>JAGFNQ010002838.1:195349-365817 GCA_024364735.1 Boesenbergia rotunda
TCCGTAGCTAGGTTAGAATCAATTAGAATTCTACTAGCCTATGCCGCTCACATGGGTTTTATACTCCACCAAATAGATGTGAAGTCGGCATTCCTTAATGAGATCATTAAGGAAGAGGTCTATGTAGAATAACCCCCCGGGTTTGAGGACCCTAACTATCCAAGACATGTGTTCAAATTAAGAAAAGTCTTATATGGATTGAAACAAGCTCCCCGGGCTTGGTATGAAAGGCTTTCTTCATTTCTAGTGTCTAAGGGGTCTAGGAGAGGAACAATTGACCCTACATTGTTCCTAAAATCTAAGGACAAGGACATATTTGTTGCCCAAGTTTATGTAGACAATTTCATTTTTGGGTCAACAAATAATGACTTCCTACAAGAATTCATCAAGTGTATGGAAGATGAATTTGAAATGAGTCTTGTAGGAGAGTTGACCTTCTTTTTAGGTCTTCAGGTTAAGCAAACTAATGAAGGTACACATGTTTTTCAAACCAAATATGCTAAGGAAATGTTAAAGAAATTTAGTTTAGAAAATGCTAAGGTAGCATCTACACCCATAGGAACCAATGTGAAAATGGATAGTGACCTTGAAGGGAAAATGGTAGACTCTAAACAATACAGAAGCATGATTGGTAGCCTCCTATACCTAACCGCTAGTAGACCCGACATACTTTTTGCGGTAGGTATGTGTGCTAGGTACCAATCTTGTGCCAAAGAGTCCCATTTGGTTGTAGTTAAGAGGATCCTAAGATATGTGAAAGGTACCCTCAATGTCAGACTTTGGTATCCTAGAACCCCTAGTGTCGGACTTTGGTATCCTCTGATTATGCGGGTTGTAAGATAGATAGGAAGAGCACTAGTGGAGGGTGCCAATTCCTTGGGTCTTCCTTAGTTAGTTGGAGTAGTAGGAAACAACCATGTGTTGCCCTATCAACAACGGAAGCAAAATATGTGGCAATGGGTGGATGTGTTTCCCAACTCCTTTGGATCATGCACACCTTAGAAGATTATGAGTTACATTACACAAAGGTCAAA
This sequence comes from Boesenbergia rotunda, assembly GCA_024364735.1. NCBI lineage: Eukaryota > Viridiplantae > Streptophyta > Magnoliopsida > Zingiberales > Zingiberaceae > Boesenbergia > Boesenbergia rotunda. Next base: position 196,384 of record JAGFNQ010002838.1, read on the forward strand.
GTCTTGTGTGATAATGTAAGTATAATCAATTTGACCAAAAATCTGGTTCACCATTCTAGGACAAATCACATTGAAGTGAAACATCACTTCATTAGAGACCATGTGGCAAGGGGAGACATAGAACTACACTATGTTGAATTAAAGTCAAACCTAGCCGACATCTTTACCAAGCCTCTTCCCGAATCGGAGTTTACATCCTTAAGAAGAGGCCTTGGAATGTGTTTTGTGGAAGTTTAGGATGAACTTGGAGATATTAGCTTTGAAAAAGGGTGCTTGATCCATTAGGATGATACATTTGGCTCAATTGTGCTTGTGGCACATTGTTGGACCATTAGAAGTATCAAAATATGAAAACTAGACCAACTATGGGGAAGGCAAGTGTTTAATCAATGGACACTTTGCCCAAAGATCATAGTTGGACATTTTAAACCTTTGAAAACCATTTTATGCTTTATATACTTTGCCATGCTTTTGAAAGTTACATAATTGCAAAATTGGATTGAATGAGTGATACAAAATGTAGTGGTTTTCAAGGTTTTTGGATTTTTATCAAAAGTCATGCATGTTTGAAATTTTATATGGACAAATATTTTTTCCTGATAAAGTATGTCATTTCAAACATGTCTACAAAATTTTACAATTTTTGGAATTTTTCTATCTGAAATTTGGCAGAAAACCTGAAAAATGAAACTGATAGCGTATCAGTCGACTGCCCCATGGGCAATCTACTGGCACGTGTGTTTTTCAGCTGCTGTGAGAAAATTCAGAAATCCATTATTCTCACTTTTGATGCCCTAGGTTTGGGTTGCTTGGGCAATCATTTTGATGGTGTCAAAGGGGGAGAATGCGTGGTTTAAGTTAGACTTTTAACTTGAAATGGATGGTTTAAGGTTTTTCTTCTCACTTAAACCTTAAATGATTAAAAATGGGGAGAAGATATGGATTAAGGGGGAGGTTACCTCTTAGGTTCTGATATGTCTTACATTTTTAAGATTGTTGAGTGTTAAGTGGAAACTTAACTTGGATTATGATCGAAATTGAAAATGGGGAGAAGACATAGGTTAAGGGGGAGGTTACCTCTTAGGGCTACTATGTCTCATGCTTTTTAAATTGCTATCTTTTGCTATTGTTATTGTGGCTGTTATTTATCTCTAACTTAAACATAGTGCTACGCATCAAAAAGGGGGAGATTGTTGAGGCAATCGACCCTTAAATGATTGGAAGATCATGGTTTTGATGTGTGTGGTTGAATATGTTTAAGGTTAGAGTGTTATGTTGTATTTAATGTGTGTGATTGAGTTTATAGGACTTGGAGAATCACACATGTTGGACATATCCGAGGGACGAGAGCCGAGGGAGGAGAGCTCTAAGGGCAAGCCGGGAAGTGGACTTCAAGGGCACACGTGAAGGGTGGTATGGAGGCAAGCCAAGGGAAGGCTTGCGTGCGCATCCGAGGGACGATAGCCAGAGGAAGAGGACTTCAAGAGGCAAGCCAAGAGAGCAGACCTGAAGGCATACGCGAAGGAGATGGTCCGGAGTGGCTAGAGCTGAGCTGAGAGGCAGGGCAGTTGACTGGCCATGGGACAGTCGACTGCCAAAACCCACAGAAAGTTTTCGGCCTCGAACCAGTCGACTGCCCATGGGGCAGTCGACTGGTATACCCTGAAAACTAGCCGTTGGATAGCCATTGGCTAGCAATTAATGCTAGACCAGTCGACTGCCCTTGGGGCAATCGACTGGTGCGGGGCTGGACAGACTGCGAGTTTGTCCTGTTCACCTATAAAAGGAGCACCTTTTTGTACGAGCACGGTACAGTTCCGTACAGTGTCGAAGTGCTGCTCGTCTGAAGAGTGTTTTCCACTTTCTCTCTTGTATTCTACTGTATTCTGAAAAGAGGAAGATCGACTGTAATGGTTTCTTCACCTCAAGGAGAATTTTCGATAGTGAAAAGTGGTGCTCGTGACGTGGATCCTTGGACTAGTCACCCATCTGGGTGGATACCAAGTAAACGATAAGTATTAGCATTGTAATTATTTTCAATTGAATATTATTTCCGCTGCGCTAACAAATTTTTAGAGATCCAATCCGAAAAAGTGCTATTCACCCCCCCCCTCTAGCACGCCTAGACGATCCTTCATTATCCACCAAGGTATGTTAGCGATAGGCTTAGGTAAGAACAACATAGTTTGTGAAAATATTTAAAATTATTTTTGCTGAATAAATTTATAATGTATAAAAACTGTAGGGTTCAGATGACTTTAGACAAAAATTACATTAGTGCAGTGTTTTACGCCACTTTAAACATTTTTTTCAAGCATTTGAAATTTTAAATGATCGACATATTGCGAAGATCAAAGAGTCGCCCTTTAGTTTGTTCTAGGACATACAAGAATTGCAGCATATCCGTGGAATTTTGGTTAATATATTTAAAAGTTGGGATTCGATCTCGCAAGTTTTTAAATTCTCAGGTAATAGTTTTAATTATGAATTGTAAACAATATTTATAGTAAGATAAAACTTGGATATAGATGGCCTTAAATGATTTATATTTGATCAATTTAAATGATTTCATTTCAGGTGAAATTCACTTAAGGCCCTCGGTAGGCATGAAATAAAATTATTTCAGGCCTACCGAGGGCCTGAAGTGATTTTACTTCAGGCCCTCGGTAGGCCTGAAATGATTTTATTTCAGGCCTACCAAGGGCCTGAAGTAAAATCACTTCAGGCCCTCGGTAGGCCTGAAATGAAGCATTTCAGGCCCACGTAGGGCTTGATTTCAGGCCCAACGTGGACCTGAAATAAATTCCTTTCAGGCCCAGCGTGGGCCTAAAATAAAATCATTTCAGGGCCAAAGGGAAAAAATTTGAAGCCTATATTCTTGATGATAACTAAATATTTTAATTGTTTCAGGTGTACTGGTTGCATTCACCAGACGAGATGTTGCTTTGTTACTAGGTATAGGGGACCGTGGTGTTTCAGTCCCTATTAATTCAACGAAAGCATCGGGTGACCTCTATCATACTTACTTCTCAAAAGAAAAACAACCTACCAGAACAAGAATTGAGGAGTTACTTAAACATTATTCTAAAAGTGTTGAATTAGAGGATGATGTGTTATTAATTTATAAATTATATATTTTGTATATATTTGTTTGTGTTTTATTTTCGTCTAGTACATATAAGGTCCCTCTAGGTCTTGTAGATATAGTAGATGATTATGACAATCTTGGTAGATTCAATTGGGTGGAAGCTTAAATTTTTATCTCCATAATTACCTAAGATTGGAGACTTATTTTCATCAACTCAGGGAAACCAGAGCACCACCAACCTCCCTTACCTAAAGGGATTTGCTGGGCTTTTGGCAGTGAGTATAATTTTCTTGATAAATTTTAGAATATTTTGTTATCATTAATGTAATTGTCTAGAAAACTTTGTGTAGGCATGGTTTTTGGAGCATGTACCCATTCAAAAATCATACAATGTTGAAGGACCCCGAATAAATAAGTGGAGGAATATTCCTTCGCATATTAGTAGGGTGAGGGACTTTGTCGACTAAATCAGGTCCGTAGAGGTAATTATTCTAAATTAGGATCTATGTTAGTTTGATATAGAGACAGTAAAATTTGTGTACTTGGTAATTGACAGGTGATCGTTGAAATAATTCCTAACCTACATGAAAATACATTGTTTGAGAACCTTGCTATTGGTGATGACATGGCATGGGCAACGGAAACATCACAAGGATATCACACAGAAGATGTAAGACTATGTGGTGAATGCATTATTAAAGACAACCTAATCAAGGAGCTAACAGAGGAGAATATATGTTTGAAAGAAAAGGTTAAGGAATTACTTTCAATTATTGAAAAAAAGGGCATGGAGGCTCAAGAAAGTTATCCTGTAGTCGTTCCTCTTTCTGATCCAGTATCTTATAGAACAAGGAGAGGACGTGACCGAACTCGGTATGATTATAGGGATACTCCAATTGACAGTTCAGTATGGCACTTGCTATTACCTAAGGGGAAGCGCAGCAAGAAACAAATACCAAATGTTATGGACAAGGGAAAAAGGAAACTTAGTGAGGAGGATATGGATGAAGCAAGAGAAACTATTACTGTAATGGAAGTCATGTCTGAAGAAGATATAGAGGAGGAAAAAAGAAGGACCTCCGAACTATACAAAATAAGACAACAAGGCATTGATGTATGTGAGTTATTTTCATATAAATTACGTCAAATTTATTGAATTTGCTCATTAATTAGTTTGGTCTAAATTTTATTGATGTAGTTTGTGAAGAAGCATTTTATGAATTTGAAGAAGAAAAATCAAGATAAAGAAGTGGACTACCTGATAAATAAATTGGAGAGCCTAAAGTAAGTTATCAAACATAGTTTAGTTAATATATTTGGGTCTTTAATATATAATTTTATCAATTTACTTGGCAGGTTGGCTAATGAATTTATCTGGGAGTATGCACCCTTTGCTTTGAATTTGCATTCATTCTTACAAATCCTCAATGGAGAGGTTTTTACAAAAGGTGAGGTCATTGATGCCTTCTGTAAAATTATATTTAGGGGAGCATCCACATGTGGTAGGTCATACAACAAGTCAATATATTGTTCAACCTTCTTCACAGTAAGTGATGTAAATTAGTATCAATTAATAGATTGTAAAAGACCTAATATTGAACTGTGGTTATTAATAATTTTGAGTATGCAAATTTTTAGGCTTCAATAAGATCGTCAAGAAAGTTTTCCCTACAACAAGTGATGAAGACTGATATGATAGAACAAGAGTTTAGATATATTTTAATACCTTTGTGCAGTGATAATACACACTTTCACTTGTTGGCGGTGGATACAGAAGCAATGACTTTCAATCATTTAAATTCTCTTGCTAGTAGCCGTAAATATAAGAATGATTTTGACTCAGCGGTGAGCTACCTACCTTTATTCATATATATGTTCATCATTTGGTCAAACATGTCATTGAAATTCATGATATATTTTACAGGTAAAAGAATTTAAACAATATACTCGCGAGGAACTTACGGCTATTCATCCATATCTATAAAGTCATCATCCCTTGGACAAATGGCCTTCCGTCAGACAAAAATATCTCCAACAAGAACATAGGTAAGTAAATGGGGAAGAGTTTCAAAATTTTAAAATCATGAAAGTATTTTATAACCCCACTTATTAAAATCAGAAATACTGTTTGTTATTTTCAGCGTGGACTGTGCCTTCTTTGTGATGCAATACGTCCGATGCCTCCTATACGATGAGAAGATGGATTTCAAACAAGGAGATATGACAAAAATGAGATTTGATCTGACAGTTAATATTATGAGGGGCATGTATTGTAAAACATGAGACTCAATCACTTGAAGTATTGTTGTAAAAAAAATTATTTGCTGGTGATTCAGCTACATTTGTATAGAAATTCTGTAATTTGTATGAATATAATGTATTGTCTTGAAAAACAAAACAATTGTGTGATGTTGATTCACATCGAGTTGCTGCAATGTTGTGTACCAACTGATATGGTAAGATAACATAACTCATATTGAATGGGATTAAGTTTGCACACCAGAAATAACATCTCTTTGGTTAACTCTAACTGCTGATATTAAGTTTGGACATATCCAAGTATCGAACGTCCATCAGTGGGTTTCTACCGAAACCCACTGATGGATTTACAACACTCCTATTGCAACATAATATGATAATTTGACTTAATGGTCTCGAAGGAATTGAAATTTGGTATGCATTCTGTATTTAGTTAGTAAGATGGATTATGTCTACCATAAATTTAATAAACTTATAGATAAATATAGAATATTATTCTATAAATTAATATTTTATTTAAGGCCCAAGGTGGGCCTGAAATAAAATGATTTCAGGCCCATGGTGGGCCTGAATAGCTTAATTTCAGGCCTAACGTAGGCCTGAAATAAATTTATTTCAGGCCCACCGTGAGCCTCAACTGGGACAATTTCAGGGTCTCTGTTAACCATAAAATCCTTCTGATTTAAGTTGGTGGACAATAAATTTATAGTTGTATAGGTGTATAAATCTGACTGCATCTTTCTGTCCTAACTGATACGTTTATAGAACATAGCTCATAATTATTGGTACTTAGTGTGCAAATAAAAACCCACTGATATACCTAAAACCTCCTATTGCAAACTACTCCTATAGCATTGTGATATAGAAATATTAGATGTTTGGACACCAAAAATATCATCTCCTAGCTCTACCATATCTATTGATATAAGGTTTTCAGAAATCCAGATATGGTAGGTCCATCAGTGGGTTTTGCTCAAAACCCACTGATATACCTAAACTACTCCTATAGCTTTGGTGATACAAAATCATTAGGTGTTTGGACACCAAAAATATCATCTCCTAGCTCTATCCAATCTATTGATATAGGGTTTTCAGAATTCCAGATATGGTAGGTACATCAGTGGGTTTGGGTTTTGCTCAAAACTCACTGATATACCTAAACTACTCCTATAGCATTGGTGATACAGAATGATTAGAGGTTTGGACACCAAAAATATCATCTCCTAGCTCTACCCTGTCTACTAATATAGGGTTTTCAGAATTCTAGATATGGTAGGCCCATCAGTGGGTTTTGCTCAAAACCCATTGATATACCTAAACTACTCATATAGCTTTGGTGATACATAATCATTAGGTGTTTGGATACCAAAAATATCATCACCTAGCTCTACCCAGTATATTGATATAGGGTTTTCAGAATTCCAGATATGGTAGGTCCATCAATGGGTTTTGCTCAAAACCCACTAATATACCTAAACTACTCCTATAGCTTTGGTGATACAAAATCATTAGGTGTTTGGACTCCAAAAATATCATCTCCTATCTCTACACAGTCTATTGATATAGGGTTTTCAGAATTCCAGATATGTTAGGTCCATCAGTGGGTTTTGCTCAAAACCCACTGATATAGGGTTACTTCTCCTATAGCATTGGTGATACAGAATCATTAGGTGTTTGGACACCAAAAATATCATCTCCTGGCTCTACCCAGTCTATTGATATAGGGTTTTCAGAATTCCAGATATGGTAGGTCTATCAGTGGATTTTGTTCAAAACCCACTGATATACCTAAACTACTCCTATAGCTTTAGTGATACAGAATCATTAGGTGTTTGGACACCAAAAATATCATCTCCTAGCTCTACCCAGTCTATTGATATAGGGTTTTTAGAATTCTAGATATGGTAGGTCCATCAGTGAGTTTTGCTCAAAACCCACTGATATACCTAAAATACTCCTATACCATTGTGATATAGAACCATTTGTTGTTTGGACACCTAACCCACTGATATACCTAATTAAATAATAAATCATGATAAATAATTAATAATTTATTTTTATAAGATGGCAAAAAAAAATTTCATTCATTGGTGGGCTTGAATATCTGAGATTTCAGGCCCAAGGTGGGCCTGAAATCAGAGATATTCAGGCCCACTGTGGGCCTGAATAATTCTTATTTCAGGCCCAGCGTGGTTCATATATATGTAAATTTCAGAGCCTTGAAAATTAAATATAAATATATAATCAATAAAATGCACATGATAAACCAGAAATATATATGATATATAACAAATTTAGTTTTATTTTTAGTTTTAGAAATTAAAATAGATATAACCTAAATTATATTTATAATACACATCAAGAAAAAAAGGGCCGCCTAGGGCCTGAAATCCTTTTATATCAGGCCCAGCAGTCACTCAGCTTTAAAACATCCCTGGGAACCTAGTGCTAAGTAATCGTCTTTTAGCTCCTGAGTTGTTGCGATTTGAATGTATCGTGCTTGTCTTCATTGGATTAGCTGTGGGTGACATCCTCGTCATTGGACTAGTCGAATTGTACGCACCCTAAATTGTAGTTTGTCATTTCAGTTCTTACTTTTCACCTAGGGTTAGCGATAGTATTCAGTAAAAGACCGATTATGAGGAGACCCTTTTATGAATGAATTTTAAGTGTCATTTGTTGTTTGTGTGCAATAATTTTTTGTTTGATGGTTGCTAAGTTCGGGATGACTCCAAAAAGATCATTTTCAAAGAAAGTTGCTCCTACTAAATCGAAGAAACAGTAAGTCCCTGGGGGAAGTCATGGGAAAAAACAGCTGACACAACGAAAAATCAAATTGTCTAACGGGTATACAAGTTTTGCCAACAGAGGTCGAAGTAAACGAATGAACTGGAAAAGTAGCCTTTGTCATTTCAAAAATTTTATTGAATCTATTCCACCCACACCAGGACAAGAATAGTTGCTTCGCGAAACACCCTTTTCTTGGGTCCTTGACCTCCCCACTAGTTCTTGTGTAAGACCCCAGGTTCAGAATATATTTGATAATTGGGATGAAGAAGAACAGAGCTTTGTATTCCATGGGAAAAAACTCAATTTCACAAAGGTTGATATATCACTTATTTTAGGGCTACCTGACCATGGAGAGATAGTCCAACGTTGTAGCGACCCGCCTTCTCTGCCTTTGACGGATCGTTACTTGTCTCTACTTCTTGACTCTAATGCACGACTAAGAATGCGGAACTTTTTTTTTCTTTTAAATTCATCTAGGGATGATATTCTAACTTTAATAGTCATGCATGATACAATGACACACTTCCTTTCTTTTTTTTTAAAAAAAACAAAACAACTTTTATTTTAACTGCTTTGCCAGGATTTGACCCCTAGACCTCTTAGTTGTAACAATAAAGCACTAACCAGCTGCCCTACACAACTTCTCTTTAATGATACCAGTCGACTGCTATATAGCAGTCGACTGATACCAGGCGACTGACCTTTTGGCAGTTGCCTGGTGCATCGAACAGAAGCTACTGTTCGATAGGGCAGGTGACAGGTCCTGTACCAGTCGACTGGTCCTGTACCAGTCGACTGGTACGCCTGAAAATCTGAAATTCAGATTCGAAGCCTTGTTCCAAAACTCCACCAAACATATAGTTTCACACCATACAAAGCCACAACACCATTTCTATACTCTATACTAGTTTCCTAAACATTTTAGCCAATCAAAACAACTTCATAAACTCGAAATTAGAACTTTTGTGGAAGTAAATAAGCTATTCAAGTTTATATGAACTTTAACCTTAGAGTTTGTACCAATCTTGACTCCTATGCATTCATAACACCAAATACATGTTCTATAACCTTGCTAAAGCATTATGAAATGTGAATGCAACTTTTCTAAACATATTTAAGCAATGAAACTTGATTCAAAGGGAACTAGTACTATCTTGGCACATGCATCAATATCTTCAACAAAGTATCAATATTCCAAACTACTCACACTTCTACTCATCCAATGCAATCATAAGGATATGTATGCTAAATGAAATGTCATGGAGTCTTTACTCTAAGAAATTGAGCATGTAATACTATCCAAAGCTTAAATGTTCGCTAAACTCCATAAAGCAATAACTTGGAATTTGAATAAACTTAAACATTGTAATTCAAATAACTAAATTGTCTCGTCTCAAGGATCTCTCCAAAATCAGCCACCACACACACTTTGCTCAGCACCGCCTCGTCGCCTTCCTTCAGAATCGCTTGCCTTTACCTTTATCTGCAGTAAGAGGAAATGCAACTAATAAGCATAAAGCTTAGTAAGTACTATCTAGCTCACAAAATCTCGGAAAGTGCAAACATGTTTTTTTAACAATGTGAAATCACATGAGATACTTTTTATGCTTGAAAGAAAACTAAACTAAACATGTATAACTCAAAACATGCATACTCAAGCACTAATAAATCTTAACTCACTTTTCTTGGCTTAACTTGAAACTTTAGCAATCCTTTAACTTAAAATCTTTCTTTAACTCTTTGAAAACTTTCTTAAACTTTAGAAAACTTTGCTAAAGCATATACTTGAAAATAATAATCACTTGGATCCACTGAAGACGTAAGTACCATCTCATGCGCGTTCCCTAAAAGGTTGGGGTAGCGAGCCACCAATCCTAATAGAGCAGACCTTGGTCTACCAGGGCCAAGACCTTGGAATTGGACACCTGGATTTCTTTAACGACGCCCTTGGACGCCGGGTACTGGCCTTAGAAAATAAAATAGCTTTTCTTTCTTTTCTTTCTTATCTGTAAATGCCTTGGCATTTTCTCGAGCACCTTGCGTGCTAAAATCCCTAAGTCTTGACTTTTGGGGATTTCTTAAGGCCTTGGCCTTTTCTTTTCTTATCTGTAAATGCCTTGGCATTTTCTCGAGCACCTTGCGTGCTAAAATCCCTAAGTCTTGACTTTTGGGGATTTCTTAAGGCCTTGGCCTTTTCTTTTCTCATCTTTATCTTCTCTTTTCTTTTCTCATAGCTTTTCTTGGACCCTAACCTCATATAGGGCACTCAATAAAATATATACGCATATAATGAACTAAGATCACATGCAAAAATCTTAACAAGAAGTAAATATCTCTTTTAAAAACTTTTAAGGGAAATTCTTGCGGAAAAACCGCCTCTTACTACAGGTGAGCAGTACTTACATTGATATCTTGGACTTACAACCAAGATTGACGTCTAGGACTCGGGAGAAACTTGAAATCTCGGAGAATTCTTCGCGCCTACGCGTTCTCCTCGTCGAGACGAATACAACGCTCCGCTTCCTTTGATCCCTCCTTGGCCGGCGCCCCTTGGAAGAGAGGAGAAGGGCTTGGGCGTGCGTGCGTGAGAGGGAGAGGCTGCTTCGCGCGGCTAGGGTGAGGAAGAGAAACCCAAAATTCTAATTTCCTCTCTTAACTTATCTATTTATACTTATGGGGCGGATCGACCTAACTACACCTTAAATATATTTCTCTCCACCCTTTGCTGTGCTTGATACCCTAGCCTGGCTGGTCGCGCGCTTGCCTGGTCGCGGGTTCGAACCCCCGGCTGCTTTTAAACGTTTTTCTTTTTTTTTATATACTAAACGAACTCGGAAAATTCCATAAAAATATTCTAAAAATCCCTAAAAATATCTAGAATATTTCTAAACCATTTTTAAATTATATACTAAACGAACTCGGAAAATTCTATAAAAATATTCTAAAAATCCTAAAAATATCTAGAATATTTCTAAACCATTTTTAAATAATTCTAAGGACTTTAAGAACTAAAAATGAGAATTTTGGGGCGTTACAATCCCCCATACCTTATGAAAAGTTCGTCCTCGAACTTAGAATAATTCTGGATATCTCTCTCTCATGCTGTCCTCACGTTCCCAAGTAGCCTCTTCATGCTGTTGATTCTGCCAGATGACCTTCACTAGTGGCACTTCTTTGTTTCTTAATCTTTTAACTGCTTTGTCCACTATCTGTGTCGGTCTGCTCTCATAACTAAGATCTTCTTGGATCTGTACTGACTGAGGCTGAATCACTTGGCTAGGGTCGTGAATACACTTCTTTAGCATAGAGACATGAAAGGTACTGTGGATAGCTGACATATCCTCTGGCAAGTCCAGCTCATAGGCTACTTTCCCAACTCTCTTTATAATCTTGTAGGGTCCTATGTAGCGAGGACTCAGCTTGCCCTTCTTGCCAAATCTCACCACTCCCTTCATGGGAGCGACCTTGAGAAATACTGAATCTCCAACTTGGAATTCAAGTGGCCTACGGCGTGTGTCAGCATAACTTTTCTGTCTACTCTGGGCAGTCTCAATCCTCTGGCGGATCGTCTGGATAGCCTGAGCGGTCTCATCTATAAGCCCAGTCTGGCTGCCTAGTCCTGACTCCATCTCTTTCTTCTCACCCGCTTCTTGCCAACATATGGGTGATCTGCATTTCCTGCCATACAACGCCTCATAAGGTGCCATCCTGATGGTGGCCTGATAGCTATTGTTGTAGGCAAACTCAGCTAAGCACAGAAATTTGCACCAACTACCTTTAAAGTCCAATGCACAAGCCCTGAGCATGTCTTCTAAAATCTGATTTACTCTCTCTGTTTGTCCATCTGTCTGGGGATGGAAAGCTGTGCTGAACTGAAGTCTGGTGCCTAGGGTGTCCTGAACACACCTCCAAAAATGGGAGGTGAATCGCCCATCTCTGTCAGACACGATCGACCTCGGAACTCCGTGAAGCCTGATCACTTCTTTCACGTACAGCTGTGCTAATTGCTCTACCGAATGCGATAACTTGATGGCTAGGAAGTGGGCAGACTTGGTCAATCTGTCCACTATCACCCATATTGCATCGTGTCCATGGGTGGTCCTTGGGAGACCTGTGATAAAATCCATGGATATCTCTTCCCACTTCCACTCTGGAATGGGAAGAGGCTGCAGAACTCCTCCTGGTCTCTGGTGTTCTGCTTTGACTCTCTGGCAGGTCAAGCAGGTACTGATATATCTGGCCACGTCTCGCTTGAGTCCAGACCACCAGAATCCTTTCTTTAAATCTTGATACATCTTGGTAGAACCAGGATGCATAGAGTACGGGGTACTGTGGGCTTCTTCTAAAATATTCTTTCTTAGTTCTTCATCATTGGGGACGCAAAGGCGGTCTCCAAGATAGAGTATGCCACTATCTGATACTCGAAACTCTGAATTTTCTGCCTCTTGGATCCCCTGCTTGATCTTCTGGATCTCTGGGTCTTGACTTTGCTTTCTTTGTATATCCACAAGCAGGGTTGACTCTAGAGTCAATGCAGAAAGTTGCCCAATTATTACCTCGACTCCAAAATCCTTTATTTCTTTCTGAAGTGGTAGAGACAGCGATGATAAGGACATCAGTGCTGCACAGGATTTCCTGCTCAGTGCATCTGCCACTTTATTAGCTTTACCTGGGTGGTAGAGGATTTCACAGTCATAATCTTTGACCAACTCTAGCCACCTGCGCTGCCTCATATTCAGATCCTTCTGAGTGAAGAAGTACTTCAAACTCTGATGGTCTGTGAAGATTCTGCACTGCACTCCATACAGGTAGTGTCTCTAGAGCTTCAGTGCAAAAACCACAGCTGCTAGCTCAAGGTCGTGGGTAGGGTAATTCTTCTCATAGTCCTTGAGCTGTCTGGAGGCATATGCTATTACTTTACCATCTTGCATGAGGACAGCTCCAAGGCCCATCTTGGATGCATCACTGTAGATGTCAAAGGCCTTGTCACTCTCTGGAACAGTCAGGATGGGAGCACTAGTCAATCTTTTCTTCAGCTCTAGAAAACTGTGCTCGCATTTATCTGACCATTCAAACTTCTTGTTCTTTCTGGTCAAGGCTGTGAGTGGAGAGGCTATTCTGGAAAAGTCTTCCACAAATTTTCTGTAATATCCTGCCAGGCCTAAGAAACTCCTGATTTCACTGGCATTCTTGGGTCTACACCAGTTGCTGACTGCTTCTATCTTGGCTGGATCAACTTGAATGCCTTCTTTGGACACAATGTGGCCTAGGAAGGCCACATGATCAAGCCAAAACTCACACTTTGAGAATTTGGCACACAACTCCTTCTGGTGTAAGGTTTGCAACACTATCTTCAGGTGTTCTTCATGTTCTTTCCGAGTATTTGAATACACTAGGATATCATCAATGAAGGCAATGACGAACTTGTCCAGAAAATCCTTGAACACTCTATTCATTTGATCCATAAACGTCGCAGGGGCGTTTGTCACTCCAAAGGGCATGACCACAACTCATAGTGCCCATATCTTGTACTGAAAGCAGTCCTTGGCACATCACTCTCCTTCACTCTGAGCTGATGGTAACCTGATCGCAGATCTATCTTGGAGAACACTGTGGCTCCCTTCAGCTGATCAAATAAATCATCTATCCTTGGCAAAGGATATCTGTTCTTGATGGTTACCTTATTCAAAGCTCGATAATCTATGCACATTCGCATAGATCCATCTTTCTTCTTGACCAACAGTACAGGAGCTCCCCAGGGTGAATGACTCGGGCGGATGAAGCCCTTGTCTAGTAGCTCTTGTAATTGTTCTTGTAATTCTTTCAGTTCTGCTGGTGCCATGCGATAAGGTGCCTTCGAAATTGGGTTGGTTCCTGGGGCCAACTCAATTTCAAACTCAATTTCCCGATTGGGAAGGAGTCCTGGTAACTCTTCAGGAAACACCTCAGGATAGTCACAGACTACCCTCACTTCTTCTCTCTTCAATCCTTCTCCTTGACTTGCATCCACTATATGAGCTAGAAAACCAGGGCACCCCTTCTCTAACATTCTCTGAGCTTGTAAGGTAGATAGGAACCTATTTATCTTTCTCCTTGGGTCTCCAATAAACTCCAATGAAGGTTCTGCTTCTGGTGTGAACTTGACTTTTCTCTTGCGGCAGTCTATAGAAGCATTACACTTGCTCAAGGAGTCCATTCCTAAAATGACATCGTAATCCTTCATCTCAAGGACTACCAAGTCACTGTAGAGCTCTCGGTTGGAAATCTAGATTGATACTGCCCTTAGCCTCTCAGTAGAGGCCATCACTTCCCCTGACGGTAAGGTTGTTAAGAACTTCATCGTTCAACCTTTCTGGTGGCCTTTATACTGTTTAAGTAGTGCTCAGTGATCAAAGCACTACTTATTAGTTCCTCGGAGGTTTGCAGCCTCTTAACACCGCTAGCCTCCTTTAACGCTATCTCAGGCCTTAACATCTTGAGCATTAGCCTAACTATCTCTTTTTCTGTGCTAACTAGCTCTGGGCATAGATAAGCTAACCGCTTAAACATCTTCACTGCTTCATCCACGGATAGTTCTCCTTGTCTGAACTCCGTGAATTCATCGTAATGCTTGTTGGTTACTTGCATGTGAAAGTATTCTTCGAAGAACTCAGTCTCGAAGTCGGCCCATGTCATCTGGCTGACATTTCTCTTGGCCTTGACTCCCTTCCACTATATTCTAGCATCTCCCGTAAGGCAGAAAGATGCACACTTTATCTTCTCTACCTCATGCCAGTCCAGTAGCCCTACTATTCTTTCCAACGTTTTGAACCATGCTTAAGCATCCCATGGTTTGCTTGTGCCTGGGAAGTTCCCTGGCTTCAGTTTCTTCTACTGAATGAGGTACGCTTCTTGCCTTACCCCCTTGTCGGACTACAGATGTAATCGATGGGTCTTCGATCACAACTGGTGCCACTACATTCGCCACCGGCGAGGTAATAATAACGACCTGCTGGTTAGTCGTCCTAGTGGCAATAACTTGCTGTTGTTCTGCTAATTGTCTCTGTAACTGAGCCACCACGTCTAAGAGATTTGGTGGGGGTACTGACTCTGTTGCCTCTTGCCCTCTAGGAGCTTGCTCCTCGTTTTGGGCCTTTCTAGGACGTCCTCAAATGTATAACTTAACACTTAATGGTAATGTTCCCAAACTTGCTTTAGGATATAACAAGACCTTGGTATTGATTCTTATCTCATTTCTTAGTCCTAGAACTCGTTCTAGGGCTTAGCAAGACTTTGGTCTTACTCAAAACTTTTATCAAGCACCTTGCGTGCCATAATCCCAAAACTTACTTTTGGGCAAATCAAGTAAGTATTTAAGCATTTCTCTAATATCCATTCTAGGGATTAAGCATGATTCCGTGATACTAAGGTATTAAACATGCTTCCTTGTTCTATGCACATATGAGTAAGTACTTAAGCATTTCTCTATATTGTAATTAATTAAAGGAGCAATAGAAAAACTGAAACTTAAAGATTTCTTACTTGAAGACGGCAAGGTTGATGCTGATATGTGTGTGATGCTGGAGAATGGGAACTGCTCTGATACCAACTGTAGCGACCCGCCTTCTCTGCCTTTGACGGATCGTTACTTGTCTCTACTTCTTGACTCTAATGCACGACTAAGAATGCGGAACTTTTTTTTTCTTTTAAATTCATCTAGGGATGATATTCTAACTTTAATAGTCATGCATGATACAATGGCACACTTCCTTTCTTTTTTTTTTAAAAAAACAAAACAACTTTTATTTTAACTGCTTTGCCAGGATTTGACCCCTAGACCTCTTAGTTGTAACAATAAAGCACTAACCAGCTGCCCTACACAACTTCTCTTTAATGATACCAGTCGACTGCTATATAGCAGTCGACTGATACCAGGCGACTGACCTTTTGCAGTTGCCTGGTGCATCGAACAGAAGCTACTGTTCGATAGGGCAGGTGACTGGTCCTGTACCAGTCGACTGGTACGCCTGAAAATCTGAAATTCAGATTCGAAGCCTTGTTCCAAAACTCCACCAAACATATAGTTTCACACCATACAAAGCCACAACACCATTTCTATACTCTATACTAGTTTCCTAAACATTTTAGCCAATCAAAACAACTTCATAAACTCGAAATTAGAACTTTTGTGGAAGTAAATAAGCTATTCAAGTTTATATGAACTTTAACCTTAGAGTTTGTACCAATCTTGACTCCTATGCATTCATAACACCAAATACATGTTCTATAACCTTGCTAAAGCATTATGAAATGTGAATGCAACTTTTCTAAACATATTTAAGCAATGAAACTTGATTCAAAGGGGAACTAGTACTATCTTGGCACATGCATCAATATCTTCAACAAAGTATCAATATTCCAAACTACTCACACTTCTACTCATCCAATGCAATCATAAGGATATGTATGCTAAATGAAATGTCATGGAGTCTTTACTCTAAGAAATTGAGCATGTAATACTATCCAAAGCTTAAATGTTCGCTAAACTCCATAAAGCAATAACTTGGAATTTGAATAAACTTAAACATTGTAATTCAAATAACTAAATTGTCTCGTCTCAAGGATCTCTCCAAAATCAGCCACCACACACACTTTGCTCAGCACCGCCTCGTCGCCTTCCTTCAGAATTGCTTGCCTTTACCTTTATCTGCAGTAAGAGGAAATGCAACTAATAAGCATAAAGCTTAGTAAGTACTATCTAGCTCACAAAATCTCGGAAAGTGCAAACATGTTTTTTAACAATGTGAAATCACATGAGATACTTTTTATGCTTGAAAGAAAACTAAACTAAACATGTATAACTCAAAACATGCATACTCAAGCACTAATAAATCTTAACTCACTTTTCTTGGCTTAACTTGAAACTTTAGCAATCCTTTAACTTAAAATCTTTCTTTAACTCTTGAAAACTTTCTTAAACTTTAGAAAACTTTGCTAAAGCATATACTTGAAAATAATAATCACTTGGATCCACTGAAGACGTAAGTACCATCTCATGCGCGTTCCCTAAAAGGTTGGGGTAGCGAGCCACCAATCCTAATAGAGCAGACCTTGGTCTACCAGGGCCAAGACCTTGGAATTGGACACCTGGATTTCTTTAACGACGCCCTTGGACGCCGGGTACTGGCCTTAGAAAATAAAATAGCTTTTCTTTCTTTTCTTTCTTATCTGTAAATGCCTTGGCATTTTCTCGAGCACCTTGCGTGCTAAAATCCCTAAGTCTTGACTTTTGGGGATTTCTTAAGGCCTTGGCCTTTTCTTTTCTTATCTGTAAATGCCTTGGCATTTTCTCGAGCACCTTGCGTGCTAAAATCCCTAAGTCTTGACTTTTGGGATTTCTTAAGGCCTTGGCCTTTTCTTTTCTCATCTTTATCTTCTCTTTTCTTTTCTCATAGCTTTTCTTGGACCCTAACCTCATATAGGGCACTCAATAAAATATATAAGCATATAATGAACTAAGATCACATGCAAAAATCTTAACAAGAAGTAAATATCTCTTTTAAAAACTTTTAAGGGAAATTCTTGCGGAAAAACCGCCTCTTACTACAGGTGAGCAGTACTTACATTGATATCTTGGACTTACAACCAAGATTGACGTCTAGGACTCGGGAGAAACTTGAAATCTCGGAGAATTCTTCGCGCCTACGCGTTCTCCTCGTCGAGACGAATACAACGCTCCGCTTCCTTTGATCCCTCCTTGGCCGGCGCCCCTTGGAAGAGAGGAGAAGGGCTTGGGCGTGCGTGCGTGAGAGGGAGAGGCTGCTTCGCGCGGCTAGGGTGAGGAAGAGAAACCCAAAATTCTAATTTCCTCTCTTAACTTATCTATTTATACTTATGGGGCGGATCGACCTAACTACACCTTAAATATATTTCTCTCCACCCTTTGCTGTGCTTGATACCCTAGCCTGGCTGGTCGCGCGCTGCTTGCCTGGTCGCGGGTTCGAACCCCCGGCTGCCCTTAAACGTTTTTCTTTTTTTTTTTCTTTTTTAAATATACTAAACGAACTCGGAAAATTCCATAAAAATATTCTAAAAATCCTAAAAATATCTAGAATATTTCTAAACCATTTTTAAATAATTCTAAGGACTTTAAGAACTAAAAATGGAATTTTGGGGCGTTACAATCCCCCATACCTTATGAAAAGTTCGTCCTCGAACTTAGAATAATTCTGGATATCTCTCTCTCATGCTGTCCTCACGTTCCCAAGTAGCCTCTTCATGCTGTTGATTCTGCCAGATGACCTTCACTAGTGGCACTTCTTTGTTTCTTAATCTTTTAACTGCTTTGTCCACTATCTGTGTCGGTCTGCTCTCATAACTAAGATCTTCTTGGATCTGTACTGACTGAGGCTGAATCACTTGGCTAGGGTCGTGAATACACTTCTTTAGCATAGAGACATGAAAGGTACTGTGGATAGCTGACATATCCTCTGGCAAGTCCAGCTCATAGGCTACTTTCCCAACTCTCTTTATAATCTTGTAGGGTCCTATGTAGCGAGGACTCAGCTTGCCCTTCTTGCCAAATCTCACCACTCCCTTCATGGGAGCGACCTTGAGAAATACTGAATCTCCAACTTGGAATTCAAGTGGCCTACGGCGTGTGTCAGCATAACTTTTCTGTCTACTCTGGGCAGTCTCAATCCTCTGGCGGATCGTCTGGATAGCCTGAGCGGTCTCATCTATAAGCTCAGTCTGGCTGCCTAGTCCTGACTCCATCTCTTTCTTCTCACCCGCTTCTTGCCAACATATGGGTGATCTGCATTTCCTGCCATACAACGCCTCATAAGGTGCCATCCTGATGGTGGCCTGATAGCTATTGTTGTAGGCAAACTCAGCTAAGCACAGAATTTGCACCAACTACCTTTAAAGTCCAATGTACAAGCCCTGAGCATGTCTTCTAAAATCTGATTTACTCTCTCTGTTTGTCCATCTGTCTGGGGATGGAAAGCTGTGCTGAACTGAAGTCTGGTGCCTAGGGTGTCCTGAACACACCTCCAAAAATGGGAGGTGAATCGCCCATCTCTGTCAGACACGATCGACCTCGGAACTCCGTGAAGCCTGATCACTTCTTTCACGTACAGCTGTGCTAATTGCTCTACCGAATGCGATAACTTGATGGCTAGGAAGTGGGCAGACTTGGTCAATCTGTCCACTATCACCCATATTGCATCGTGTCCATGGGTGGTCCTTGGGAGACCTGTGATAAAATCCATGGATATCTCTTCCCACTTCCACTCTGGAATGGGAAGAGGCTGCAGAACTCCTCCTGGTCTCTGGTGTTCTGCTTTGACTCTCTGGCAGGTCAAGCAGGTACTGATATATCTGGCCACGTCTCGCTTGAGTCCAGACCACCAGAATCCTTTCTTTAAATCTTGATACATCTTGGTAGAACCAGGATGCATAGAGTACGGGGTACTGTGGGCTTCTTCTAAAATATTCTTCCTTAGTTCCTCATCATTGGGGACGCAAAGGCGGTCTCCAAGATAGAGTATGCCACTATCTGATACTCGAAACTCTGAATTTTCTGCCTCTTGGATCCCCTGCTTGATCTTCTGGATCTCTGGGTCTTGACTTTGCTTTCTTTGTATATCCACAAGCAGGGTTGACTCTAGAGTCAATGCAGAAAGTTGCCCAATTATTACCTCGACTCCAAAATCCTTTATTTCTTTCTGAAGTGGTAGAGACAGTGATGATAAGGACATCAGTGCTGCACAGGATTTCCTGCTCAGTGCATCTGCCACTTTATTAGCTTTACCTGGGTGGTAGAGGATTTCACAGTCATAATCTTTGACCAACTCTAGCCACCTGCGCTGCCTCATATTCAGATCCTTCTGAGTGAAGAAGTACTTCAAACTCTGATGGTCTGTGAAGATTCTGCACTGCACTCCATACAGGTAGTGTCTCCAGAGCTTCAGTGCAAAAACCACAGCTGCTAGCTCAAGGTCGTGGGTAGGGTAATTCTTCTCATAGTCCTTGAGCTGTCTGGAGGCATATGCTATTACTTTACCATCTTGCATGAGGACAGCTCCAAGGCCCATCTTGGATGCATCACTGTAGATGTCAAAGGCCTTGTCACTCTCTGGAACAGTCAGGATGGGAGCACTAGTCAATCTTTTCTTCAGCTCTAGAAAACTGTGCTCGCATTTATCTGACCATTCAAACTTCTTGTTCTTTCTGGTCAAGGCTGTGAGTGGAGAGGCTATTCTGGAAAAGTCTTCCACAAATTTTCTGTAATATCCTGCCAGGCCTAAGAAACTCCTGATTTCACTGGCATTCTTGGGTCTACACCAGTTGCTGACTGCTTCTATCTTGGCTGGATCAACTTGAATGCCTTCTTTGGACACAATGTGGCCTAGGAAGGCCACCTGATCAAGCCAAAACTCACACTTTGAGAATTTGGCACACAACTCCTTCTGGTGTAAGGTTTGCAACACTATCTTCAGGTGTTCTTCATGTTCTTTCCGAGTCTTTGAATACACTAGGATATCATCAATGAAGCAATGACGAACTTGTCCAGAAAATCCTTGAACACTCTATTCATTGATCCATAAACGTCGCAGGGGCGTTTGTCACTCCAAAGGGCATGACCACAACTCATAGTGCCCATATCTTGTACTGAAAGCAGTCCTTGGCACATCACTCTCCTTCACTCTGAGCTGATGGTAACCTGATCGCAGATCTATCTTGGAGAACACTGTGGCTCCCTTCAGCTGATCAAATAAATCATCTATCCTTGGCAAAGGATATCTGTTCTTGATGGTTACCTTATTCAAAGCTCGATAATCTATGCACATTCGCATAGATCCATCTTTCTTCTTGACCAACAGTACAGGAGCTCCCCAGGGTGAATGACTCGGGCGGATGAAACCCTTGTCAAGCAGCTCTTGCAATTGTTCTTGTAATTCTTTCAGTTCTGCTGGTGCCATGCGATAAGGTGCCTTCGAAATTGGGTTGGTTCCTGGGGCCAACTCAATTTCAAACTCAATTTCCCGATTGGGAAGGAGTCCTGGTAACTCTTCAGGAAACACCTCAGGATAGTCACAGACTACCCTCACTTCTTCTCTCTTCAATCCTTCTCCTTGACTTGCATCCACTATATGAGCTAGAAAACCAGGGCACCCCTTCTCTAACATTCTCTGAGCTTGTAAGGTAGATAGGAACCTATTTATCTTTCTCCTTGGGTCTCCAATAAACTCCAATGAAGGTTCTGCTTCTGGTGTGAACTTGACTTTTCTCTTGCGGCAGTCTATAGAAGCATTACACTTGCTCAAGGAGTCCATTCCTAAAATGACATCGTAATCCTTCATCTCAAGGACTACCAAGTCACTGTAGAGCTCTCGGTTGGAAATCTAGATTGATACTGCCCTTAGCCTCTCAGTAGAGGCCATCACTTCCCCTGACGGTAAGGTTGTTAAGAACTTCATCGTTCAACCTTTCTGGTGGCCTTTATACTGTTTAAGTAGTGCTCAGTGATCAAAGCACTACTTATTAGTTCTCGGAGGTTTGCAGCCTCTTAACACCGCTAGCCTCCTTTAACGCTATCTCAGGCCTTAACATCTTGAGCATTAGCCTAACTATCTCTTTTTCTGTGCTAACTAGCTCTGGGCATAGATAAGCTAACCGCTTAAACATCTTCACTGCTTCATCCACGGATAGTTCTCCTTGTCTGAACTCCGTGAATTCATCGTAATGCTTGTTGGTTACTTGCATGTGAAAGTATTCTTCGAAGAACTCAGTCTCGAAGTCGGCCCATGTCATCTGGCTGACATTTCTCTTGGCCTTGACTCCCTTCCACTATATTCTAGCATCTCCCGTAAGGCAGAAAGATGCACACTTTATCTTCTCTACCTCATGCCAGTCCAGTAGCCCTACTATTCTTTCCAACGTTTTGAACCATGCTTAAGCATCCCATGGTTTGCTTGTGCCTGGGAAGTTCCCTGGCTTCAGTTTCTTCTACTGAATGAGGTACGCTTCTTGCCTTACCCCCCTTGTCGGACTACAGATGTAATCGATGGGTCTTCGATCACAACTGGTGCCACTACATTCGCCACCGGCGAGGTAATAATAACGACCTGCTGGTTAGTCGTCCTAGTGGCAATAACTTGCTGTTGTTCTGCTAATTGTCTCTGTAACTGAGCCACCACGTCTAAGAGATTTGGTGGGGGTACTGACTCTGTTGCCTCTTGCCCTCTAGGAGCTTGCTCCTCGTTTTGGGCCTTTCTAGGACGTCCTCAAATGTATAACTTAACACTTAATGGTAATGTTCCCAAACTTGCTTTAGGATATAACAAGACCTTGGTATTGATTCTTATCTCATTTCTTAGTCCTAGAACTCGTTCTAGGGCTTAGCAAGACTTTGGTCTTACTCAAAACTTTTATCAAGCACCTTGCGTGCCATAATCCCAAAACTTACTTTTGGGCAAATCAAGTAAGTATTTAAGCATTTCTCTAATATCCATTCTAGGGATTAAGCATGATTCCGTGATACTAAGGTATTAAACATGCTTCCTTGTTCTATGCACATATGAGTAAGTACTTAAGCATTTCTCTATATTGTAATTAATTAAAGGAGCAATAGAAAAACTGAAACTTAAAGATTTCTTACTTGAAGACGGCAAGGTTGATGCTGATATGTGTGTGATGCTGGAGAATGGGAACTGCTCTGATACCAACTGTAGCGACCCGCCTTCTCTGCCTTTGACGGATCGTTACTTGTCTCTACTTCTTGACTCTAATGCACGACTAAGAATGCGGAACTTTTTTTTTCTTTTAAATTCATCTAGGGATGATATTCTAACTTTAATAGTCATGCATGATACAATGGCACACTTCCTTTCTTTTTTTTTAAAAAAAACAAAACAACTTTTATTTTAACTGCTTTGCCAGGATTTGACCCCTAGACCTCTTAGTTGTAACAATAAAGCACTAACCAGCTGCCCTACACAACTTCTCTTTAATGATACCAGTCGACTGCTATATAGCAGTCGACTGATACCAGGCGACTGACCTTTTGGCAGTTGCCTGGTGCATCGAACAGAAGCTACTGTTCGATAGGGCAGGTGACTGGTCCTGTACCAGTCGACTGGTACGCCTGAAAATCTGAAATTCAGATTCGAAGCCTTGTTCCAAAACTCCACCAAACATATAGTTTCACACCATACAAAGCCACAACACCATTTCTATACTCTATACTAGTTTCCTAAACATTTTAGCCAAGCAAAACAACTTCATAAACTCGAAATTAGAACTTTTGTGGAAGTAAATAAGCTATTCAAGTTTATATGAACTTTAACCTTAGAGTTTGTACCAATCTTGACTCCTATGCATTCATAACACCAAATACATGTTCTATAACCTTGCTAAAGCATTATGAAATGTGAATGCAACTTTTCTAAACATATTTAAGCAATGAAACTTGATTCAAAGGGGAACTAGTACTATCTTGGCACATGCATCAATATCTTCAACAAAGTATCAATATTCCAAACTACTCACACTTCTACTCATCCAATGCAATCATAAGGATATGTATGCTAAATGAAATGTCATGGAGTCTTTACTCTAAGAAATTGAGCATGTAATACTATCCAAAGCTTAAATGTTCGCTAAACTCCATAAAGCAATAACTTGGAATTTGAATAAACTTAAACATTGTAATTCAAATAACTAAATTGTCTCGTCTCAAGGATCTCTCCAAAATCAGCCACCACACACACTTTGCTCAGCACCGCCTCGTCGCCTTCCTTCAGAATCGCTTGCCTTTACCTTTATCTGCAGTAAGAGGAAATGCAACTAATAAGCATAAAGCTTAGTAAGTACTATCTAGCTCACAAAATCTCGGAAAGTGCAAACATGTTTTTTTAACAATGTGAAATCACATGAGATACTTTTTATGCTTGAAAGAAAACTAAACTAAACATGTATAACTCAAAACATGCATACTCAAGCACTAATAAATCTTAACTCACTTTTCTTGGCTTAACTTGAAACTTTAGCAATCCTTTAACTTAAAATCTTTCTTTAACTCTTTGAAAACTTTCTTAAACTTTAGAAAACTTTGCTAAAGCATATACTTGAAAATAATAATCACTTGGATCCACTGAAGACGTAAGTACCATCTCATGCGCGTTCCCTAAAAGGTTGGGGTAGCGAGCCACCAATCCTAATAGAGCAGACCTTGGTCTACCAGGGCCAAGACCTTGGAATTGGACACCTGGATTTCTTTAACGACGCCCTTGGACGCCGGGTACTGGCCTTAGAAAATAAAATAGCTTTTCTTTCTTTTCTTTCTTATCTGTAAATGCCTTGGCATTTTCTCGAGCACCTTGCGTGCTAAAATCCCTAAGTCTTGACTTTTGGGGATTTCTTAAGGCCTTGGCCTTTTCTTTTCTTATCTGTAAATACCTTGGCATTTTCTCGAGCACCTTGCGTGCTAAAATCCCTAAGTCTTGACTTTTGAGGATTTCTTAAGGCCTTGGCCTTTTCTTTTCTCATCTTTATCTTCTCTTTTCTTTTCTCATAGCTTTTCTTGGACCCTAACCTCATATAGGGCACTCAATAAAATATATAAGCATATAATGAACTAAGATCACATGCAAAAATCTTAACAAGAAGTAAATATCTCTTTTAAAAACTTTTAAGGGAAATTCTTGCGGAAAAACCGCCTCTTACTACAGGTGAGCAGTACTTACATTGATATCTTGGACTTACAACCAAGATTGACGTCTAGGACTCGGGAGAAACTTGAAATCTCGGAGAATTCTTCGCGCCTACGCGTTCTCCTCGTCGAGACGAATACAACGCTCCGCTTCCTTTGATCCCTCCTTGGCCGGCGCCCCTTGGAAGAGAGGAGAAGGGCTTGGGCGTGCGTGCGTGAGAGGGAGAGGCTGCTTCGCACGGCTAGGGTGAGGAAGAGAAACCCAAAATTCTAATTTCCTCTCTTAACTTATCTATTTATACTTATGGGGCGGATCGACCTAACTACACCTTAAATATATTTCTCTCCACCCTTTGCTGTGCTTGATACCCTAGCCTGGCTGGTCGTGCGCTTGCCTGGTCTCGTGCTGGTCGCGGGTTCGAACCCCCGGCTGCTTTTAAACGTTTTTCTTTTTTTTATATACTAAACGAATTCGGAAAATTCCATAAAAATATTCTAAAAATCCCTAAAAATATCTAGAATATTTCTAAACTATTTTTAAATTATATACTAAACGAACTCGGAAAATTCCATAAAAATATTCTAAAAATCCCTAAAAATATCTAGAATATTTCTAAACCATTTTTAAATAATTCTAAGGACTTTAAGAACTAAAAATGAGAATTTTGGGGCGTTACAAACGTGATTTGAATGAGGCCTCCAGCCCACTGTACAAGGAGTATTTTTAAGATTCCAGTTGTTCTGCATGGCATTTGAAGAAACTGCTAATAAAGTCTACATCCAATGACAAGCTGTACTGTCAGTTGTATATACTCTATTTTTTTGTACAGTTCTATTTTGTGGTACTAGTAGCATACTTGTCATTCCTGCCCTGTCACTAATTGATTGCGTAGATGATTTTGACAATCTACCAAACTATAATTGGTGCAATGCCGTGTACAATTTCATGGCTCCTCAATTGGAAGTCATTGGAAAGGAGGTGACATTAAGGCATAGACCACATGTAGGTGATTCAACCCAACCGGGCATGGCTCCCTTGCTCAAGGGATTTCCAAATATTTTGGCTGTAAGTTAGAGTACATATATTTGCTCATATAATTTGATGATGGATATTATTTACTGATTATAATCATGTTGCAGGTATGGGTTACTGAACATATTAGTATTGCTGCTCCTGAACATCCTCATAGATTGCCAAGAATACTTCGCGGGACTTGGCCTAAAGCCCATATTGAGAGTATCAAGAGGATGATAGACCGTGTGGGCATAAATTTAATTATTGTTGATTTAAGCCAATTGTTGATTCGCTGAACAAACAATTGCTACTGATACGGATAAGCCAATTAGATATAACATCTGTCCTCTAAATAATGCAGATGATCATTGGCATTTAATGATTATTGACCTCGAGCAAGGTAGTATCCATCATTATAATTCCCTCGGCTCCACAGAAGGGTATACTGCCAAATTTGAAAAAACAGTAAGTTTTCTATTTCATATATATACCTTTACTAATGCAATATAATTGTTACTAATATAACATCTGTGTAGGTGACGTTTTTCAAAAATTTAAACTGGTCATATTACAAGATATGAAATAAAGGATTGTCTTCCATAGCTGGGACAGAGTTTAATAAAATTGTTGTAGAAGGACCCACCCAAAGCAGATCGTAAGATGATGTTTTGTTGGTTAACAAAAATAATTGATTTCATGGTTGGATTTATAAGATGACAACAATGTCAATATTATTTTTGTTGGTGCAGGAAGCATCATATCGAACCTTGTTTTGATATTGGCAAAGGATTCAAAGTTAAGTGTTATTTGTTATCTAACATGTTACTTGAGTGTGCAGATTAAAGTCCTAGCGAAGGACTGCTAGGCACCTAGCGAAGGACTACTAGGCATCGGAACCTAAGACCCAGTGAAGGACTGCTGGGCATCTAGCGAAGGGCTGCTAGGAGATGAAGACCTAGCGAAGGACTGCTAGGCACCTGGCGAAGGACTGCTAGGATACAAAGCCCTAGCGAAAGACTGCTAGGATACAAAGCCCTAGCGAAGGACTGCTAGGCACCTGGTGAAGGACTGCCAGGAAACAAAGTCCTAGCGAAGGGCTGCTAGGCACCTGGCGCAGGACTGCCAGGAACAATGACCTGGCGAAGGACTGCTAAGCACCAGGCGAAGGACTGCTTGGAACTGAAGCCCTAGCAAAGGACTGTTAGGCACCTCGCGAAGGACTGCCAGGATACGAAGCCCTAGCGAAGGACTGCTAGGCACCTGGCGAAGGAATGCCAGGATACAAAGATCTGGCGAAGGACTGCTAGGCACCTGGCGAAGGAATGCCAGGACACGAAGACCTGGCGAAGGACTGCTGGGCACCAGGCGAAGGATTGCTTGATACTGAAGACTTGGCGAAGGACTGCTGGGCAAAAGTCCAACCGGAGGAGCCGGTTGGCAACAGGTAAATTCTCTTGAGAGGAGTAGGTGAGGATGCGTTCCCCGTCGAGGGAACAGTAGGCGTCGATTCGACCTAGGGCTCCATTTTGGAGACCCAAAGTCAGAACCAAGACAGTTACGGCTGTAAGAATCACTAACATTGTTGCTTTATCTTGTTTGGTACTAACCCTGGATGCAGGACCGAAGGAACGAGTGTCTGCAGCTCAGAAAGCCTCAAAGGAGTGAGGCAGCAGCTGGGTTGGGCACTCGGAAGGACCCGGGCGCCCTAAGTAAAGCTAAATATGAGTTCAGCAAAAGTACGCTTCGGAAGCATACTGGGTGGGGCCCCCCATGCTCTCGGGCGCCCCAGCATCCCGGGCGCCCCCAGTGCCCAGGGCGCCCCGGGCTTAAGCCAACGAAGCGGATAAAGATCATCCAGCCGAGAAGCTCGCTGAAAGAGTCAACCAAGGCGCCCCAGCATCCCGGGCGCCCCCACAGTCAACCCTCAGCCCTATTCGAGTGGGATAAGGGCTGACCGAGACTTGCTCGGATCGGCTGACACGTGGGGGGTGCCCCCAACGTTCAGGGCGCCCCGGGAGTCTATAAAAAGCCCCTCGACCCCAAGGCGTCAAGAATCACTGCTTCCAACGCCAATACACTCTTCTACTCAAGCGCTTTGCTTCGGAAACCTCCCAACTCGAGATACAAGCGCCGACGACGTCCCTCTGCTCCGAGATTCATTCCACACCGGACGTCGGTAACGAAGAGCTGTCTTTCTAAGTTTACTATACTGCAATTGTAATATTTGTTTGTAAACCTTTTTGCGCACATATAGAATTGCCCGCAGTAAACGGTCAACGACCGTGGGCCTTGGAGTAGGAGTCGACCGCGACTCCGAACCAAGTAAAATCTTGGTGTTTGTGTGTTCTTTAATTTTAATTTTTCCGCTGCGTATACTCTTTTTCAATCCGAAATGACTTACGATATTCACCCCCCTCTATCGTTTTCTCTCGATCCAACAAGTGGTATCAGAGCGAGGTAGCTCAAATTTGGTGCAACCACCAATTCAAGAGTTTTTCGGATTTTTGAAATCATTTTTTTTATCTTTCTCATTAATCGAGTTTGGTGCAATACCACTCGATCTTTTTTTGCTTTTTATTTTCAAATAAATAATATCTGTGAGTGGATTTAAAATATCCTTACGCCTTTTTCATTTTCATTTTTCATTTTTTCACCATTCATTGAAATTAATAAAACGATCAATTTTTAAAAATTTGTCATAAACTTTTTTTATTATTATTTTAATATTTTTCTCGAAATACGTGTTACTTTAATTCAAGCAAAATTTTCAACTTTGAATGCTTATTTCTTTTCAGAATTGACAAAAGTAACATTTTCAAAAATTTGTCTCAAACTTTTTATTTTATTATTATTCTACCTTGAAATTCGTGCAATAATTTTTTTTGGCTATTTTTTCCTTCTCCCGCACTACTAATCCAAGACCAAGTCTTGGTACATTTCTATTTTTGTTGTGTGTGCAAGATTTATCCTTAATGGCCAATCAAGAATGGAACAGTGGCCGTCCACCGCTCTTCTCTGGCGAAAATTTCAATTCCTGGAGAAGTCTAATGGAATCCCACTTGAAGGCTAATTTGTATTTATGGTTGATAATCCAAACGGGGTTCACATTCCCCACAGAAGATGGAACAGAGATCGCCTGGGACAAATTGGACGAACCAACTCTAAGGAAGATCGAGATTGATGCTAAGGCAACAGTAATCTTACAATGTGGCCTGACCAAAGAAGAATTGAAGCGGCTCGGATCCTTCACCTGTGCCAAGGAGATGTGGGAAAAGCTAATCAATCTACACGAAGAGATCTCCAATATTGAGATCTTAGAAGAGTCAGCACCTGACTTCAAAGTTGACTCCGGATCAGAAGATGAGATAGAATCCATACTTGCCTGCAAATTCGAGCCAGAGTCAGAAGACAAAGTGACTAAGACAAAAATGGTAACCAATTTTGAATTTGTTCCAGATTTATAATTAAATAATCAAACTGATACTATGATGGTCGAGGAAGGTATAATTTCAAGTGCAGGGAAAACTCCAAAGAAGAAGCTTCAACCTGTACCCGAGTCCGACTCAGACTCAGAATCTGATGACGAAGGAAGGGATCCTTGGAAACTGGTTTGGTTGGCTCGCGACCACTACAAAATGCCGAAGAAACAATCAAGCAAAAAAGAGATGGCTAGAATCAAGGGGGAGATTCCCAACCGGGAATCAAAAGGTAAATTTACAGTATTTGAAAATCCATTATTTACCTTGAATAATATGATTGAACCTTATAAATTAGTTAAAGCAAACATTAGTAAATTGGAACAAGAAGATGAAATATTGAAACATAAGGTCAAAATGCTAGAAAACCTAATTCACAATTTTGCTAATTCTAAAAACCCAGAATATCATTACAATTATGACGTAACTTAGATGATTACTTTTCTCGCGTATTTTATTATGCTTAGATTTAGGATTGGTTAGATTAAGGACTAAAATGATTAACTGAAATTTGAACAACATAGTATTGGGTGGAGGTGAGATGATAGTACGTTAGGGAAGCCTCTTCTAATAAGGTCAAGTATACTCTACTTGGCCTGTTTAGACTGGCGAAACTAGCCGAAGCTACCGATCCAAGACCCAAACTAGTTAGACCAGAATTTGTTAACAAGTAATTTTGAAAATGAAATTTCACTAAAAGGCTTTGTCAAGGAAAGGGTTGATGATCCAATAAGGCTACAGCCTTGTGCCTCGCCAAGACTTGGAAGCTAATTTTTGAAATTCAAATTCAATTTACTTCTTGTCAAATTCAAATCTAACACAAATTTCAATCAATCATAGATTCAACCATTTTTTTTCAAAATAAAATTAAAATTCATTAAAATGGTTTTTAAAATTAATTTAACTTCTCAAAACTAATCATAATTTTTCAAAATAAAATCCTTACTTCTATCAAAACCTGTCTCACAAAAACTCATAAGGTTAATATGCTTGATCACGTAGAACTGGGTGAGACATCTAGGGACCTAAAAGCATAATTCACTATCCTTCTAAATAACACTCAAAGTGCTTTCAAAAGTTATTCAAAATTATCTCTAGTTAATTCGGTTTACTGTACCCTACTTTTTCAACTCTAACAGTTTCAAAATACTGAATTTCATGTTAAATATCACAATAGACTCATTCTAAATATAATCTAGGGCTTGTTTGATTTAGTTATTGATTGGTCAAACATAGTCAACTGAGTCAAACATGGTCAAAACAGTCAAACCTAGTCAATACTAAAGACCCTTCAAGCACTTAGATAAAGTCAAAACGAGTCAGATACAAGGGGAGTTTTTTTTGTTGAAAAATTTAGATTTATTCTCAAAAACCTTATGCTCTAAAATTTAGTATCATCTCAAAATAAGGTTTTCAAAAATTGGCTCAAAAACCTTGGTATATTACTATCTCTTTGAAGAACCATTATCATTTCAAAATTTTCTTCGGGGTTTATGCTTTAAAAATTATCTTCATTTCAAGTTGTGTTTTCAAAAATTTATCTCCTTAAAAGTTATCACACTCAGAAGGTTATTCAAAATTATTCTTTTGATTTTAATAAACCCTAAAGACACAGAGGAAGGTCCACTTCATGATCTACAAGAACTCCTAGGACTGGGTCAAGTTTAGGGGGAGATCAAATTAACAGAATTATTGAACATTTTCAAAATTAGATGTTTTCATGCACTGCACGTTTAAAATCTTCTTGAGAACTTAAATAATTTTTCTTTCAAAATACCATTATTTTTCAAAATTCTTATGGCTTATGAAATTATTTTTGAAATAATATTTACTTGGGTTGGAGAAATTTCCAGGACACTTAGGAAAATGTCCTTGTAGTCAACAAGCTTTCCTAGGATTGTGTCAGACTGGAAAAGAAACCTAGTCAAGTAAAATATTATGTTTTCAAAATGCTTAATACTTTTAAAAAATTATTTATATTTTTCAAAGTCTAATAGTTTTCAAAAATAGTACTTAGACTTTCCAAAAAGGCTCAATCTGTTTTTTTCAAAAGTACTTGCATATTTTTCAAAAATGCATATTTTTTCAAAAGTACTTATATTTTTCAAAAATTGTATAATATCTTTCAAAAGTACTTTTACTTTTCAAAATATAATGTTTTCAAAAAGTACTAATACTTTTCTAAGGCAATAGTATTCTAAGTACGTGAATTTTCTAAAGATTTGCCTATAAATATAAAATCTTTTTTCAAAATTGCACAATACATTTCAAAGTGGAGTTTTGTTGGAGCAATTTAAGCTTTTGCTATGCTTTCAAGAATTATACTAAGTATTTTTTGTTGGGTTCTCCCGGCACAAAACAATAAAAACGCAGCGAAAACAAGAACCCACGAGCGATCCATGCGAAAGAAAACTCGTACAAAGCTATCTATCTAATAGATTTATCTACTGTTTATACCATTGAAGCGTGCCCTTCGGTTATCCCGCTCGTCCAAGATGCGTCGGATCTCTTGCACGTTCAAGCGTCTGTGCCTCTATTCGTATCCACACGGACACAATCTCTCAACTTCGGGAGAACTACCTTAGTTGTGCTAGCAACTTGAGGTAGCTCGAAAACACCAAGAACCTTACAGTAAGGTTTCGGCCAAGAGTGGAGGAGAGGAAGAAGACGGGAAGGGAAGGAGAAAAGCTAAGGCAAGAAGAAGACCTCATCCAAAGTTACAAGGCCCTCTTTTATAATCATCCCATGAATATGAAGAGGTTTGTGTCTCTTTGGCTTCCCAATAAAGAACACATCTTTTTATGTGGCTCTTTATCATTTCCCATGCAAGAAAAGAATTTTTACATCCAATGAAGAGAGACTTTTCTCTTTCCTTCATGCAACTCCGACCAGGCCACTCGGGCTTCCGACTCGGTCTCCCGACCAAGTCTCCCGAGTGGCGAGCTCCCGACCCAGTCTGCCGAGCTTCGACCCAGTATGCCGAGTGCCGACCCAATCCGCCGAGTTCCGACTCGGTCCGTCGAGCTCCGACTCGGTCTTCCGAGCTCCGACTCGGCCCGCCGAGCTCCGACTCGGCCCGCCGAGCTCCAACTCGGTCTCTCTCGAGTTCCGAACTCGAGTCCCCCGAACTGACCTCCCGAGTTCCCAACTCGGGCTCAGGTCTCCAGAGTTCCTAACTCGGGCTCAGATCTCCCGATCAACTTTCCCGAAGCATTGTGTCCTTTGTGTGTAACCCAATAGGTTCTCGTGACGTTGGCAATGCGCCTAAACACTTTAGACACATAAGCAATGAGCGGCATCTAGCAATGTATCATTGCTACCCAAGTAACAAGAAAAGTCGAGATCCGACTAAACCTCCGTGACTATGATAATGTATGACCTTGTCCTTCTATCCTTGATATCTAGATTGACCAATGAGGCATAGACCGTGTCATCCTCAATCAATCTTGTATTTCTTGATCCCCGAGTAGACTCACTCAAACAAATGAGCTCAATATCTCATATTGACTCATTTGAACATGGACATGCGTTTCAGTAGTCCTACTCGATCAAGGGGCCCACAGATATCACTCCCTTCATATGGGAGGGATAGATCCCATCTACATCACTCACATCCCTTCGCATAATTCATTACATACCCAGTGATCGCCTTTATAGTCCACCCTGTTACGGGTGACGTTTGACGATACCAAAGTACATAACTCCTTATGTAGGGAACCGTAGTGACTTCAAGTCTAAGGACTATTCATACCAATAGTCACATGAGAAAGTCTATGACACTCATATGACAATCTATGAAACTTTCTCATAGCGGGTCATTCAGTACACATTCTCCAATGTATACTCATGTGTCAACTTGATATCACATATCCATGACTTGTGGCTCAAGTCATCAGTTGACCTACATGCTAGTCTCCATGCATCAATATTGTCCCCGAATAATTGATGCTTGACTAGGAATAATTTAGTGTAGTGTTCTCTACATTATCTCACTATCGATTCAACCAATCGATATAATGTAGATAAGAACCTACTACACAAGGACATTATTATACTTAGTCATTCGGCACAGAATACAAAGTAAGTATAATAACCAAACATGTCTTTATTAATAATAGAATATGATACAAAATGTCCCCTAGTCAATCATCACATAATTGGCTCTAGGGCTCCTACTAACATTTTTTATGTTTTCAAAACTCATAGGCTCTGATACACAAACTTTTTCTTAAAACTTATTTTAAAATATATTTCTTTATTGATATATATATAGCCAAGGGGGAGAGCAAGAAATAGAGAAAGGAATTTTTTTTCTCCTTTTCGAAAAGCAAAAATTTCTAAGTGTTTTAAATTTTTTAAGTGCATGTTTTTCCTAAGTAAAATTTTTCTTAGTAAACAAAATTTGTCTGAGCAAAAACTTTTTGAAAATGTTGCCAAATGTTCCTAAGTAAAGTTTTTTTGGTGAAAAACTTATCTAGAAAATTCTTAAAGATTTTATTTTTTCAAAATACACAAAGTATTTCCAAGTATATTCTTCTAAGTGTGCAAATTCTTTTAAAACAAAATTTTCCCAATTCTCAAAGTTGAAATTTTTTAGGGAAATTTGGATTCAAAATTTTACCTAAGTAATTTTTTTGTAAAACCTTTTAACAAAATTTAGGCTTGTTTTTCAAAAGTGTTTATTGATACAAATGCTTTTACTCTTTTTGAAACACCTTGTCAAAAACCTATTTTCCTATTTTTGGTAAAACTCAGAACTCCCTATTAGAAACCTTGTTCGCCCATGTATGTTTTTGATATATGTCAAAGAGGGAGGAAAGGTCAAAGTTAAGTGTTTTAAGTGTTTTATAACACAAGTATTCAGGGTTTTAGGGGGAGTATGAGAAATAAAGAATTTTTTTTAACTCTACATTTATTCTGTTCATAAACAGTTATACTTCATTATTTACCTGATGTTCTTAACTGTTATAAAGTTTTTACTTAACTTTGAATTGTGTTGCCATAAATCAAAAAGGGGGAGATTGTTGGTGCAGGAAGCACCATATCGAACCTTGTTTTGATATTAGCAAAGGATTCAAGCTTAAGTGTTATTTGTTATCTAACATGCTACTTGAGTGTGCAGATTAAAGTCCTAGCGAAGGACTGCTAGGCATCGGAACCTAAGACCCAGCGAAGGACTGCTGGGCACCTAGCGAAGGGCTGCTAGGAGATGAAGACCTAGCGAAGGACTGCTAGGCACCTAGCGAAGGACTGCTAGGATACAAAGCCCTAGCGAAGGACTGCTAGGCACCTGGCGAAGGACTGCCAGGATACAAAGCCCTAGCGAAGGACTGTTAGGCACCTGGCGAAGGACTGCCAGGAAACAAAGTCCTAGCAAAGGGCTGCTAGCCACCTGGCACAGGACTGCAAGGAAACAAAGACCTGGCGAAGGACTGCTAGGCACCAGGCGAAGGATTGCTTGGAACTGAAGCCCTAGCAAAGGACTGTTAGGCACCTAGCGAAGGACTGCCAGGATATGAAACCCTAGCGAAGGACTGCTAGGCACCTAGCGAAGGAATGCCAGGATACAAAGCCCTAGCGAAGGACTGCTAGGCACCTGGCGAAGGAATGCCAGGACACGAAGACCTGGCGAAGGACTGCTGGGCACCAGGCGAAGGATTGCTTGGTACTGAAGACCTGGCGAAGGACTGCTGGGCAAAAGTCCAACCGGAGGAGCCGGTTGGCAACAGGTAAATTCTCTTGAGAGGAGTAGGTGAGGACGCGTTCCCCGTCGAGGGAACAGTAGGCGTCGGTTCGACCTAGGGCTCCATTTTGGAGACCCAAAGTCAGAACCAAGACAGCTACGGCTGTAAGAATCACTAACATTGTTGCTTTATCTTGTTTAGTACTAACCCTGGATGCAGGAACGAAGGAACGAGTGTCTGCAGCTCAGAAAGCCTCAAAGGAGTGAGGCAGCAGCTAGGTTGGGTGCCCGGAAGGACCCGGGCGCCCTAAGTAAAGCCAAACATGAGTTCAGCAAAAGTACGCTTCGAAAGCATATTGGGTGGGGCCCCCCATGCTCCCGGGCGCCCCCAGCATCCCGGGCGCCCCGGGCTTAAGCCAACGAAGCGGATAAAGATCATCCAGCCAAGAAGCCCGTTGAAAGAGTCAACCAGGGCACCCCAAGCATCCCGGGCGCCCCCACAGTCAACCCTTAGCCCTATTCGAGTGGGATAAGGGCTGACCGAGACTTGCTCGGATTGACTGACATGTGGGGGGCACCCCCAACGTTCAGGGTGCCCCGGGAGGCTATGAAAAGCCCCTCAACCCCAAGGCTTCAAGAATCACTGCTTCCAACGCCAATACACTCTTCTACTCAAGCGCTTTGCTCCGGAAACCTCCCAACTCGAGATACAAGCATCGACGATGTCCCTCTGCTCCGAGATTAATTCCACACCGGACGTCGGTAACGAAGAGCTGTCTTTTTAAGTTTACTATACTGCAATTGTAATATCTGTTTGTAAACCTTTTTCGCACATATAGAATTGTCCGCAGTAAACGGTCAACGACCGTGGGCCTTGGAGTAGGAGCCGACCGCGACTCCGAACCAAGTAAAATCTTGGTGTTTGTGTGTTCTTTAATTTTAATTTTTTCGCTGCGTATACTCTTTTTCAATCCGAAACGACTTACGATATTCACCCCCCTATCGTTTTCTCTCGATCCAACAGTTTTTCAGGTTGGATTGTGCTTTTTTCATTATACGATATGCTGAAAGTCTGGTCTTTCAAAGATCTACAATTTTAGCCAAAAGCAAATGAAAAATTATCGATTTCAGGTGGGATATAAAATAATGAGAGACAAGTTCTAGAAGCTAAAGCTATAAATATTATTTTTGTTGATACTATGATTATGTAAGTGTGATGATAAACATTGTATATTTGTAATTATACAATCTATGTAATCCTTTTCAAATCAATGAAACATTGTTTTCGATCTTTGTTTTTGTCTCATATATAATCTATAATCTGTAATTGCTGTAGAACCCATCAGTAATATTGAACCTTGCTTTTGCTGGAATCATTTGAATTCAGGACCACGGTGGGCTTGAAACAAAAGCATTTAAGGAAACCCACTCAAGGCCTGAAACAAAATGATTCAGTTGTATAATGCAAGTGTAATGACAAACAATGTATATTTGTAGTTATAATGTATGTAATCCTTTTGAAATCAATGGAGCATTGCTTTCGATCCTTGTTTTTGTGTAATCTCTAATCTATAATCTGTCGTCTTGTCGATACTAACAGTAATATTGAACCTTAATTCTCCTCTACCCTAATTTGAATTCAGGCCCACACTGGGCCTGAAATGAGATTATTTCAGGCCTACGCTGGGCCTGAATTAAGATTATTTCAGGCCCACGCTGGGCCTGAAACAATATGTTCAGGCCCACACAGGGCCTGAAACAATAGTCTCATTTCAGATTGCAAATTATTTAATAAAATTATTTACAATCATTTTATATAAATATGCATGTTGTCAACAAATTTTTAATATGAAACAAGAAGGAGAGTACCTAAATAGACTTTGCATACCATAATTTAATTTTATGCACATCATTACCTCATATTTTAAGAATTTGGCACAGCATGAGGTTTGTATCATGGACCTATGATATTTTTATTTCTGAAAACTCATTATCAGTAGTCAGAGTTTAGCTAGGAGATGATATTTTTGATCTCCAAACATAATCCTAATGATTATCAATTACGTGTTAATACAGTATCAGTTGGCACAGAATAATGAATCAACAAAGCAAACAAACAGAGAGCCTCAAATGACAGATATTGACAAACCATAGGACTTCAGGACTTCAATACCTGAAATAACATTATTGTGGGTTTAAAAATCAGAGGACTTCACAACTGATCTTTTCGGCTTACATAAAATTACACAAGAAGAAATGTATCATAATATTGAAATACTTCTTCAAGTCACAACATTAACAACAACTAGTTTTTTGACAATACTATGGTTGTACAATATACAAAATATATACATTCAGTTCTCCTCCATACAAAATATACACTTCAATCAGAATATTGGGTCACTACATATACCAATTAACTCAAGACCTTGGGGTTGGCGGCATTCTACATGTCCTTTTATTATGACCAAGTTGTTTGCACTGGCTGCATTTTAGTTTCACCTTGCCATTGTATCTGGACTCAATCCATGCCTTCTTTTGTCTACCAGGCTGCACAAGGCTATGGGGACATAGAACTGTAATGTCGTTTACTCTAGTAGGCCAAAACTGCTTGTTTCAACAAGGGAAAATATGATCCATGTAAATCCACTTCCAAGTTTCAGAATAAAAATAATACTCACAATATGAGAGTGTATCCATATTTTTGTGAATGATTACGGCAATAGCATGTGAGCAAGGAAGTCCTGAAATTTGAAACTTCCCACAATGACAAAACTTTTTTTCCAAATAAATAATGTATGAAGTGCCCCATGTTTCTACTTCCATTTCTGATTGAGAGTAAGGGTGAACCTTATAAGCTTTTGCTTTCTCTCTCCTTGAATCCATTTCTTTTGTAGCATAAGGTGTCAAAGCAACATGCCATTTGGAGACTTCCTCTTTACAGTTATAGAACTATTGAGCAACTTTTCTTCTTGTATTATCAATTAACCTGTTTATGGAAAGCTTACGTATAGACTTGAACAAAGCATTTAAGCTCTCCACACAATTCGTGGTAAGCATTCTGTACCTTCTCCCAGTAAAGTGTGCATTTGCCCACCTTTTAGGGTCAATGTTCTGAAGCCACTTATGGGCAACTGGATGTTTTTCAAGCATTGTCTGCATTATCATATCATATTGGAGTGTTGTGTTGGCTCGTGTGTTAGTAGGAGCCCTAGAGCCAATTATGTGATGATTGACTAGGGGCATTTTGTATCATATTCTATCATTAATAAAGACATGTTTGGTTATTATACTTACTTTGTATTCTGTGCCGAATGACTAAGTATAATAATGTCCTTGTGCAGTAGGTTTTTATCTACATTATATCGATTGGTTGAATCGATAGTGAGATAATGTAGAGAACACTACACTAAATTATTCCTAGTCAAGCATTAATATTCAGGGACAATATTAACGCATGGAGACTAGCATGTAGGTCAACTGATGACTTGAGCTCACAAGTCATGGATATGTGATATCAAGTTGTCACGTGGGTATACATTGGAGAATGTGTACTGAATGACCCGCCATAAGAAAGTTTCATAGATTGTCATATGAGTGTCATTGACTTTCTCATGTGACTATTGGTATGAATAGTCCTTAGACCTGAAGTCACTATGGTTCCCTACATAAGGAGTTATGTACTTTGGTATCGTCAAACGTCACCCGTAACAGGGTGGACTATAAAGGCGATCACTGGGTATGTAATGAATTATGCAGAGGGATGTGAGTGATGTAGATGGGATCTATCCCTCCCATATGATGGGAGTGATATCTGTGGGCCCCTTGATCGAGTAGGACTACTGAAACGCATGACCATGCTCAAATGAGTCAGTATGAGATATTGAGCTCATTTGTTTGAGTGAGTCTACTCGGGGATCAAGAAACACAAGATTGATTGAGGATGACACGGTCTATGCCTCATTGGTCAATCTAGATATCAAGGATAGAAGGACAAAGTCATACACTGTCATAGTCACGGAGGTTTAGTCGGATCTCGACTTTTCTTGTTACTTGGGTAGCAATGATGCATTGCTAGATGCCGCTCATTGCTTATGTGTCTAAAGTGTTTAGGCGCATTGCCAACGTCACGAGAACCTATTGGGTCACACACAAAGGACACGATGCTTCAGGAAACCTGAGCCCGAGTTGGGAACTCGGGAGATCTGAACCCGAGTTGGGAACTTGGGAGGTCAGTTCGAGAGCTCGAGTTGGGAACTCAGAAAGTCCGAGCCCGAGTTGGGAACTCGGGAAGTCCAAGCCCGAGTTGGGAACTCGGGAAGTCCGAGCCCGAGTTGGGAACTCGGGAAGTCCGAGCCCGAGTTAGGAACTCGGGAAGTCAGATCGGGAGATCCGCTCGGCAGACTGGGTCGGCGCTCGGTGGACTGGGTCGGCACTCGGCAGACTGGGTCGGCTCTCGGCAGACTTGGTGGGGAGACCGGTCGGAAGCCCGAGAGGCCCGGTCGGGATTAAAGAGAAATTCATTAAGTGTTTAATGAAGGGAAAAGAAAAGATTCTTTTCTTGCATGGGAAATGATAAAGGTCCACATGAAAAGATGTGATCTTTATTGGTATTAATGAAGGAAGCCAAAGAGACACAAACCTCTTCATATTCATGGGATGAGTATAAAAAAGGGCCTTGTGACTTTGGATGAGGGCTTCTCCTCCTCTCCTTCTTCCCTTTCTTCTTCCCTCCCTCATCTTCCTCCTTTGGCCGAAACCCTACTGTAGGGTTCTTGGTGTTATGCGAGCTACCTCAAGTTGCTAGCATAACTAAGGTAGTTCTCCCGAAGTTGAGAGAATGTGTCCGTGTGGATACGAATAGAGGCACAGACACTTGAACGTGTAAGAGATCCGGCGTACCTTGGACGAGCGGGATAAGCAAAGGGCACGCTCCGAAGGTATATCTTCTTTAGAAGTAGATGTAGATCAATTTTGTACGAGTTTTTCTTTCGCATGAATTGCTCGTGGGTTCTTGTTTCCGCTGCGTTTTTATATTTTTTGTGCCGAGAGAACCCAATATCGTGATGCTGCCCAAAACAAACCTACAGCAGCTCTACTTCTAGTATCACTTACCATATTACAACACATGTAGTGGCAATAAAAGGCATGATGTGCGTTTGTGTAGACTTTTCTAACTGCTGATATAATGCCCCGATGTCTATCTGATACTATGGTCATTGAGTGATTATCGACAGTAAAGAACCTCTTTGTATGCTCCAAAAACCACTCCCATGCAGACCCACATTCAACTTCAGCTATTGCGAAGGCAACTGGGAGAACATTGTCATTACCATCAATCGTCGTTGCAATCAACATTACTCCCGGATACTTTCCTCTTAGGTGCGTGACATCAATTCTGATAATTCTACGCAAATAAGACCTGAACACCCTTCGGCAAGCACCAAAAGCCCAAAAATACCGCTGAAACTGATTATCACCATTCCTGCATAGTGCCACATAAGTTTCAGGATATCTATCTCTTAACTCACGCAGATATTGTGGAAGATCTCTGTAAGCCTCATCATAATCTCCAACAACCTTTTTCAATATTTTCTCCCTAGCTATGTATGCTTTTCTGTATGATATGGTCACTCCAAATCTAGCTTTAATATCTGATATAATCATACTTGGTTTGTATTGTTCATTATGAAGAAATTGCTCTTCAACAACAGAAGCAATAAATGATGAAGAGCATGCATGATGATCAACACTTTCCCTAACAGTTCCATATTGGTGTTCCTTTATATATTTTGTAACACTGAACTCTACTTCCCCCCTTGCTACTACTCTCCATGTACATGGTTGGTTGAAGCACACTGCTTTAACTCTATTTTTTCGGATGTCAACTAGGTTATATCTCATATGCTTAACCATGGTATGTTTGACAAGTGCATTCTTAAATTCTTCTCTAGATGGAAATATCTGCCCCACAAAAAATTCATGCTCATCTCTTGCCTCTACCTCTCTAATTGGTCCAGCAAGCAATCGAGAATTCAAAATATAAGGATCTTCAGCTAATGGAAACTCCTCCTCTAAGCCACTGTACTGATCTGGGGGGAATTCATATTGCTCAATCTGCATATTATCGGCTTGGAATTCTAGTACACTTGTACTGGGTTCTAATTCATCTGCATTCCAAATTTCAATTCCTTCCTCCCCACTCCAGGTTGGCTCAAAGAATTCAACAACTCTTGTAGAAGAATTTAAACCCTCATCTTCTAGATTAGTTGCTTCTTCATTTAGATCAATTGTCAAATTCCTTGTAATTTCTGATCCATTCCCCGTGACAGCATTATCATCAAGAGTATTCCATATCTCGGATAGAATTTCGTCAACAACATTATCATTCCTGAAAAATAAATTCCAATTACATTTTGTAAACTTTGAAAATCATAATCAAGGCCCTAGGAGGGCCTGAGGGTCTGAAATCTTTTGATTTCAGACCCTACGAGGGTCTGAAATCATTATATTTCAGGCCCTTGGAGGGCCTGAAATCTATTGATTCAGGCCCTCCCAGGCCCTCAAATCAAATGATATCAGTCCCTGGGAGGCCCTGAAATCTTTTCATTTCAGGTTCTGGGAGGACCTGAATTCCTTTTATCCCAGTGCCTGAAAATAACATATTTCAGTCCCTCCTAGGGACTGAAATCTAATGATATCATGCACTCTCAGGGACTGAAATCCTTTAATTTCACGCCCTCCTAGGGCCTAATATGGTAAGATATCACCCCTAGGTCGAATTCAAGCATTTAGTTATCTTAAGTTTAACAAATTTCAGAGAGCCCTTATTATGTAATGCATATCACCCTTAGACTCCTCCAAACATAAAAATTGTAGAAAGAGTTGATAAGTATAAAATTAGGTTTGATACCATATCAAAGTTGACAATCATACGTACATTACTATTTGTATTTGTTACCAATCTGTTGCTTGCTTTTTCTCCTTCAACACCTATCTTCCTCAGCTGCCTTGGTGATGAATTGAGTTGTGCAAGGTCGAAATTTATACATACCCTCGTGATGATTCGACTTGTGCAAGGTAGTAATATATATATAGGCTAACAAAATTTCGACTACCTGGCCATCCGAACCACAAAATATTATTTTACTGCTAAAGTGGTTCGGATGTCTAGAAAATGTGAAAAGCAAAAGGTATTTTGTGGCGAGAGGGGTATATTATGAAGTTCACTTAAAGGGTTGTGGCC
Source organism: Boesenbergia rotunda (assembly GCA_024364735.1). Taxonomy (NCBI): domain Eukaryota; kingdom Viridiplantae; phylum Streptophyta; class Magnoliopsida; order Zingiberales; family Zingiberaceae; genus Boesenbergia; species Boesenbergia rotunda. The sequence continues at coordinate 238,637 of JAGFNQ010002838.1, forward strand.
TTTGGTAAAATAGAAATCATGGTATGCGAATTGGTAATTTCCAATTCTTAGGTACGCCCTTTGGTAAATTGCCCAAGGAGAATTGATTTCTAGTGGTCAATGAGTATTGGGATAGAACCACGGATGTAAACTACATTAAATACTTTGTTAACATTGTTTTTATTTGTCTTTATATTTCCGTTGCATATCTCATACTAACACAAAAGATTTTAAAGGCTAACATATTCATTTGCCCTTATGAAAGTGTAAGAGAAATCAATGTTTTTGTTATAAGGTTTAGGTAGTATTCACTCGCTATTTTAACATTCTAATATATCATTGATCCTCAACGTACCAAGGTTATCTTAAAAAAAATGTGTAATTGCCAAGTGACCCCTCTACGGCGGTCTCACATCATTGGAGGGAGATTCAACATGTATACGAGTGAAAGATGCATAACAGTAACTATCACAAACAATAACACCTTGGGAATTGACCCCTGTCCGATCTAGATACACTATTATGTATTCACTATTTGTGCTACGCCCTTGGATATCAAGGTCATCTTAAGCTAGTTCTCATTGTTGATGAAAAACTTCATTAAAAACTTCTATATATCCTCTCGAAGCAAATAATCTCTTAAAAAAAAATCTCCAAACGAGAGAAGAAAAAAAAATCTAACCCTATACAGGAAGAGTGTTGTGTAAGGGAGTGTTGTATAGATTTTTTTTTCAATTATTTTTTTAATAAGGTTTTAATCAGATATATTTCAATGGACATTCAAAGGAAAGTATTTAATCAGATATATTTCAATGGACATTCAAAGGAAAGTATTATAAATATTAAGTAAATATTTCTAGTGATTGTCCATTAGTGGTAGTCTTGTGATATCAATTCGACATTTTATTATCTTTTATTATATTATTATGTGGAAACTTTTAATTCTTCATGGTTTTTTATTTTTCAAGGTGTTTTATATATATTCAGAAAACTTAGAGAAGAAAATCAAACATATGTTTTGCATTGTTTATTTTTTTCAATCTTATATTAAAAATAATAATTTGAATAAATTTTTAATTTTTTAAAAAAGTTAAAATTTATTTTGACCATTATAGTTATTTCAAACACACTATCTACAATAATATTTATTTTTTAAAAAATAGAAAATAGAAAATTTGTTAATTTTAGAATTTCCCTAAAATCTTACTTTTAGGATTCATATTAGGAATCTCTATCACATCTTGACGATAATTCAATTGATTGGAGAAAATATATTAAATCAATAAACCAACATAAAAAATTTGAATTGAGTTAGTGATCATATGCACTTCAAAATAGTGATTATCTTGGCTACTTTGTTCTATCATTAGATTACAATTGACAAAAATAGGTAGATCATTAAGAGGGTAGGGCATGCCAACTATTACGAGGGGTATTGTGTAAGGAAATCTAAACTAGGGCTATTGTATAAGGAAATCTAAACTTAAGGTGCAATGTGTTAATTCTAAAATTATGTAGCGTATTTAAAAAAAATGTGAAGTTTGAGGGTGAACTATAAATGAATGTTCATGAATAAATTTGATTTTTGGTTTGATAAAATTTATTTATATTCATTCAATTATAAAAGAATTCGTCTTTAGAGTATAGTCGAGTTAGTTACTATGTGGTGGTCTATTGGATTGTCTATCTATGACTATAGGACCGACCATATGAGACGATCAAAATCAGCATATGATCTTTTATGATAAAAAATATGTAAAATAAATAAACTTAATACTAATGGGCTTGGTTCTTTAATCTTATTGAACATGTGAACAAATTACGAATAAAACTTATTTATTAATTTATCTAAAATTCAATTACCAAAAATAATATATATGAAAAATTTTCATGAAAATTTTTAATTTTTTTATTCTTCTAAATAAATAAAGAAATAATATAAATTTTATAAATAGATTAAAAGTTTGAATATTGCTCGTGAAAATATCCATACTATATTCATTGAACAAGTTTGAATTCGACTCAAACTTAATAAAATTTTTAATAAATAAGTTTGAAACTCCATGAGTAAATAAATAATTTTGAATATATCCATCTACTTTGCCAGTTTGGCATACATCCAGCCGTCCATTTCCAATCTACGATGCGATCGATCATTTCGAGCTACTTCAGTCACGATACTAGAAAATGATTCATGTCGATGGCCAAAGAGCTCCGCTCGCCGCGCAGCGCAGCGCAGCGATCGAGCGCAGACGCAGTTCGTCCTTCTATAAACATTCAAACCGTTCACGCCGCCCCCGTCCAATCGCCTTGCTCTTTTTCGTCGCCTCTATTCTCCCTTGCGACCGTCAAAACCCTAACCCACTTTCTTCGCATTTTTGTCCTCGCGGTGTTTGAGATCTTGGATCGTCCGTCTCAAGCAGTGCCGTGAGCTGGTTCTGTAGCTTCTCCGGTGCGTTATTATTCTCTTCGTTTCTCTGTGTTCTGGATTTGTGCTCATGGCTACAGCTATAGTGTTTTTCCCCACTTGGAGAGAACTTATCGATCTGATCGTCGATTAGGCTGTTTAAGGAAGTGATTGTCATCCCAGGATTTTGGCTTCCAGCCGTTATGTAATTTTGAAATTCCATTCATCTACGTATGTTACCTTTCAAAATTTTCCCTTTTGTTTAAACGAGGATTTTTAAGTGTCAATTTGTAGGATCGATAGTATATTTGGTTTGTGTTTATGATACTGGATTTTCCTTGTTGTGTTCGTTTATGATTCAATAATCGATTCAGGGGTTCCCTGGGATATATGACCATACCTTTTGGCTTGGAGAAGAAAAAGGATGTCGAGAATCGCATCTCTTGCAATCACCAGAAGAAAGAAATATTTCTCCAATTACTTGAGCGTGCCTGTACGTTCATGTTACAGTTTGTCGAGCTTTGGGCAGGGTGAGCATGTTTATGACGCTGACACCAAAGTTGCAACCAATGTTGCTGAACGGAGCCCAAATGAAGATGAGATCAAATGGAGGAAGTGGCCTCAGAGTCTAACCTCTAAAGAGGAGTTTATGTGCATTCATGATCAAAGGCTTTTTCAGCTTCCATATGATAGATTTTGTATTCCTAAATTTGGAAATGGAAGGCGAGAGTTTGTACTACCCTTCACAGCCAGAGGTTTGGTACAATCCATCCACACAGCATCTGCAGCTAAAGTCCGCCTACCTGAAAAGAATGATGAGGAAGAACCTTACGAAGACCAGGGCCAAAAACGATTAAAGGATGCATCACCTGAGGAATGCGATCAGGCTGTTGAAGGTTTAAGCTCGGCAAAAGCTAAAGCAAAAGCCAAACATATTCAAGATTCTCAAAAAACATCTCAATCAATCATACAACAGTTTTGGGCAAAGGTTTTGGGAATTGGTCCTGCTTTGAGAGCAGTAGCTTCCATGAGCAGGTATTAGCTTAGCTAATTCTTAAAAACCAATTTTCGGGTTTGATTTTTTATGCTTCATTTTACCTATATTGAGCAAAGTTTGTTGACACAACTTTCTTGCCCCCTCTATTTGTAAGAGCGGACTGGACTGTTAAATTGCACCACTGGAAAGATGAATTTGTATCAACCATGCAGCATTATTGGCTAGGTCTGAAATTGTTATGGGCCGATATGAGGATCTCTTCAAGAATGTTGTTAAAATTGGCTGCTGGAAAGAGTCTGACAAGAAGAGAAAGAAAACAGTTGACACGGACCACAGCTGATATATTTAGGCTGGTTCCATTTGCAGTTTTCATCATTGTTCCATTCATGGAGTTTTTATTGCCAGTGTTCCTCAAACTATTTCCAAACATGCTGCCATCTACATTCCAGGACAAGATGAAGGAGCAGGTACTGTTGCATGGCATGACAAATATCAGTTATTTTGTTTCTTCATGTGAGCATGATTTGACTTGAAACTAAAACTTCTCGTCTTCAAGATATACCCAGTTAGCAAATATCTGTGTGATCATAACTTGGTCATTTTGCCTTGAGCCATGTTTGTTTCAAATTGCCTATAGGAAAATATTTTCCACTTCTTCTTATATGTGGATGACATAAAAGCCTTTGTCATCAAACAACTGGTAATGAGTGGTGGTTTGAAGGCCAAATTTGCTGGTGGTGGCCTATCGGTGACTAATGGCGACAGGAAGAAACCTACATTTTTTCCATAGATGAGACATCTTGCCTAACATATCCAAACCAACACAATTTCTTTTGTATGAAAGCAATAGAGGTATGCCCCAGTTCAACGGGCTATTTAAAAATCATTTTTTTTTCCTTGCTGCAGGTCAGGTTCAATGATCTGTGCGGCATTTGTATTTGGAATATCTAGAACCCAAATCCTATTGCTTCATGCTTTTAGATTTTTTTGACTCCTTTTCCCATAGATGTTTTGGTCAAATATTTGTCTCTTAGTGTGTTTGATTCTTAGAATTTTATTTCGTAATCTATTTTTAGTTTTTTAAAAAGAATAATTAAAAAATTAAAAATAAAAGAGAAAAAAATCACCAACCTTATGCTCTTTTCGAATGTTAAAATTTATGTACTACAAATAAAATGCTTGATTTTCGTTAAAAAAAGGAAAACAATTACTCAAAAATATTAAAAAAAAAAGATAAAATGCTTGATTTTATAAGATCTTGTTTCACGATGTCTTGCCCCCGGGCTATGGTGTAGCGGAAGTGCGACTAGTTGTCTCTCAAGCACCTACGGTTTGATCCCTAGCTACGGTGAATTTTGCAGGAATTTCCAAATGGAGCTTGTAACCGTGGGATATTGGGCTTCTGGATTGCCCGTCCTTCCCGATTTACCCTAGCGACCGGTGGAAAACTTCCGTGGGGTCGGGTCGGTCGCCCCAAGTTCGACGTTACCCAACCCGGTTAATCATATTTTTTTGTTTCACAATGTCTTGTCCCCAGGGCATGGCCAAGTTGGTTACCATTGATAGATTAAGCTGGGCAAAAATATCCTCCCATGTAGTGACCTTCTCGGTTTCCTAATTGACCTTTCTACAAATGGCTATGAGGCCGATCGTGTAGGGCGCTTGGGGTCAGCTATGATCTTTTGCAGAAATTGTTTCACGATGTCTCATTTGGGATTTTTTTTCTCATGTATTATATAGGAGGCACTGAAGAGGAAACTTAAAGCAAGAATAGAGTATGCAAAGTTTTTGCAGGACACGGTTAGGGAGATGGCAAAGGAAGTCCAAGTATCTCACAGTGGAGAAATTAAGCAGACTGCAGAGGACTTGGATGAATTTTTGAACAAGGTATCTTAGGTTTTCACTGAAATTTGAAATCATATGGTTTTATCTTCTCTTCCTACAAACTGTCAATAGTTGTAACTAAAATGATGGTTATTGACAATAAGGTTAGGACTGGTGCTCTTGTTTCTAACGATGAAATCTTGAGCTTTGCAAAATTGTTTAATGATGAGCTGACATTGGACAATATCAGCAGGTTGTCTTACTCTAATGAAATTCTGATTTAAAATTGTCTATTGATGTTAGATAAAATCTTATACATCTACTACTTGCAGACCAAGATTAATAAACATGTGCAAGTATATGGGGATCCCGCCATTTGGAACTGACAATTACTTGCGATTTATGCTTAGGAGGAAATTGCAGGAGTAAGTTTATGCTACATTTGGAATGAAGAAAATATCTACTAGTTGTTTCATTTAAAGTTTTTCATAGCCTTATTACTGATGTCTATGTATTTGAATAAGTTGATTATAATCTAACTATGAGGAAAAAACTACTTGTGTTTCGTGCTAATAGCTAATTAGTGATTGACCTTCAGCATTGCCACACATAATGCCATGCATAATTCTAATATTAGTGTTAGTAATACCTGGTAGAGTCTTTCCATTACAAGTATTTTGTGTAATCATGTAGTTTTTTATTATTTTAAGTTGTACAGTTTCAGAAGATGCTTTCCTACACATTACCCTTTCAAAGAGCCAACCCTGTATCTATGGTTAATTGATGATCTGATGATATATATATATATATATATTGTTTTAAAGTAAAATGGCTTTCTTGAATTAAACTGTTTATTTCTCTTAGTAATTCCTATCATTGTTATTGATGATGTCAGTTTCTCATATGTTTCTTTGTTATGCTTATTATGTTGATCAAGTTACTTTTCATGTTAAAATCATAACCATCAGTTATTCATGATACAAGACCCAACTCATACAAATCTTAAGCAGCTTATCAATCTTCTCTACCAATGCCCACTCAAAATAGGATAAAGAATCGATAGTGGAAATGGAGAGGAGTTTTGGAAATCTTGTGTGATCGGTGTGCCCCCAGGCACTAAAAGAACATTATATAAGCATGTGGTATGATTTGTTATACCTAATGGATTAGAGTGCTGAAGAGTTAGGAAACATGTAGGAAAAGTTAACATAAAGAGATACTTGGATAAATAAAATAAAAATAGTAATATTTAAAAAATTAAGTATAGCTTCGATAAATGATAAGATTAAGAAAGAGTGTGAGAATTGATATGGATATGTTAAATGATGATTAATAGATTTTATAGTTAGAAGTTAGAAGACTTAGAATTTATTAAAGTGAATGGTGTCAAGGATAGAGGGAAAAGAGAAAATGCTAGTCAAAATTTTTTGATTAAAGACGAGTCAAATCTCCCCGAGTAGAATCCAAACCTACAATGGGTAGTTAATAGCTGATCATTCTACCACTGAGCTATTGAGGAACAACAGAAGATTCAACCTTATAGAGTGCAACTCCTGTTCTCAACCCATGAGCAATACAAGTTTGAAGCTGCCTTCAAAACTACTGGAACTTCTTCATAGTAGCTCCATTCCATTCCTTATTTCATAGGGAACCTCAAGGCAACTCTATTTCATGATATTCCATCTACATCCCAATTTCATTCATTTAATATCCCTTTGGTGATATTGATATAAGAGTCATCTTTTATAGTCTATCTATTTCTATATATCAAAATTTAAGAAATTATGATAATCATAAAATAAGAAAAAAATTGCAATAGACCAGACAAAGGAGGGTTATATCCACATACACATGCATTCTGCATAGAAGTTCTTTCACTTGTTCTTGGCAAAAGCCACATATTTTAACCATTACATGAAATAAAGATCTATATTATCAAACAATGTTGAAATCGATTGATAAGATTTGTTCCCATTGTCTCTAGACAATCTTATTCTTTTGGACATGAAGAAATAAAGAAATCATTGCTGGAAATATTAGGCCTAATAAATGTACTCAAAAGGAGGGTAAGTTGAAATCTGTTATAGAATAGATGCTTTGATTTACTATTTCTATCTATTAATATTTCCATCTATTAAAAAGATATCTGCATATGCTTATTTATGTTATATGTATCTTATTTCTTGCATAGAAGTCAACGGGATGGAGGGTTAAGATTTACATAGCTGGCCCAAAGCCGATGGGATAAACATGGTTTCATTATGATGATGTGTTAATTGCCATTAAGAATACTACAAATCTGAAAATTTCTAGTATGTTTTATTGGTTTAAGGATCTATAAGCTACAACCAATAACAAAACCACCAAGTACCTCACAAACTAAAGTCAACAATTAACAAATTCAACACTTATTTACAACAAAACACCATTAAAATGCCCAATACTACAGTTCAAGACTAAATGAGTTCAATGAAAGTATAAATAAAATTTTAGTTCTGAACTAAGTTCAATTCAAATCAATTCATTATTATGTGCCATAACGTCTTTTGTTTCCATAAATTTTTCTTTAATATTGTCACTTGAAGACTTGAGCACATGAGCAAAACATGAGAGTTGTAGAGATGAAGATGTTAAAGGGGATGTGCGAACATACAAGGACGATCAAGATAAGAAATGAGAACATCAGAGAGAAAGTCGGAGTTATACCTATTGAAGGAAAACTCCAAGAGGCACGTTTATGATGGTATGGACATTACTTAGATGATTAATAAATGTTTTAATTAGGCAATGTGAAATTAGAATAAATATGCAAATCAAATGTGGAAGAGGAAGATAAAAAAAGACTTGATTAGAAAATAATAAAATAAGATAAAATTTATTTAAATATAGATAATGATATAGTAAGGGATAGAGTCTAATGTCGTAGAAAGATGTATATAGCCGACTCCACCTAGTGGAAGAAGACTCGTCGTCGTTGTTGTATTGTCACTTGAAACACAATTATGAATACTAAGTTGGTTGGTATTTTTGTTGTTGATTTCTAGAATAGAGTTGCTACATTTTTGTTTCTATATTGCATTTGAATTTCCATTCAATCATTTTCTCAATTATTTTACTAATAGTTTGTTGTTAGAAAACCATAACTCTTTGTAATACAACAAAACAGTAGTGTGTCACACTATTTGGAAAATATAAGGATTAAGGCATATCATTTTCTTACATATATAGTGTACACCTTTTTCTTTATAATTTCAATTTCTTAAGTTGCAATTGTAATATATATTTTTTTATATATTTTTGCAGCATTTTACAAGAAAAAGATCCTTTGGCATAAAAACTAAAATAAAAGATCTTTAAGATTCTTTGTCCCCATATAAACTTTTTTTTTCTTTCTTTCTTTGCTAAGTCTAGCAACTTGAAATACATGTATTTATACCAAGTTTTTTGGTAGTTGTTGTAGTTCATTTCTTGAACAATTTTTTTGACATTTTTTGTTCCTGCATGAGGAATTATGAGAAAATGAAGGGTATTTATAGAAGCAAAACTATTACTAAGTTGGGTTTAATCATTCTAGGCTATTGGTTCAGCTAAATTAATTGATGGGCCAATTAGGAAGGTCATTATGAATTTATGATTGATATCATAGTAGACCCACGGTTTAGGGTTTCGTTTGGTTTTGGGCGAAACGGGCGAAACAGTTTCGTTCTGCTCGTTCGCTGAAACCGGCTCGAGGAAGCCGAGCGTATCGACGCGAGCATCTGCGTCATGCGCGACAGCGGCGAGTGGCGACAGCGTCGAGTGGCGAGCAGCAACGAAGACAGCAGCGAAGCGAAGTCGAAGCGTGGAGGCACAGCAGCGAAGCGCGGCGCGGCGGCGGCAGGTATGATCGTTTGATTCTCCGCAGCTTCGTCGGAGGCATTGTGGGACTCGCCGGCGTCGCCGGAGGGGTCGCCGGAAGCCTCCGGCGTCGCCGGAAGCCTCGCCGGACGGTGGTGGAGCTGGACGCGCGGCTCCTCCATCTTCGGCGGATAGATCCGCGGGTCAGGGAGACACGGTGGGTCTCCGGCGACGTCGTCGGAAGCCTCCGGCGTCGCCGGAATCTTCGCCGGAGGCTGCTGGAGCCGTTGGACGGGCGGATCTCCGGCGGATCTCCGCGGCGCAGCCAGCGGCTCGGCGGCGGAAATCGGTTCCTTTCGTAAATGAAATTTAAAAAAAAATAATAATAAAAGTATTTATTTAAATATAACATTTCCTTTCTAAATTCAAAAAATTAAATAAATTTAATTAAGGAATTTTCTGAATTTATTTTTATATTTTAAATATTATTTAAAAATTCTAAAAAAATTTAAAAAAACCTAAAAAAAATTTTAAAAAAATTTCAAAAAATCATTTTATAATCTGATAATTATTTATTATATTATATTTAATTAATATTTTAATATTTTTATCATTTTAAATATATATTATTTAAATAATTAATATTATTGTTTTATGTTTACTTGATAAAAATGTGTTATAGAAGATTACTTTAATAAAGTTGTCTTTTATAGTTTTATATATTTAATTTGTATCAATTTTAATTCGAGTTATTGATAGATCAATTTTCTTTAAAGAAAGTTATATTTAATTGTTGTCTTAACAATATTAAGTTGTTCAATAATTGAAAACTTATATCAAATCAACATACAACTTATTTTTAAATTATACACAATAAATATATATTTATCTAATAATTATTATATATAAATAAAAAATACCGAAACCATACCGGCACGAAACGATACGATACCGAAATGGTATCGTTCCGGTCTGGGACCGAAACATCGGCACGGGTCGAAATTTAAAACCTTGAGTAGACCTAACTCTTACCATAGGGATGTATCTAGAAGACTTGCCTATGTGATGGAGGAAAATCACTATCAGATGAGTAGTGGCGGTATGCACTATGAGTTGGACTCTATGTCTTGATAGAGATTTCAAGAAAGATTATGACACCTTAGTTTACAGCCACAAGTAGTTGTGAGCTAAAGAAGAGGTTACACTTGGATGAGTAGATTACTATTAACTTGAGGCTAAGCATTTTGGATTGGTGATTGTGTTCTATCTTTTAAGCTGGCCATTACTTAGTTTCTTCTCCTTTTTTTTTTCCATTTCATGAAACTTCTACACTGTGCTTGAGGTAACTTCCTAGTTTGCCATTTCATTTTTTTTTCTGTGTATTTAGATTTAAGTGTCTTCTTTGAATATTTGGAAAAGAAAATTGGATTAAGATACAATCACTTAACTTTTAACTCTTGTTTTTGATATACAAGTTGAGTAAAATCTAACTTATTAGGTATTCTTGATGACCCTGTTTTCCTCAAGGATTAAGGAAGATGATAATCTGATTCAAGCTGAGGGCGTGGAATCCCTTTCAGAAGAAGAACTCAGACAAGCTTGCAGGGAACGGGGTCATCTTGGGTTGCTTTCAACACTTGAAATGCGTCAACAGGTTTTCCCCTTTGAACTTTCTTTACTTCTGTGGAGTTTGGACACCATATGGCAGTTTATGGAGGTAGAATAATCAAAATCAACAAGACGCTAAGAGGGAAAAGATGCTTGAGGATTGAGGGCTCAAAGTTGATAATGGACCATGCTCAATAGTTTGATTAAGTAGAATCTAAATTGATTACAATATATCTTGTTGAAAGTATTTTTCTTCTCTTCTGTTTATTTTTCTACCTAATAGCTTGAAATTGAAAATACACTGTGTGTTTATGATCATCTTTATTAACTTCTTCTTCATGGCATTTTTATTAACTTCTACTTCATGGTATCTTTATAAATAATTTAATATGATCTTTCAATAACGTCTTCTCTTCTTAACTCATCACAGATGAAACAGCGAAACTAGAGTATTTATCTTCTACTAATTTGTTCCATATAAAAAGTCTGTATTCAATTTCATCAACAAACTTCTGCTATTCTTCTATTAGTATTTTATTTGGCTAATCATTGCCCAGATACACCAATTTTGTTTTCTTTTAATAGGGTAAATCTAACACAAAAGCAAAGGTTAAATCTAACATAAAAAACATCATTTCATTGTTTTTTTTTTGCTTATTTGAATTCATTTCTGGTTTTTTGAAACTAGGTCTGCGAGAAGAATTTGGCTGTCTTTTCGTGATTTATTTTTTGACGGCAATGCATTTTTTTCTAGTTCTGTTGTTGTTAGCCAGAAAAATCACTAAACTTTTTCTTATTATGGTAACATTTGTTTTCAGCTTCGTGATTGGTTGGACTTGTCATTGAATCATGCTGTTCCATCTTCTTTATTGATACTATCAAGGTAATATGCTTCAGGCATCCGTTTTCATTGCTGTGCTTTTCATAGCTTTCTTATTGGGTAAAATTTGTCAGAGCATTTACTGTTTCTGGAAAGTTGAAACCTGAAGAAGCTGTTGTGGCCACCCTTTCATCTCTACCAGATGAGGTTGTTGATACAGTTGGCACTGGGTTGCCTTCTGAAGATTCTGTTTCTGAGAGGAGGAGAAAGTTGGAGTTCCTAGAAATGCAGGAAGAACTTATCAAGGTACAAGCCTGCCTTTCTTGGCTTTTCTTTGTTATTGCAATTACTTAGTAATATGTTTTTCAAGAAAGGCATTGTAATCGATCATCCAGCAACTCTTGCTTACAGATTTGAACAAAATGTGCAGACTAGATTTCAATTGCATTGATCTTGATTGAATAGGCCATATATTCCCTGGTTTTATTATCCAGCTAGTTTCATACTCTGCAGCTAAAGAACGGCCTTCCTTGTTAGATAATTTGTATTTTTAACCTTTCTCAATCCATTTGCTGAACCCGCATAAGGTAGGTTTGCCATTAAGTGGGCTTCTCTTGTCACACATGAACTGCAATAATGTCATAATAAAATGGCTAACTAAATTAACTAAATACAAACCTTTGAAGAAACTCCACTAGTACCCTCGGAGGATAAAGATTCTAGAACGTGAACATAAAATATGAAATGGTGTAAGGGAGAAGTGTATGATATATCTCATAAAAGAATTCGACAAGCAATAAATAATCAAAGTTATTATTTTCTAGCAATTTAACATCATTAATCTCTTATCTCACACAGTCATGGAGCTTTTTAGAGTGCTGAGTCAAAGTCTATATGTATGGGATAAGTAATTCAACTCAAATATATAAACACCAAAGAAAACCTAGATCAGGTGAACCAAGAATGCAATTGAACCAGACCCCAATTATTTAATTTGGTTTAGCCCTAAGTTATCCAATTTGACTCTAATTCAAGCTTAATGGAGTCTAAGCAAGGTTTAAATCACTATCTCATCTAATTTAGTTTATCCTAACTTCGCTAATTTTACTTTGATTCAAGCCTAGTCGAGTCCAAACAATATTCAAATCACTTTCCCATCTAATTTGGACCAATACCAATTTATCCAATTTGACTCTGACTCAAGCCAAGTTCCAGTCCAAACAAGATTTAAATCAGTTTATGATATTATGAGTTTATTAAGTTGTATTCTTAATTCACCTAATTTAGGATTTTTGAGGTGTTTATATTTAAGGAGTTGATTTTTCCCCTTATTTTCTTTATGCCGAAACCTCACTTGTAACCTCCATTACTCTCGTGAATTCTCTCTCCTCTCTCCCTCCCTCTCTCGCCACTTTGCCAAACACGTGCCACCATCATCACTTGTCGGCCAACACACGTACCATCGTCACCACTTGGCGGCTAGTCACACCGTTGTTGATTGCAGCCACCACTATCCATGTGATTTGCACCTCTCCCTTCTTCTCTCTTGGTCTTACTCTTAACCATGGATGTGTCGCCGCAACTTGTATTGCTCTTATAATTCTTTAAATAATTCCTTAATCTTATAATATATCCTGTGAACATCTAATTTTTTATTTTTGAATAATATAACCCAAGAGGGAAGATCGAACCCTAGAGGAAAATTTTATTGGCTTAAACCCACTATAACCCAACCCTTAAATCCTAAAATTTTAAATGCTAAATACATATAATATACCCTGTGAGCTTCTAAATTTTTTTATTTTTAACACTATAACCCAAGAGAGAAGACTGAACCTTAGAAGGAAATCTTATTAGCTTAAACCTACTATAACCCAACCCCTAAATCTTAAACCCTAAATATATATAATATATCTCAAAAAAAAAAAAAATACTTCTTCCGCGGATTCAAATATAGGCGCTTGGATTGACTCGGGGCACCGGTCCAGGCGCCCCGAGTCCGCAGGGGTGCGTGGCAACACGTTCGCAACAAAGCAAAATACTATATATATATATATATATATATATATATATATATATATATATATAATGTGGTTGTATTATACACAAATATCACTTAATTTCCAAGTGTTGGATGATATAATTTCCTACATAATACGGCGTGGTTAGAGGTTGTTTTAGTTGGATTAACTAAGTTAAAATGTGAATGGGAGTAGAGTGAGATAAAAGAAAATAACTACTTAACACACATAAAGTGGCTTTGGATATTAGATCTAAATACTAGTTGCTATATGAGATCTATATAGCCAATTTTAAATAGTAGAGTCAATTTGATTGTTATTTGAAAGAAAAGAGATAAAATAACAGAGATGAAATTAGAAGTTAGTTACCTTCTCTTTTTAAGAACGTTTGATTTTTCTATCATCTCTATTTTTTCTCCAGTAATTTTTTTGAATAAATAGGTTATAAAAGCAAAGATACTAGCTAATTAAGATGATGATTGTCAATCATAGTTAATACTTAAATTCTTAATGACAAATGAGTAACATGAGTGAAGACATTTTGTTATTATCATTCTTTTTTCTTATATGGATATGGAGGTGTTTCGATAGACCAAAGAAACTTTTATTAGTAATTGGGTGCATGGACAAGTTCAAACTTAACACATCAACTAGTTAATAATGTCTAATAATTAAAAAAGATTGTTGTATCTTTTTTCTTTTGTATATAAAATCAGTTTACAATCCCTATATTTAAAGATATACAAAGGAACTAAAAAAGAAAATAGCTAATTACAATTAATTAGCTTTCCTAAAAGCTACAGATTTGTACAGCTACAACTTAGCTACAAATTTGTACAACTTGAATATTCCTAAGATCGGATTGATTTTATTTTCAACACTTTTCAACACTCCCCCTCAAGCTAGTTTGAAGATATCTTCCATAGTCAGCTTGCCAATCAAATACTCAAATTGTTTTGATGACAATCCTTTAGTGAGTATATCTGCAACTTGTTCGGTAGTTGGAATGTAAGGCATACAAATCAGATCATTATCCAGTTTTTCCTTGATGAAGTGCTTATCAATCTCAACATGCTTCGTTCTATCATGAAGAACTGAATTGTGTGCAATGGAGATGACTGCTTTATTGTCACCAGACACTTTCATAAGCAATAAATATGAGACTCTCAATTCTTCCAATACTCTATTTGTTGGAACCGGATGGCTAGAGAGGGGGGGGGGTGAATATAGCCAAACACTTGGACTTTAAGCTTTTCAAAGTTTTGCACTTGGATTTGTTAGTAGCACAGCGGAAGTAGCAAACACAGAGTATGCAGAAAAACAGAAAACGAAAGCAAACTAACAAAACTAGCAAGATCGCTAACAAGGAGGGTTTACAAGGTTCGGGGATAACTTGCCCCTACTCCTTGGCGTGCCAGTAAGGTGGGCGATCCCTTGATCGTCGGCAGATCAAGCCCCGGTGAACACCGGATAGACAACAACCTTCTTCTCGGTGGAGAAACCTCTCCACAACGTTTCAATCACAGATATAGGTTTAAGCACAATGAAACACAAGAAAGATCTTACTTAGCACTAGCAAAGACAAGAACACAGCAAGCTTCCTCCTGAGCTCCACCCAGCGACGATCTCACGCAAGAACCCTTTCCCCGTGTCTTCTCGCTGTTGGACTCGAAGCTCCTTGTTCCTTCCTCCAAGTGCTCAAGCAAGGGCTGGTTGCTTCAAGATTGCAGTAGCTTGCTCAAAGTGATGAAACTTCAGAACACGCAAGTAAGTTGTGGAGAACACAAAGTCGTAGCAAGAACTCAAGTAGCAGAACTCTACTTAGCAGAACACTACGCAGCCAACTCTTCTCCGCTTCTTTTGTTCCTCCACTAAGCATCAGGTGACACCATCTCCCTGCAACCTCCAACTGCTCACCTGCAACCACCAGCTACCTCTGAGCTCCTCTGGACTCTCTGAGCCTCCTTCAGACCAGCCCCTGACAGCAGCTCCAGCCAGCGCCAGTGCCCGTTGCAACCTGAGATGGAAAAACAGACAAATCTGCTCCAAAGAAAGGTCTCCATTGACTCTCCTTGAGTGTTTGAATTTTCCCCTGTCACCTGCAGCTTTATCAGAGTGTTAGCACAACATATCAAGCAGAAAATCATTTATCAGATGTTAAGCGCAGAGAATCGGATACGTTCAGACGCGATCAGAGCGTCTGACAGTGCATTTTGAATTAAAGTGATCGGTCACCGGACCGATCAGAGAGCCTCCTGATCGGTCACCAGACCGATCAGGCTGGGTCCAGACCGATCAGGCTCCGTCCTGATTGGTCCCCAACGCTCGATTAGAAATCGCGATTTCTTTGGAACTCTCCTGGATCGATCAGCAGACCGATCCCAGGTTGTGGATCGATCACCCGACCGATCCACCCCTTTATCGGGCGATTTCTGAGCTTCGCAGTCCAAACCTCCTGATCGGTCACCGGACCGATCAGGGAGCCTCCTGATCGGTCACCAGACCGATCAGGTCATGACCAGACAGATCAGGCTCCGTCCTGATCGATTATAGAGAGGAACCTGCGACGTTGGATCATTCTCCAGAACGATCTGCACAGTGACCCTGATCGGTTATCAGACCGATCAGGAGCAGATCAGCAAGGGAACTCAACCTCACTGTTTGCTCCCTGATCGGTCACCAGATCGATCAGGAGCCAAGCAATGGGTGAAACGCATACTCACTGATCGGTCACCAGACAGATCAGTCATCGCTGGATCGGTCATCAGATCGATCCACGAAGGAGTACCGTGCCAACTCCCTGATCGGTCACCAAACCGATCCAGGGGCTTCAACCTAGCCCTCCAAGCTAGGGTTTCATCCACCTTAGCCCTCCAAGTTAAGGATTTTTCACCTAACCCTCCAAGTTGGGAATTTGCACCTAACCCTCCAAGTTAGGACTTTTCACCTAGCCCTCCAAGCTAGGACTTTTCACCCAACTCTTCCGAATTAGGACTTTTCCAAACCTAGCCCTCCAAGCTAGGACCTGACCCTCCAAGCCAGGACTTTTTCACCTAACTCTCCAAGTTGGGACTTTTCACCTAACCCTCCAAGTTAGGACTTTTCACCTAGCCCTCTAAGCTAGGACTTTTCACTCAACCCTTCCGAATTAGGACTTTTCAACACCTAGCCCTCCAAGCTAGGATTTTCCACACCTAACCCTCCAGGTTAGGATTTTCCAATACCTAACCCTCCAAGCTAGGATTTTCCATACCCTGCCTGATCCCCGATCAGGACTTAATCATAATCATCATAATCATCAACCTAAACTAAAATCGATGTCAACACCAAAACAACAATCAGGGTCAGACTGCATCAACAATCTCCCCCTTTTTGTTTATGACAATCCGATTTTAAGTTTAGGGATTCTCAATCAATTTCTCAACTTTCAGAATCATGGGGGAATCAAGATCCTCCCTCTACAATATAATCATCCTAAACTTAACCAACCAACACTCTCCCCCTTTGTCGAACACCGAAAGAGTCTAGAGGGGCTGTTAAGTTTAACCATACTCCCCCTCAATCCTAGGGGTATCCCAAAACAATAAAGATTTGATTGATTTTTGATAAACATATGAACACATATGACAAAAATAGGGCATGACAAATCAAGCATATGTATCATATGAACATGGCATCATAAGCAACATCATAAGCATGCATAATAATATAGAATGAGACATATAAACAGATAGGAATCAAGTGAACACATATAAGTCAACATCCTAAACATGATGATGCAAGCAAAATATCTGTGCATCAAGTAGCAACAAAGTCAATACACCTTAAAAGGAAACTGAGTACAACCAAATAAGACAATCATCAAAATAGTCAATGCCATCAATCTTCATCGTCTGAAGAATCAGCAATATATATAACATCTCCTGGCGGAGGACTGCTCGGGGACGCACCATCAGGAAACGTATGATGATACCACTCCTCATACCATGTGTCCTGTAGTGAGCTGATCTCAGAGACGTCGGATGCGAGAGCGTCGAGCCGGCGATCGAAAGACTGAAACTCTTAGCTGACCTCCTGGTGCCAGTGCTCGGAAATGTGTAGCTCGCGCTGGATCAACTACTCTAACTCCGCAACCTGCCAGCGTAAATCAGGAGCCCACTCATCATAATCCACAGCATCAGCCGGCGGCTCCTGGTCAGGGACTGCTCTCGGTAACTCCCCCTCATGTCGTCGAACCTTCCACCGTAGCCCCCGTGATCCGACAACAATGCCAGATTGGGCCATCATGCGACGATCAATTCGACAATCCTGTCGAACCATGGGTATAATGCAACCCTGTGAAACATCAATGCCAACTGACTCCAGCCAGGCAGTGATGATATAGCCAAATGGCATGTAGACTGTCTGGGCGGACTGCATACTGTAGACGATGATGGAGAAATAGACCGAAGCCACCGGGTCAAAGTCTAACTGCTGATGCATCACGTAGAGCATCAAACAGTGGAACGGGTGAATCTCATCTAGGTGTTTCGAAGTAGTTGGAAGGAGACAATTGGTGATGATCTTAAACAAGACATAGTCAACGGGGGAAAGACGAAGAGCAGGAAATGTGGGAAAATCACGGGTGCACTCACCGGAACCCCTTGGCCTTGGATGGCCTAGAAAGTACTCGTAGATGGAATCAGGAGTGACTCCATCAAAGGGAACCGGAAGAGGATCAGGAGGATAAGGGTATAGAGAAAAATGATTCTCTGACCGACGACAGCCAAGGAAATCAGTGAAGATAGATAGATTAAAATCAAGGTCGATACTGGCAACGCGGGTTTTCCACCCCGTACCCTCCCCACTGACCATGTTGTTATAGAATTCAGAGACCAAATTAAGGTTGATTGGCATCTCAAGGTACAAAATGGGTTGAAGATTATAATATTCAATACTTTGTCGGACTGTTGGACAATGTTCGTAGATAAAAGTTTGGTCTACAGTCCGACATGGCATGAGTTTGAAATTGTGCCGTTGGAAGTTTAGAGCCAAAGTAATATTCTGAAATCGAGTATGTGGAGGTGGTGGATGCCTTGAAAGAGGGGTAGATGATGAAGGGGCTTTCCCCTTTGAGCTGCCCTCAACGGCTTCTTTGCCCTTTGATGATTTCCTAAAGATTGGAATAAGTCATGACAGCGGATTTGATCATAGAGTGATAATCATAGGATAAGACGTTTAGACAAAGGTAAGACATGTCAACAATGGGTCACGGCCAAAACACGAGGTCACGACACAACATCAAAACATGGTTAGGCTCAAATACATAATCTATGAACTGAGTCGAAAAGAAAACTAACCAAAGAGAACTTACTTAGGTGCCATGGAAGAAGTTCTTGAAGGTTGAGAGTAAACTCCTTTCTGAAACTTGCGCAAGGGAGGGTCGCAAGCTAGCAGTTGCTAACACCACCAACAGCAAGGACAAGAGTTCTTGCGTAGAAGGAGATGACCGCACTCGCAGAGAAGATTGCACAGCAAGGAAGGATGAGATCGCACGCGCAAGTGAGGAGGAAGCAAGTGAGGAGGAAGAGGGTTCGGCGCTGAGGGGTTTTGGTCGGCTAGGGCTTAGGAGTAGGAAAGAATCGTGATTAAAACGGTTGGTGGATCGGTCCACCAACCGCACTTTAATGTAGTTGAACGGATCACCGTTCGATCTGGAAACGCCCAAACCGATCAGGCGTCATCCTGATCGGACTGGCTTGGTCCTGATCGGTCGGGAGATCGATCAGGCAGACTCCTGATCGATCGGCTGATCGATCAGGAAGCGAACAGTAGGGTCAGATGATTTTTGAGAAGCCCTCCTGATCGGTCTCTGGACCGATCACCACTTGGAGCCAGATCGGTCCGGGGACCGATCCAGACTAGCACAGAATGTTTGATCAGGATTTTGTTAAGTCTCTGTCGACCCCTCTGATCGGTCTGTGGACCGATCAAAGCAGGAGGAAGCCAAATCGGTCCGGGGACCGATCAGCCCTATGCCTGATCGGTCCAGTGACCGATCAGGGTTCCTGATATTCTCAGATACGATCTGAAACTTTCAATTTCAGATTCTCACACGATTTTTGAAGGAATCTGGTGGAAGATATCGAACTTGGAAGTGATTCCTTAACTAAAATTGATCCCTAAACAAGGATCAAAGGTCCTTATAGTTTGAACAAACACTTTGCTCCATCCAAGTGGAGTCAAACTCAATCAACAATCATTCAAGCAAGTTTTAACCAAGATTGTGCCAAATTCAAGTTTCCAATCAAGTTTCCTTGATTGGAATGTCCAAATATGATCATGGAGCCAAATACACATGTGTTATGCATTGGTTTCCCCATACTTGGTCACCGAAGTGATTTTTATCTCGTCAACTTAATTTCTCAAGGGATGCATTGACATTTTGAGAAATTTAGTTGATCCTAGCATCTCACCCCATTTCTAGCAAACAAAAACATTTTGGTACACCTTATAGTTTGTGTGAGATGTCCCCAAAGTTACCCAATTGTTTCCCAACAATTTGAAATAATCATGAAGGGTTTTGAATACATTATGGAAACTATGAAGTGCGATACATTCCCAACTCCCTTCTCAAGAAACTAAACTCGTTTTCGGGAAGTGGTTTAGTGAAAATGTCAGCGAGGTTTGACTTGGACTCTACATGTGAGAGTACAATATCTCCCCTAGCAACATGATCCCTAATGAAGTGGTGACGTACTTCAATATGTTTGGTCCTAGAATGATGGACTGGATTCTTGGTTAGGTTAATTGTGCTAATGTTGTCACACAACACTTGCACACTCTTGTAACTCAATCCATAGTCCTCCAAAGTGTGAATCATCCACAACAATTGTGAAACGCTCTCTCCCATGGTGATATATTCTGCTTCGGTCGTGGAGAGAGCAACACAATGTTGCTTCCGACTTGACCAACTAACTAAAGATGATCCTAGAAATTGGCAGCCCCCACTTGTGCTTTTCCGATCCAACTTACATCCAGCGTAGTCGGAATCGGTATAGCCAATTAAATCAAAAGATTCGGTACGGGGTACCAAAGACCGATTCCAATTGTGCCTTTAAGGTATCTCAAAATTCTCTTGACAGCGATTAAGTGAGATTCCTTGGCACAAACTTGATACCTTGCGCACCTACCCACAGCGAAAAGAATATCTGGTCGACTAGCTGTGAGGTATAGCAAACTCCCTATCATGCTCCGATATTGAGTCAAATCAACGGGTTTACCACTCTCATCATTGTCTAATCTTGTGTTTGTAGCCATGAGAGTGGTTACCTCTTTTGAATCACTCATGTTGAATTTACGAAGCATTTCTTGTGTATATTTCGATTGGTGCACATGGATACCATCGCGGGTTTGCTTGATTTCAAGTCCAAGGAAGAAAGTCAACTCTCCCACTAGACTCATTTCAAACTCACTTTCCATGTGTCCAATGAATTCATTTAAATAGCCCTTGTTATTTGAGCCACAAATTATGTCATCGACATATACTTGGGCTACAAAAATATTGTCACCATCTCTTCGTAGAAATAGTGTAGGGTCTATTTGGCCTCTTACAAAGCCTTTTTTAATCAGAAAAGTTGACAACCGCTCGTACCAAGCTCGGGGTGCTTGTTTGAGACCATAAAGTGCCTTTTTGAGCTTGAACACGTGGTTTGGGAATTCGGTACTCTCAAACCCCGGTGGTTCAACGTAGACCTCTTCTCTTATTAGACCATTTAGAAAGGCCGATTTGACATCCATTTGGTATAACTTGAAACCTTGATGTGCCGCAAATGCAAGTATCAATCGGATGGACTCTAATCATGCCACGGGAGCATAGGTCTCATCATATTCAAGGCTTTCAACTTGACTATAGCCCTTGGCTACTAAGCGTGCCTTGTTTTTAATGATTTCTCCCTTATGGTTCAATTTGTTCTTGAAGACCCATTTGATTCCAATGATGGTGGTCTTCTTAGGTCTAGGGACTAAGTCCCAAACTTGACTCCTTTCAAATTGACCTAGTTCATCTTGCATTGCAATGATCCAATCGGGATCATTTAATGCTTCAACAATTTTTCTAGGTTCAATTCCGGAAATTAGGGCAACTTCATTAGCCTTATTCCGGAAGAATGATCTAGTTCTAACCCCATGATGGATGTCTCCAACAATTTGGTCTTGGGGATGACCAGAGGCTAATCTAGTTTGCCTAGGTGTTGGTGGTGCTTCTTGAATAGGTTCACTAGACATAAGCTCAGTCTCAGGATCCGGCTGATCAATGGGTTGTCTAGGCTCACCGTCATCAGATTCATCACCATCAACAACATTTGGACTCTCATTCAAACTTAGTCTCCTAAGTTCGAATTGGACTTCATCTTCTGGTTGACCATTGACTTTTGGAATTTCTTCAAAGACAACATCAGAAGACTCTTCAATTAATCTAGATTTCTTGTTGTAGACTCGGTAGGCTTTACTAACGAGGGAATACCCGACTAGTATCCCTTCATCAGCCTTTGCCGTGAACTTTCCAAGATGGTCCTTGGTGTTTAGGAATAACACCTTACAACCAAACACCCTAAGATGTTTAACCGTAGGTGGTTTCCCAAACCAAAGTTCATGGGGAGTCTTTCCTAAAAACCTATGGATGAGAACTCGGTTTTGCACATAGCAAGCTGTATTTACAGCTTCAGCCCATAAGTAACTCGGGAGTGAGTACTCATTAAGCATGCTTCGTGCAGCCTCTTATAAAACACGGTTCTTCCTCTCTACAACACCATTTTGTTGTGGTGTTCTAGGAGTAGAGAACTCATGTCTATAACCTCTATCTTGACAAAATTCTAAAAACCGTTGGTTTTGAAATTCACCTCCATGATCACTTCTAATTGTCTTAATGGTTGATGATTTTTCATTTTCAACTCTTTTACAAAAGGAAATAAAAACATCTAAGGTTTGGTCCTTATATTTTAAAAAGTCCATGTATATCTAGTGAAATCATCAATGATCACAAAACAATATCTACTTCCATTCAATTATATGATAGTACTACAATTAAATAGATCCATGTGAAGTAAATCTAAAGCTGTAGAAGTACTTATAGTGCTTTTACCTTTATGTGCAGATTTCGTTTGCTTATCCATTTGACATGCATCACAAAGTTTATCCTTTTCATACTTGATGCTTGGTAAGCCACGAACTAATCCCTTGTTGGCCAACTTCCGGATGTTCTTCATGTTCACATGTGCAAGTCTCCGGTGCCAAAGGGTGGACTCTTCTTCTTTTGACATGAAACACTTAGCAGAAACATTAGTAGCACTTTTAAATGAAACTTGATAAATATTGTCTACTCTTGTTCCTACTAGTACCGTGTCCAAGGTGTCATGTTGTCTAACTAGACATTGACTTGGTTGAAAATCAATTGTATAACCCGTGTCACACAATTGACTGACACTTAGGAGATTAAATGTCATCCCCTTAACTAGAAGGACATTTGAAATTCTAAGACATTCAGATATTTGAATGTCTCCTATTCCTATGACCTTAAGACTACCATTGTTACCAAATGAAACATTACCTCTACTTTTCTTGTGAAGTGTGGTAAACAATGATCTATCCCCGGTCATGTGTTTGGAGCATCCACTATCAACGAACCAAGTTGATAGATGCTCCCCCTCAATCATAACCTACACAATTCGAAAAATAGAAGTTTAGGTACTCAAACCTTGGGACCTAAAGCATCAACTAAACAAGACTTAGGTACCCATGCCTTGACAACTTTCTTTTGAACTTTGGGTGTCCTAGATTGTCTCATATCAGTCCTAGACATCAAGGACACAAATGAAGGTTCTTTGGGTCGGTAACCAATACCGGCCCTATTGTAGACTGCCCTTTGGGCATTCAAGATCATGTCTAGGGTCTTAGAGCTTGTTGAGAACTTCTCAAGAATATTCTTGAGTTTCTCAACTTCGCTCTTTAATGATTTGTTTTCTTCTACTAGCAAATCATCATGCAAATCATCTACATCCTTAACCTTAGAGAATTTCAAATGTTCAACCTCAAGTTTTAATGACTTAATCTCATCTTCTAATAATTCAACATGTAAGTCATCAATGTTATCATTCCTAGATAATTTCAATTGATCAATTTCTAATTGCAATGCTTTAACCTTATTTTTTGACTTCTTCAACATATTGGTTAAACATGCAATTGCTCTATAACATTTTTCAAGTTCGGGAGAAGTTACCTCTTCATCATCCGAAGATGATGAAGCCGCGTTTGAAGAGTTGGAAGATTCATCACTGCTCTCTTGATCTCCCAATGCCATGAGTGTCACATGCCTTGTGCTCTTCTCCTCCTTCTCTTCATCGGATGAGCTTGAGGAGGATTCATCCCAAGTGGCCTTCAAAGCCTTCTTCTTCTTCTTGGATTTTTCTTCTTTCCTTTTGGATTTCTCCTCCTTCTTCTTTAGCTTTGGTCATTCATTCTTGAAATGCCCTTTCCTACCACACTCAAAGCAAGAAGCATTAGTCTTATCAAGTTTAGCTTCACTAAGATTACCTTTACCCTTGAAGCGTCGATCCCTTCTCATCATCCTTCTTACAAAATTCGTCATCTCGGAGGATGAGGAGCCGCTGCCATCTTCCTCGGAATCGGTCTCGGATTCGGAAGAGAATGAAAATGAAGTGACTTCCTTCTCCTTCTTCTTCTCCTTCTTCTTCTTATTGGATCGATCCCCTGCAACTAAGGCAATCCCCTTCTCCTTGGGGCCTTTGTTAGCCATTTCATGCAATTCCATTTCACAAAATAAATCATCTAACTTAACAATTGATAAGTCCTTGGAGACTTTGTAGGCATCCACCATGGATGACCACAAAGCATTCCTTGGAAATGCTTTTAGTACATACCTCACTAGGTCGCGATTCTCGACCTTTTCATCAATCGAATGAAGCCCATTGAGGACTTTCTTGAATCGGCTATGAAGCTCACTTACCGATTCATTTTCCTTCATGGAGAGATTTTGTAATTGGTTGAGAAACAAATTCCTCTTGGCAATTCTTGAGTCACGGGTGCCCTCGTGGAGTTCGATGAGCTTGTTCCACAAAGCCTTTGCACTTGTGAAAGGACCAACCTTGATGAGTTAGTCTTTGTTCATCCCGCATTGTAGAGTGACAACCGCCTTCGCATCGGCTTCACTCTTCCGAGTTTGTTCGGCTGCCCACCGCCATGATTCAAGTTCCTTGCCTTCATCATCCTTTGGAGGGGTGAATCCCTCCTTCACCGCGAACCAAGTGTTGATGTCCATCTTCAAATAATACTCCATCTTTGATCTCCAATATTGGAAATCAGCGCCATCAAAGAAAGGAGGTCGGGTGGTGGAAAATCCTTCTCTCAACGCCATGGATGATAGCTCTCGGTTGTTAATCCGCAAAAACAGAGCCCCAAACTCTGATACCACTTGTTGGAACCGGATGGCTAGAGAGGGGGGGGGGTGAATATAGCCAAACACTTGGACTTTAAGCTTTTCAAAGTTCTGCACTTGGATTTTTAGTAGCACAGCGGAAGTAGCAAACACAGAGTATGCAGAAAAACAGAAAACGAAAGCAAACTAACAAAACTAGCAAGATCGCTAACAAGGAGGGTTTACAAGGTTCGGGGATAACTTGCCCCTACTCCTTGGCGTGCCCGTAAGGTGGGCGATCAAGATCGTCGGCAGATCAAGCCCCGGTGAACACCGGATAGACAGCAACCTCCTTCTCGGTGGAGAAACCTCTCCACAGCGTTTCAATCACAGATATAGGTTTAAGCACAATGAAACACAAGAAAGATCTTACTTAGCACTAGCAAAGACAAGAACACAGCAAGCTTCCTCCTGAGCTCCACCCAGCGACGATCTCACGCAAGAACCCTTTCCCCGTGTCTTCTCGCTGTTGGACTCGAAGCTCCTTGTTCCTTCCTCCAAGTGCTCAAGCAAGGGCTGGTTGCTTCAAGATTGCAGTAGCTTGCTCAAAGTGATGAAACTTCAGAACACGCAAGCAAGTTGTGGAGAACACAAAGTCGCAGCAAGAACTCAAGCAGCAGAACTCTACTCAACAGAACACTACGCAGCCAACTCTTCTCCGCTCCTTTTGTTCCTCCACTAAGCATCAGGTGACACCATCTCCCTGCAGCCTCCAGCTGCTCACCTGCAACCACCAGCTACCTCTGAGTTCCTCTGGACTCCCTGAGCCTCCCTCAGACCAGCCCCAGATAGCAGCTCCAGCCAGCGCCAGTGCCCGTTGCAACCTGAGATGGAAAAACAGACAAACCTGCTCCAAGGAAAGGTCTCCATTGACTCTCCTTGAGTGTTTGAATCTTCCCCTGTCACCTGCAGCTTAATCAGAGTGTTAGCACAGCATATCAAGCAGAAAATCATGTATCAGATGTTAAGCGCAGAGAATCGGATACGTTCAGACGCGATCAGAGCGTCTGACAGTGCATTTTGAATTAAAGTGATCGGTCACCGGACCGATCAGAGAGCCTCCTGATCGGTCACCAGACCGATCAGGCTGGGTCCAGACCGATCAGGCTCCGTCCTGATCGGTCCCCAACGCTCGATTAGAAATCGCGATTTCTTTGAGACTCTCCTGGATCGATCAGCAGACCGATCCCAGGTTGTGGATCGATCACCCGACCGATCCACCCCTTTATTGGGCGATTTCTGAGCTTCGCAGTCCAAATCTCCTGATCGGTCACCGGACCGATCAGGGAGCCTCCTGATCGGTCACTAGACCGATCAAGGAGCCTCCTGATCGGTCACCAGACCGATCAGGTCATGACCAGACAGATCAGGCTCCGTCCTGATCGATCATAGAGAGGAACCTGCGACGCTGGATCGTTCTCCAGAACGATCTGCACAGTGACCCTGATCGGTCACCAGACCGATCAGGAGCAGATCAGCAAGGGAACTCAACCTCACTATTTGCTCCCTGATCGGTCACCAGACCGATCAGGAGCCAAGCAATGGGTGAAACGCATACTCGTTGATCGGTCACCAGACCGATCAGTCATCGCTGGATCGGTCACCAGACCGATCCACGAAGGAGTACTGTGCCAACTCCCTGATCGGTCACCAGACCGATCCAGGGGCTTCAACCTAGCCCTCCAAGCTAAGGATTTTTCACCTAACCCTCCATGTTGGGAATTTGCACCTAACCCTCCAAGTTGGGATTTTTCACCTAGCCCTCCAAGCTAAGACTTTTCACCCAACTCTTCCGAATTAGGACTTTTCCAAACCTAGCCCTCCAAGCTAGGACCTGACCCTCCAAGCCAGGACTTTTTCACCTAACTCTCTAAGTTGGGACTTTTCACCTAACCCTCAAAGTTAGGACTTTTCACCTAGCCCTCCAAGCTAGGACTTTTCACCCAACCCTTCCGAATTAGGACTTTTCAACACCTAGCCCTCCAAGCTAGGATTTTCCATACCTAACCCTCCAGGTTAGGATTTTCCAATACCTAGCCCTCCAAGCTAGGATTTTTCATACCCTGCCTGATCCCCGATCAGGACTTAATCATAATCATCATAATCATCAACCTAAACTAA
Organism: Boesenbergia rotunda; assembly: GCA_024364735.1. Lineage (NCBI taxonomy): Eukaryota > Viridiplantae > Streptophyta > Magnoliopsida > Zingiberales > Zingiberaceae > Boesenbergia > Boesenbergia rotunda. The sequence goes on from JAGFNQ010002838.1 coordinate 265,721, forward strand.
AATCGGTGTCAACACCAAAACAACAATTAGGGTCAGACTGCATTAACACTATTGATCCATATTGTTTCACAAACACCAAGAGCAAGAGCTCGAAACTCAGCCTCTGCACTATGTCTAGCCACCACAGGTTGCTTCTCGCTACGCCATGTAGCCAAATCACCCCCAACAAATATACAATAGTCGGAGCCCAATCTGCATTAAGCTTCAACTTGAAGATGCCCTTGTTTTTTAAACAATGGACCTTTTCCTGAAGTTCCCTTCAAATACTTTAAAATTTTGTAAGCTGCATCGAAGTGTGTTGGACCTGGCGAGTGCATAAACTGAGTTACAACGCTAGCTGCAAAAGCTATATCAGGGTGAGTATGCGAAAGGTAGATAAACCTCCCAACCAACTGTTGGTACTGATCTCTTTTACAAACTTCTTTAGGTTTGGCTAGTTGGAGCTTAATATTAGACTCCATGGGTGTCTCATCTGCCCTGCAACCTAGTAGACTAGTTTCCTGGAGAAGGTCTAGAATGTATTTCCTCTGTGTAACAAATATATACTCTTTGGATCGTGCGAACTTCATACTAAGGAAGCATTTCAATACTCCTAGTTCCTTGATCTCGAATTCTTTGACAATCACTTCTTTCAATCTTTTATGTTCATCATGATCATCTCCTATTAAGATTATGCCATCCACGTAGACAATCAGGATGGTAATCTTCCCTGCTTTAGAGTGTCTGAAAAACATGATGTGATCCGCTTCATTTTGGCAATACCCCTTACTTTTAACAGCCTTCCTAAATCACAATAGGTATATTATTGTCAATAGGCAAGCTTATGATACGACAAATATTTGGCAATAGAATGTTTAGTATAGGTTCGAACACCTTTCCTAATGGCAATAGGTATATTATTGTCAACAGGAAGCATGGTTGCTGGAACAGGAGAATTACCTATAGAATTTTGAGTGTCCAATTGACCCGACTCCGGAAGTGATGATTGAACTTGCACAGGGATAGTTGTATGATCCTCGCCCTTTTGACAAAAAGGTTTCCTGCTAAAAACATGAAACTCAGTCAAAGGATTAGGAATCTTTGGTAGTATTTCTCCCGTCTAATCATCTATACTTGCCACCAATAAACTAGGGTTTTCTTTATTTTCATTAGTTAAAACATGTGTCTCTTGGTTTATTTCAGAATTTTGGTTGAATTCTAGAAAAAACACATTCGGCATAGGTACAGATGTGTGGCAAAATTGATCTTCACTCTTTTCTGTGTGCCAAAATTGATCTTCACTCTTTTCTGTGTGCCAAAATTGATCTTCACTCTTTTCTATCTCCCCTGGAAGATCATTTTGTTTAAAGAAGGGTTCTTTTTCCAAAAAAAATAACATCCATTCTAACTAAAACTTTTTTTGTCTTTGGATTCAAACACTTGTATCCTTTTTTATTAGGAGCATAGCCAAGAAAAATGCACTTTTCAGCCCTAGGGTCAAGCTTTGAATGCAAATGATTTAGTATATGGACAAAAACAGTACAACCAAATACCTTTAATGGCAAATCAGAAATGATTCTATTTTCAGGAAAAATATTTTTCAGACTTTGTAGAGGTGTTATATAGTTTAAGATACGTGTTGACATCCTATTAATCAGATAACTTGTTGTCTGATAAATACTTGTTGACCCGATAAATACTTTGGAACATGCATAGAAAACATTATTGCTCGGCCAACTTCAAGTAAATGTTGATTTATTCTTTCAGCTAGTCTATGTTGTCGAGGAGTAACAAGACAAGTGGATTGGTGTTCAATGCCTTTCCCCTTTAAAAAAGTACCCAAACATTCGTTAAAGTATTCGGTACCATTATCAGTTCGAAGAATGCTTATTTCGGTATGAAAGTAATTTTCAACCATAGTGTGGAAATCTTTGAATAATTTTCCAACTTCAAAATTTTCACTCATCAAATAAATCCAACAAAGGCGAGTATGATCGTCGATAAAAGTGACAAACCATTTTTTTCCAGTTGAAGTAGTGATTTTTGAGGGACCTCCAACATCACTGTGAATTAAATAAAATGGTCTTGATGCACGATAAGGCCTTGACTTGTACGAAACTCTAATGACTTTTTGATAAAGACAAACATCACAATTAAAGGAATTGCAATCCAACTTCTTGAATAAATTAGGAAAAAAATGTTTTAAATACGGACAATTAGGATGTCCTAGTCTATGATGCCAAAGCATAATGTTTTCACAAACAGAGGTAGAGTTAGAACTACCACTTAAGCCCTGAGCTTGTTTATTGCAGGAAGAGTTGTCATCGAAATAGTAGAAGCCTCCTAACATCGTAGCATTGCAAATCATCATCCCAGAATTTTGGTCCTGAAATTCACAGTGGGAGTTAAAGAATACAACACGACAATTAGAATCTTTCGATAACTTATTAACAGATAAAAGATTGCAAGAAAGTTCAGGGACATGAAGAACGGAATTTAGTTTATTTTTTTCTGAAATTTTAAGTTCAGGGACATAAAGAACGGAATTCAGTTCAATTTTTTTTTTTGAAATTTTGACTGAACCTGTCCCTGCAAGAGGTAAAACACTCCCATCTTCAATTCTAAATTTTCTATGGCTAGAGCAAGGAAAATAAGATTCAAACAAATGGGACAGATTTGTCATATGATCTGATGCACCTGAATCGATGATTCAAGGTGTGGAATTAAAGGTGCTAGATAGGGCTTTGGAAGTATTACCTAATTGTGCAAGAGAAACACTAGGAATACTAGATGTCGGATTAGATTTAAGCAGCTTTAAGTGTTCATCCGCCTGCTCCTTGGTGAAGAAATTGGCCTCGGCTTCATTTGATAAAGGAGTCCTAGAGCTGGTTTTGTCACCAAGCTTGTTGCCCTTCAAATTTGCTAGTTTCCCATAAAGTTTCTAGCAAGTATCTCTAGTATGGCCTGGTTTATTATAGTAATCACACCAAACTCGAGGTTTCCCTTTAGTTTTCCACTGATGTTTGATCGAGTAGTGTTTGCATCATCAACCGTTAATGTCGATCTTTCGAGGGATCCACTAGCCCCCCTTTTGCCCAGCATGACACTCCGACGAAGAAAGTTGCGCTGTACTTCAGAAAATACCTCTCCAATGGATGAAAGGGGTTGTCTGCCAACTATCCACTACCATAAAAAACAGCATTCCCGACGGAATTCCGTCGGTAAAGGCACTTACCGACGGAATTCCGACGGAATTTTCTCCGTCGGAGTAAAATCCGTCGGTAAGGAATTACCGACGGAATTTTTGTACCGTCGGTACCATTTCCGACGGAATTTTATTTTCGTCGGAATTTTGTCCCGTCGGAATTATTATTTCCATCAGAAATTTCCGACGGAAACACATTTCGTCGGAAATTTCCGACGGAAAGTCCTCAAATTTTCGTCGGAAATTTCCGACGGAATTACTATTCCGTCGGAAATCCGTCGGTAAGTAAAAAAAAATTAACAGATTGACGATGTATTTACATAATAATCATATATACACATTCACAAATATCTAATTTCCATCGTCACATTCACAACATCAATCATCACTACCATTTCACATTCAAACACAAAATCCAATAAATTATCGATTTTGAGATACAAATAAACTACAAACATATAAACATATGTCTCCATTTTGAGACATAAGTCGTATAAGTGCTTCATCACATTTAAACATAAGTCTTATAATAACAAAACACAAATAAACTACAAACAAATAGTCTTATTACATAGCAATAATCTAAGTGGATGCAAAATTACCCCACAACGAAGCTGCTGGAGAATATTAGTGTTCTAAAAAATTGCAGGTCTCAGAAGATTATTAGGCTTTACACATCGTATGTAGTGGGGCTCAGTATGGCTCAGAGCTTCTAATAAAGTTTGAAGTTGTTGCTGCAAAGAAGTGCGCACAAGTGTTACATACATATATAGCATATTAGCATCAGAAATTGTAAAATGGAAAATAAAAGACTGACAGCTCACCTTACACCTTAGGTCAATTGATGAGTTCGAAGACTTAGATGAGTCCTCTGTAAGTGGTGGGAAAAGACCTACAACAAAGGGACACCTTGAAGCACCCAAGAGTTCTTGGTGTTCAGCAACAACATAATCTTTGTTCTTATCCAAGAAAAGTTCTGTTTGATATGTAACCTGAAATAAGAAAAGATGACATTCCTGACCACGCACAAGAACAACTCAAAATGGGGAAGAAACTTATAGACTAGAGTAACCATAGTTCAAACTGAAGCTGGGCTCAACAAATTTATGCCTTTATTGCATACTAATCAGTTTTTCACCACTTCAAAGAAGTTGACAAAACTGCTTAGTTCAATCAATCCAGTGAAAATTTAAGTTCAATCAAAGAAGTTAACAAAAATTGATTCTTGATAGAAACAATTTTTTACATTCCCAGAAAGCCTCTTCCAACTTCTGTTGATCATCATTGTTGACAGAGAAATAAGTGGCTCTTTCTAGTTTTTAGTGCTAAACAAAACATTATGAGGCATAATCCTTCATTCACTTAAAAGGACAATTTGAAATGTCAAATATAAACTGTTATCATTGAAGAACATTTTACAATACAATTTCAACAATAATTAGGGACAGAACTGTTATCATTACTAACTAGAGGAAGCACATACCATAGTGCTGAAGAACTAAGTGAAAGAACTTTATAGAGGGGAAAAGACACATTTAATCTTACATTACGAGTGCATGTGTATACCTTTAATTTATTCCAACACCACCAGAAGTTCTCCAAAAACTTCTCTTCACAAACTTCTACTCTAGGATTCTCATCAAGAAAAAAAACAATGTCAGTGTCATTTGAGACAAGAAATTCTGAAGAAGAATATCAATGCTATCGACAAGAAACTGAATCTAGCTTTAAAACACTGAAACGATATAGCAACAAAAAGATATTTTAAACCTGATTAAAATGTTGTTGCAGTTTTTCATTAGTAAGATTGATGCAAAATTGTTCGAAACTGCAAATGATAAATATGTTAGAATCAAATGGAGGGGCCTTAAGCACAGATAGGAGGGAAATAAGTAAATGATTAGCTACATGCTATGCATCAAGACCACGGTCGCGGCCAGCGCTGGCCGAACACGGCCGCCGCCAGCGCTGGGCGGCCGCGGCCAGTGCGGCCCAAGGCCAGATCTGGCCGGACGCGGCGACGATCCTGTCGCCCGGCCAGAGAAAGCATAAAAAAAAACACGGAACTTACAGGAGAACGAGAACAGCACGAGCGAGGGAGGAGACCGGAGGTGGCGACGACCGGTGGCAACGCCGCGGAGCAGAGATCGGGCGAGAGGGAGAAGAGAAAGGGCAGTTTGCAGAGATTGGGCGAGAGGGAAAAGGGGAAAAGCAGTCTGCCCTAATAATAAGTTTTTTCCGACGGAATTCTTTTTCCGTCGGAAATTCCGACGGAAAAAGAATTCCGTCGGGAAACAATATTCCATGTGGAATTTTCCCCCGACAGAAACAAATCCCGTCGGAAATTTCTGACGGAATTCTTTTTCCGTTGGGAAACAATATTCCACGTGGAATTTTCCCCCGACGGAAACAAATCCCGTCGGATATTTCCGACGGAATAATATTTTCCGTCTATCCCGTCGGGAATTTCCGACGGGGTATGTTTCCGTCGGGAATTTCCAACGGAAAGATATTTTCCGTCGGAAATTTCCGACGGAAACTGTTTCCGTCGGTAATTGATGAAATTCTTGTAGTGATCCTACCCCTTCATCAATTTCAACATTTATGTTGCCAAAAATTTATAAGCCCTGTTATTCTCCACCATCTTCCGATGATGAATGTAATCTTCAGTACTTTTCCATTCATAATCATCAATAAATAAATCCAAGTCCTGCCACAGGCCTTTCAGGATATCATAGTATCTCGTCACACTATCTCCCCTTGCCGAATCTCTCCAAGATGCAACTGCAACTCATAAACTTGTGACTGGTTGCCAAGATCGAAATACATTTGACAAATATTATCCCAAAGCTCTTCAGCAGTGGGGTAACACATATAGTTGGCACTAATATCTTCCTCCATAGAATTGACTAACCAAGCCATTACCATGTAATTCTCTGCCTCCCACGTTTCTGCATCCTACGTTGCAAAGGTTGGACTTGTTTTTGCAGGTGCTTTGGTTTCACCAGTGAGGTATCCGATCTTTCCCCTCCCTCGGATGTTTATCCTAACTGATTGAGACCACCTCAAAAAATTACCTTCATTGAGTCAGATTATGGTGATTTAAACATGCTGAGACTCAACATAGGAATTCTTGGTTTTAGTGGTTTTAGAAGTCACAATATGAGAGGAATCGAGAACTTCAGACATGATGAAAGAAAGAGAAGAAATCTGTTGCTAGGGTTTCAAAAAGACGAGAAGTGGTTCTGATCATGGATAGAAATCTCGTGTCGGTGCCGTCCGAACCGCCGAAACCTACCGTTTCGACACGGGACCGGCACCGGCACGGGAGGCGGTTCAATTTCGCGTGCGTCACGCGCGCCAGAAGGAAGGAAGAAGGAAGAAGGGAGAAGGAAGAAGAATTTGGGGATGAAAACATAGGTTTAGCTAAAACTTACCAGCGGAGGCGGAGGAGAGGCGGCGAGGCGGAAGCGGAGGCGGAGGCAAGGTGGTGGCGACGATGGCGCCGTTGAGGCAATGGCGGCGGGCGTGGGTTGAGGCAGTGGCGGCGATGACGGGCGCGGGCGAGCGCGAGTCAGGAGGAAGCCGAATATTGAGAGGAAAACTAACAAAATCTTAAATTATATATAAAATATTTAACTTTTAATTAACTATTATATAAAGTATAATTATATATTATATAAATTAATAATAATTAAATAAACTGTAAATTAATTACTATAATTATAGTATATAATTTTATAATTTTTATTTAAAATATAAAAAATAAAGTACAAAATAATATATAATTATATAATTTAAAGTACTTTTAAAATTAAATTTTAAATTATTTTAATAAATTAAAAATAGATTAAAATTTTATAAAGATATTTAAAATAATTCTAAAAATAATTGTTAAAAAATTAGAAAATTTTTAAATTTTTTAAATAAATTTAATTTTACAATAATATTTAATATATATTCTTTAGAATATTTATAAACTATAATTATATAAATATATTATATAAATTAATAATTAATATAATTATTATGTATAAATTAGGATTAATTTATATAATTATTATAGATAATATTTCCTTTTATTTAGAATCAAAATTGATTTGAGATTTGAAACTATGAATATTAGCATACTTAAATCTCTACTTTTAGATTTTTACTTTTTAAATTTGTGATACATATTTTTATTGAAAATTTTGAGAGAATTATGTTACAACTATATATATATATCGAAACCGTATCGGCACGGCATGATACGATACCGAAACTGTATCGTTCCGGTCTGAGATTGAAACCTCGATACGGGTCGAAATTTTAAACCTTGGTTCTGATACTAAAATGATTGTTGTATCTTTTTTCTTTTGTATATAAAATCAGTTTACAATCCTTGTATTTAAAGATATACAAAGGAACTAAAAAAGGAAATAGCTAATTACAATTAATTAGTTTTCCTAAAAGCTACATATTTGTATAACTACAGCTTAGCTATAGATTTGTACAGCTTGAATATTCCCAAGATCGGATTGATTTTATTTTCAACACTTTCCAACAATTAACTCTTAATATAGAGTCTTAATTGTAATTTGTTCTCATTCACATCTTGCATATCTACTGGCTAGTGGAGTCTTGAGGTGTTGAGTTAATTGCATGTGGTGGTGATTTCTTCATTCGAGGTGGGTGTTTACTATTTGTTTCATTACATTTACCTTGTTCATAAATAATTTATAAAAATAGATGATATAATTATGAAATTTTTTGAAAAGAGAATTGTTTTTATTATCGTTTCTACTTTTGTTGCTTGATATGCGCTTTCACTTTCTTGTCCTTATTTCATCTTGTTCTCTTTGTTGCTTCTTAGATCCTGTTGATGATAAAATGATTAATAGAGATAACATATAAAGTCAATAAAAACCAATGCTAGTACCTTAAGTGAACATGAACTACCTTGAGATGAATAAAAAATGTATGACTATATTATCAAACAAAATAAAATAACACAAATTATTTATACTGTGAAGCTTTGGCTTCACACTTCAAAAATAGTTGTGTGATTATTTATATTAATTTAATAAAATAATGAATGCATCACCTATGCTATAAAGCTTTTGCTTTGTGCTTTGAGGTAGTTGTGTGACTACTTCTGTTGAAATAAGAAAATAATAAATTATTTATACTATAGTGATTCGGGCTCCATACTTTGAAGGAGTTGTATGACTACTTAATTAAAAAACAATTGAATTACTTATTCTAGAGAGTATTGGCTCTATGCTAAAAAAAGGATACTCTGGTCCGTTAGCGCATTTGTAGGTTTTAACACATAAGATACATTTCTCATTGGGTTTTGGATTGTGGGTCGTTCAAAATTTTTGGTAGATTGTTGGATGTTCACAATATATATGCAATGCATCTTTAGTTCTTTACTGAGTGGATTGAGGATCCTTCATCTTATATATATATATATATTCCACCTTTATTTTTTTAGAGCTTAGGGTTTAGGTTTAGTCTTTAGAGTTTAGAGTTTAGAGTTTAGAGTTTAGAGTTTTGAGTTATAGTATTTAAACTAAAGAAATAAAAAAAAATTACACTTGGTACTCACAAGGTGAGCACCATAAGGGGTGTGTGTGTGTGTGTGTGATATCTTTTGTATTTGGTGGATTGTGGGTCATTCACCCTTATAATACCATGTGGACTTTGGATTATTCATCCCTATATAAAATACATCTTTTATCTTGTGGATTGTGGGTCATTCACCTTCTCTACGTATATATGTTGATTTTCTCATAAATTAAGGTGGAAAACTTATAGGAGTATAAAAGAGGAAGTATAAACAAAATTGAAAAATCATTTGACAGAAAATTGAAACTAAATTGTGATAAGAGATTAATGAAGTTAAATTGACTTAAAAAGAATGATAGCTTTGATTATTTACTGCTCATTTAATTCTTTATATAAGATATATTATGTTATGTACTTCTCCTTTATATCTATTTTGCATAATATGTTTATGTTATGAAGGTTTTGACTTAGCTTGTTCACTGAGATTTGTGTATGATGATCCTGGTGGAGTTTCTTCAGTTACATTCATTAATTAGTTAGTTAGCTATTTGTATTATGTTGATCTAATATTATTGTAGTTCATTCACGGCTAAGGAAACCCGCTTCATGGTAAGCCTGTCTCACGCAGAGCGTGATATTAATTTCATTATAGATTGGTCATATAATTCATATGATATCTTTATTAATTAGTCTAGATACTCCCTAATTTCATAAGCTAAAGTGCAACCTAACACGACATATAATGTGTATGTAATTATGGGTGAAACACTAGTATTTTAAGTACTATCCATTTTCTTATTTGTAGGGTAAATATTACAAAATATATGCTATGTTAAAATAAACACCTCAGGTATAATTTAGTGTTATCACTCCATTGTCTATTTGGAAGTCAAGAAGAAGCATTATTGAGCCTTTCAGATGAGTTCATGTCAAATATTGTAGGCTTCATAGTTTGTACATATTGTCAAGTCATATCCATATATCTTTTCTTACACTGTCACTCCTTCCAATTTGATCATGAGTTTATTGTCTCTTTGGAATTGAGGTGATATTTTAAAGACAAGTTGTGCTTAGTTTTGGATTCTAAGTTCCAAGGTTTTTTCCTATCATATCTGCATGAACTATGAACTTCCAAATACTTTCATGTTGGTTTTAAAAGGCTCTATTTTTCTAGCATAACACACATTCTTCATCATATTAAGTTAAATTTATTATTTTGTCCATTCTTCTACAAATCCTCCAATGTTGGTTCTAAGCCCAGATGAAAAATGGTGAGGGTTGCGCGCCAGGTCTCTAGTCAGCAAACTTTCAGGCAAATGTTCTATGAATAGATTTATCAAATTATTATGTTAATATTAGGATTTTCTCCATAAGGAATGCGTTGCAGGGCCTAACTATAATATCTCGGCAAGGACCGTACATCTCTATGAGAATTTGGGTGTAGTGTTAAATATGTAAGAGTTTTCACACCATAGGTTGGGTTAGAACAAATATTATAGAAAAAATATTTGTCTAAAATTTGGAATATGAAATCTAGGAAAAGAATAATATTTTATGCGTACAAGAGCAAAATGGATAGGAGAGAAGACAAAGATGGTAGAAAATTCGAATTTTAAATTATGGTGAGTAAAATAAGAATGGAGTAGGAATTGTAGTCGATAGTTTGCTAAAGTATGAAGTAATAGTTAGAAAGGGGATAGGATTATAGCTCTCAAGATAGTGAAGGTCAAACAAACTATTAACGTAATTAGTATATATGCATCTCAATTAGGATTAGATGAATAAATTAAATCTAAATTTTGGGCCTACAATGGCGTATTACAAAACATTCTGCTAACCGAAATGATTTTAATAAGAGATCTAAATGAGTAGCTAAGAGTGAAAAATGAGAAACATGATAGGGTGTATGAGGGTTATGAGTTTGAAACAAGAAGTGAAGAAGGAAAAATTATATTGGAATTTGCGATAGTATATGACCTTATACTAGGTAATACATTTTTTTTTAAAAAGAAAAGAATACTTGGTCACGTTCAAAAATGGGAATAACAATCGCAAATGGGCTATAATTATGAAGAATGATTTATAAAGATTGTAAGGTCATACTTGGAGAAAATTTAACTACCTAATATAAGTTAATAATATTGGATACGCCTCAAGCATAGTCTCAATAGACGAAAAATATGCATGACTTTCATAATTAAGTCGTAAAAGTTAAAGGATAGAAAACTAAATAAATTTAAGGAGATGGTGGAAGTACAAGTATTAAGAGAAATGCACGACAACTTGAATATAATATGGAATAAGATAGTATTAGAGTTGAAATTAGTAACCATGAGTGTACACGGTGAGTCAAAGGGACATGCACCACCAAGTAAAGAATCTTGGTGGTAGAATGAGAAAATATAAGAAAAGTGAAGGAAAAACAAACAACCTATAAGATATTATACACTTATATAAGAACGAGAAAAACTTTAAAAAGTATACAATAGCAAAGAAAATTTTGAATGAAGTCAAAAATGGAAATTTTGAATGCTTATATCGAAAATTAAATACAAAAGGAGAAAGGGACATTTACAGAATAGATCTTACCAAAATAAGATGTATGAAAGATGAATGCAATGTGATATTATTAAATGATAAGGAAATAAAAGAGTGATGAAAGAGATAATTTCATCAACTTTTTAATAAAGGTTTAGGTGATGAACATAACTTAGGTAATTAAAGTAGATCAAATGAGTATAGAAATTTATATTTTTATTGTAGAATTCAAACTTTAGAAGTAGAATAAGGTTTAAATGGGATGTACAATGGAAAAGTAGTTGAACAAGATATATTCCAATAGAGGTATGTAAGAGCATAGGGAAAATAGTTGTCTAATGACTTGTAAAGTTATTCAATCTGATATTAAAAATGAAAAAATGTCTTATCAGAGGATAAATACACTAATTCCCTTATATAAAAATAATGAAGACATATAAAATTGTATAAACTATAAGGTATTAAATTGACGAGTCATACTATAAAACTTTGGGAAAGAGTAATTGAAAAAAAAAATTAAGGAAGGAGATCACAGTGATCAAAAATCAATTTGGATATATTTAAAAAGTCAACAGAAGCTATATCTCTTCTTGGACAACTAATTGAAAAACATTGAGAATAGAAACAAGACTTACACATGGTATTCGTCGACCTAGAAAAAACTTATGATAGAAAGGGAAATTATATGGAAAATTCTAGAAAAGAGGTGTTAGTATAGCGTATATTAAACTAATTAAGAATATATTTGAGGGTATAATGACAAAAGTGAAGACGGATTAACCAAAGCGTTTCCCATAAGGATAGAGTTACATATGATCAACTCTCATCTCTATTTTTTTACACTAATCATGAATAAACGAACTCAGTAGAGACTTCCAATATACGGTATCGTGGTGCATGTTTGTAGATGATATTATTTTGGTAGATGAGACACGTGAAGGAGTAAATGTTAAACTTGAATCTTGACGCTAAAAGTGGAAGGTTTTAGGCTTAGTAAAGTTAGAATATATGAAATTTAAGTTAAGTAATATTAGACGTAATAAGACAATTGTTAAGATAAGAGATGATGAGTTGTTTGTAACTGAGAGTTATAAGTATTTAGGATCATTTTTATAAAAGGATGGAGGGATTGAGAGATGTCTTACATATAACACAAGTGGGATGGTTGAAATGGAGGAGAACGTCAAGTGTTTTATGTGATCGTAAAATGCCTCTAAGACTTAAAGGAAAGTTTTACAAAATGACGATTAGACTTGTTATGTTATATGAAGCTAAATGTTGGGTTATAACTCAAGCACATGAGCAGAAGATGAGTGTTGCAGTGATGAAGATGTGAAGGTAGATGTGTGGACCTATAAGAATGAATAAGATAAGAAAACTTTGGGAGACATATTTAAGATAGTATGAATATGTACTAAATGACCAATAGATGCTCCAATTAAGCAATGTAAAATTATGACAATTGTGCACATCAAACGAGGAAGAGGAAGACAAAAAAGATTTTTTTAGCAATAATAAAATAAGATAAAATTTATTTAAATTTAAATGATGATATAGTAAGGATAGAGCCCATTGCCGTAAAATGATTCATATAGCCGACGCCACCTAGTGGGATAAGACTTGATTGTTGTTGTTGCCCATTTTTCTCCTAGGGATAAATGACTTCATCTAGGCAATTAGATTGCTTATGTTCAAAGTCCTGCTGCGAAGCTATCTCCTAAGAATATCCTCATAGTTCACTAATATTTAATCATCCATTTTCTTTGGGATAAAGGATTTTCCAAGCAATTAGATGGCTTATGTCATTATTTCGATGCATGGTGCTAGTGACAGTCTGATAGATTGGAGATTGAAGAAGGAATGAGATGAAACAAGGAAGGAGACGTTGTCTATGTTCAATGGTATTAAGTTTTGGTAATTTATTGTAATGATATGTTTTGGCTGCTTTGCTTAGCTTCATATGAGATTTCAAACCATGGATAAAGTAATAAAAGAAATACTAATATCACTTAGGTGTAGTTAAAATGAAAGAAAATACCTTGAGATAGTATCAGTACGTTGAGAGGCAACTAACAAATGCATTAATTTGAAAGTGTGAAGAGTAGAGGAAGTAAAAAAAAAAATCCTAAGATATCCTATAGTACTTAGGTATAGCTTTAGTAATTGATAAAATGAGAAAAAAAATCTCGAGATGATAGAATAAAGAAGAACAAGCGATGAATAAATTATAGCAAAAGGTGATTATGCTCACCCCAAGCGCTCTTCATAGTCCGTCCCCAGGTTATGTGAAGGGAGGTAAATTACGAGATCAACTTATAACCGACCGCCAAGTAGTTAGGGGTGGGAGAAGTTTTTTCTCCGAGGGTATGCGCCCATCGGGAATTGATCTCTACATCATTGTAGCAAATCTTTCATCCTTTAGCCAACTGGGCACTTCCATGGGGACAAGTGATAAATCAATTGGTGGGAAGGAAAGAGGAGATCAAAGAAATCATTAATGAACAATAATAACTAAGCTTTTATCCCTCTAAGTTGGGTTAACCATATGAATCTTTCTACGCCATTGAGTTTAATTGCCTATTATGTCATCTATATTTAAATAAAATTTATCTTATTTTATCATGTTAATCAAATCTTTTTAGTCTTTTTCTCGACTAAGGTGTGTATTTGTTATTATCTCACATCCCTTAACTAAGATATTTCTTGATCGCCTAAGTATATATTTGTACTATTTTAAATGTATTCCTCAAAGTTTTCCCTCACTAGGTGCAACCTTAATTTTTTTTTTTCTAATATTCTCATTTCTTATCATGTTCATCTTTGTATGTTTGCATATCCATCTTGCATCCTCGTTTTTGCAACTTTCACAACCCAACATTTAACTCTATATAATATGGCAGATCTAATCGTCATTTTGTAAAGCTTCCTTTTAAACTTTAGAGGTACGTTCACAAAAACAATGCTCTCCTCAATTTGAATCATTTTGCTTGTATCTTATGTAAATCATCTCTATCAAGCCCTTCTATGCAAAAATGATCTTAGATACTTACAACTTTTAGTGTCAAGTAATTCGTCATTTCTTATTTGAACAATTATCTTATTACTTCTACTATTATTATTAAATTTAAATTTCATATATTCAGTCTTTATTCTACTAAGACAACTTTAACTTTTAATATCTTCCATTGAAATTTGAGTTTAGCATTTATTCTTTCACGTATCTTTTCGATCAAAACAACGAAGACGCTTCAGTTTTATTAGTTAATTTAATAAAAATAATTTAATTAATTTGAATATTATTAGCCAATATTGTTGAATTGAGATCAACACGTAAGGTAAGCCAAATTATAAATAGATTGCGAAGTGTACATATTTGATTAGAGTGTTGCTTGAGATAACAAAGACCCACATCAATTACTCAAATATATTTTGCTTGTTATCGAGACCAAAATTATGGGTTCGAATCTCGGAAACAATCTCTTGCAAAGTAAGATAAGACTGCATACAATAGACCCTTTTCTACGACTCTGTATTGGCGTGAGCTTTGTATACCGGGCTGCCCATTTTTTTTATTGAGAACAAATCAGAATTAAAAGGCTGCCATTTGGGCAAGCAAGATATTCAAATGGGAATTTTCCTTTCAAAATATCAAATACAATGCAAATAGTTTTTTTAAACAAATTCTCGTTCCAATTTGCATTGTTAAATTATATTTCTGATTTGGAATGATTAGTGAGAATGCAATAATTCTTAAAAGAATTTTTTTGTATATTCTTACAAACTTTTTAGTTGCTCCAAGATAATCGACTATCATTAGCAACTGATTCTGGAGGTGTTCTTCAACTAAAATGGTGAAATTTGTATTTGTTTGTTTGCATGATTTGATATGTTAGATCATTTAATAATTTTCCTCCCACTGACTCATCTATGTTTTGTGGCTCAAATCAAGAGATATTTTGGATGACTGTTCCCTTTCCGAGTATATGTTGTGTTGATGTGTTTATTTATGTTGGTTGTTGGATTATAAGTGGTTAACTAACTGGTTTGCAAATCCTAATCTAATAGTATTTTTTAGTTGATCTTTCTTTTTGTTCTAAAAATTATTTAGGAGGAAGAGAAAAAACACGTGAAAGAAGAGAAAGCTAAAGAGAAGGAATCTGAGGTCAGTGAAGATTTTGCATTGAATGAGATGATTAGTCCTACTGCTAGGGAAGCAGATGAGTTAGCAAGAGCAAAAACACTTGAGAAGCAGGAGCAACTATGTAAAATTAGTCGTGCACTAGCTGTTCTGGCTTCAGATTCTGTAAGTCTGTTGATCTAAAATATATTTCCTTTTTTGCTAGTTAAACAGAGTACTATGCCTTTTTATTCCTGAGCTCATAAAGATCATTTGATGAACCTGTGCAGTCTGTTAGTAGGGAGCGTCAAGATTTTCTGAGCCTTGTTAATAAAGAGGTGCTTTTTTCTCATAAATTTACTGAAGATTTTCTATTACATTGAGAACAAGTGATTGTTATGTTGTTATTTTCAATTTATACAGAATTCTTCTGGAGTTGAAATTCTTTAATGTCCGCTGTACTTTTACTTTTGGTGGAACCCTGAAATTAACTCTGCTAACTGCAGATTGAACTGTATAATACCATGCTGGAGAAAGAGGGTACAGAAGGGGAAGAGGATGCTAAGAAAGCGTATAAAGCTGCCAGGGAGGAGACTGATCGTGTAACTGAAGTAGCTGCTGCAGATAAGGTTTCATCGAGACTAATAGATAAGGTAAGAACTAAGAATTGACTTGTTTCTTTTATGTTAACTTATTTTGTTCATTTTCTCTTCCTAGCTAGTCTGAATACTCGTGTATACTTACGAAAAGGATGTGCACATTAGTAAGCTAAAAGGATCTAAGGTGTTCTTATCCTAGAAACTTCATTTGGATCCCTTGCACTTGAACATGGAAGTGGATTCCTAAACCTGGCAGTCGTATATAAAAGAGTAATAATAAGAGCACCTCTTCCCTTTAGTTCCACATGGCCAACTGTAGAGCCTATTGGGGATGCCTAACTATCAAGGGATGCTTGCCTCAGTGCCTAGACATTTTGGGTGCAATTGAACTATGGTTTTTAACAAGCTTAATTGTTTAGCCTGCAATTATGTAAGTTTTCTCGGCTTGTAAGTGTGAAATGTATGTAACTACCATTTAAAGGGTGGTGGCCAGTTTTTGGAAAAAGAACAAATAGAGATTACTACCATGATGTCTTCCACTGTCGTGCATGAGTATCAACTGTTTACTTTACCAAGAATGCACTTGTTGTTTTCAATTTAACTCCTCTATGATAAGCTATGCTAGATAAATTGACAGAAAAATGTTCACCTCGATATAGTACTTGGCACGTTGCCACCCGTGTTGGCCTTGGGGCGGGTTGGCGGGGGTGCTAAGGGCGAGCGAATCGCCTTTTGTCACATTGATATAACCTATTTTGTCCTCACGGGATGGACTGATGACTAGCGTATGAGGTGTTGCCATCATGAGGTCTGGGTCAAATCCCGACGAAACCAGGTGTCTGCCCTCCCCTTATGCGCTAGTCATTAGTCATTGTCCGGGCTAGTAGCCTTGTGATTTACCTCTTCTGTGTTGGCCCTGGGACATTGGGACGGGTTGGCGGCGATGCTGGGGGCGAGCGAATCACCTTTTGCCATCTTGATATAACCTATTTAGTTACTTGGTTTATCAATTTTTGTATATAACCTATTTAGTTGTCTTTCTTTATAATTTGGCTGCTCCTAACAATGTTATCTTTGCACTTCTAGTTATGCTCTTTGTTAATTGTTACAAATACTAGGACAGTATAATTGGGGATCCCTGAACACCCATTTGGTTGTATCTTTTTCTTAGCATGTTAATCGTTGAACCTTATACCTTTATTCTAATGGTTAGGTTGATGCTATGCTACAAGAACTTGAAAAGGAGATTGATGATGTTGATGCTAGAATTGGTGACCGTTGGCAAATACTAGATAGGTATTATTATTTTCATAATTCTGTTATAAAATAGTGTATTTTGTGGTTTCAGTTTAATGTTTACTCCTTTTTAATTAATCTTTCTGAATTTTGATATAGGAAGTTTTCCATTCATTATCCTCTCCCACATGAATGCATAACCAAATTGTTTTTTATTGGTTATTGTGCCTGTATAGATACTTTTATTTCCCATGTGAAATTCAGTTGCCTTTCTCAGGTCAGTTAAATAAATGTTCCTGCATAATGCTGTTCTGGAGGTCAGCATAGTACTGTATTGTTGCCAATAATGACTCTAAAGGGCTTAGTACACAGGAAAACATCAATCAGTTGATCATGTCACGGAGTGACAATTTAGGAGCGATGCTAATACTAGCAATTTACGTGGTTCAAACACCTTTGTCTTACTTCACGACTAGGCAAGCTAATACTTAAATAGTATAGATATGGACAACAACCTTAATGTTGTTTCTGATTAGATGTAGCCAAATAGGTTCCACTAAGGCTGAGATAGCTTCAACTGGGTCCCAATGAATACCGAGGCATTTCCTCTACCTTTCTTATCCTAGTATAAAACAGATTGTCACCTTGTACCTGAGTGATAACCATGAGTTGGAAATGATACAAGTGAAATCCACCTAGACAAATCCACCTAGGTAGGCACATATGTTTGCTCAAGCGAGGGCTTTTTAAAATAATGCACACGTCTATGCATGTGCTCACACATGTATCGGTAGATTCTGCCAGAAGAAAATGATATCTTTTCGCATAGATGGATTCACTATGATAATTTTCTTTGATAGGTATCTAGCCAATATGTGCCTATAAGGAAGCAAATGCCGGTGAAATTCCCATGGGATGAACTGATGGCTAGCGTTGTCGCCATGAGATCTTGGAGTCGAATCCTGGCAAAACCAAGTGTCTGCCTTCCCTTATGCGCTAGTCACTGCCCGGGTTAGTAGCCGCTATGATTTACCTCCTCCGTGTTGGCCCTAGAATGGGTTGGCGGGGGCGCTGAGGGCGAGTGAATTACCTTTTGTTGCTATAAGGAAGCAAATGCAATCAGGTTAAAAACTATAATTTCATACCAGGTAAGTACTAGGTGAATTTTCAAGCAGAAAAGATACTGAAAAAATGATATAGAAACATAGAGTAAGAAACTGGCCAACCAAGAGGATATAGAATGACGCAGAAGCAAAATGAGCAATTAACCAACCTACCAGGAGGTTAAAGGATCACACTTTTGTGGCCTAAATTGCTCAAGTAATATTGCGAAGAAAGATTAAGAAAAAGGTGAACTAGAAGAGGAAGTTGAAAGAAATGAGAAGAATATTGGCAAAAGGATGATTTTTCCTAGTAGTCATTAGAATAAAAGTGATCAGTTTCTTTTCATGAATTTGTTTCAATACTAAACTTTTTAATTAATCTAATAACCTGTTTATTAATTGTCTTTATTAACTATTGTTTCATAGGATATCTTTGACTAAAATGCTTATTAGAATATACAAATACAAGCTGAAGTCTGTGTCAGTAAGAGGCTAACTTCCTTTTTTGCCTTTGTGTTAATAATCTAATAACATGTTTATTAATTGTCTTTATTAAATATTTTTTCATAGGATATCTTTGAGTAAAATGCTTACTAGAATATGCATATACAAACTTGAACTCTGTGCCAGTAAGAGGCTAACTTCCTTTTTTTTTTTGCCTCTGTTCTTGTCTGTTTATAGGGATAATGATGGCAAAGTGACTCCAGAAGAGGTTGCAGCTGCTGCCATGTATCTCAAGGACACCATTGGAAAGGAAGGTGTTCAAGAACTCATCAGCAATCTTTCTAGAGACAAAGGTCCTATACCTTCATATTATCTGTTTCAAACTCATCAAACCTTGTATCTTTTGCTAACCTGTACTCTTCTGGTACAGATGGGAAGATTCTGGTCGAAGACATTGTCAAGTTAGCCTCTCAAACTGAAGATGGTGATGGTGAATCAGAACATAAACAATGATAGCAATTGTATGTTTCTCTGCTATCCAAGACAGCAATTTGTTCTTGTTTTTTTTTTTTCTATCTTGTCATCAGCATCATGCGTGCTCTTGATAATTTGTCATGAGAAAACGTGAGTTCTAATTTTCCTCTCTTTGGCACTTAAAACCATATTCTTTGCTGCAATGCGTACCTGTACATCTATAGCAATTTACTCAAGAAATCTGCTGCCTGTCATCTTCTATACAAAAACAAACATAAAATAAGGTAATTTTTGAGGTCTACTTAGCTCATTCAACTTTATTACCTATGCTTTACACTTAATTGTGTTTTGACTAGATGTGATACTCTTGCTTATCTAAGGAATGTGGTGTAGAGATTGCATTCTATTTTTCTCCTACAAGATTGAGAGTTAATTGCTAAATATGACTGTCGGATAGTGTTGTTTGTATATATTTTAATTTACTAACATGTGTATATGTGTATTTTCAATTTTATAACATATAGAACACATTTTCCATTCACTGCATTGTCAGTTGTTGATTCAACATTCTTAAGCATAATTTATTAAGATTATTTTATTGGTGTAATAGTAGTTTGTTACAAAATTGGAAAAATTTACTGTATTATTCTCTTTTTATCATAAAACATGATTCTGCCTACCAGTGTACTGCAGAAGCATATTATTCTCTCATGCTACTTTTCATCACCATTTATCTTAGCCATCAACACAACACCATAAACTGTACTTGTTGCCTTGCATCACCAAAATAAACTTATCGATGCTCAGGCCTTCGCTGTGCGATTTGGAGGCAGCAGGAGCTTGATGCCTTCATGTGCCTGTCTTCAACCTAAGCGGCGACCAGATGCTAAAGCATTAACTTCGAATTATCTTAATTTCGAGGTATATCAAGTATTGTAGGCTTTTTGAGAACAAAGTATATTCAACCTAATGTCCAGTTCATGATATAAAACTATCATAGAGTTTATTTTGATACAGAAGACAAATAGTTAGAAGGATAATATTTCATTTTAGATCCATCGTCTATGTAGTCAATTATTATAGAATTATAAAAATAAACATGGAAAAATAGTAGTTTCATTAATAAAACTCTGGGATACACATTATGTCTCGCTTACGCCTTGTACATGTCGGTTTAGCAAACGCAGCGCTATAGGTTAGGATTGAGATTCTCTTCAGCAGGTCTGCTAAACATGACCATGAACAGGGTGATATAAATTTCTAGTATCCGTTTAAATAAGCGTTAGGTATGCGTTGCGTTCTGAAAATCGGATCAGATCGGCCAGTCGGATTGGTTGAACTGGGAATCGGCTAGATTTTTGATCCAAGTTTACTTTAAAAACTAGTTGCTCAAGAAATCGGTGTGAACCGTTTTGAACGGTCGAGAATCGGTGAACTGGTCAAATCGGCTTGGTTTATTTTATTTTTTAATTTTTAATTTTTTTTTTGCAGTTTTGCTTTCTTACTAAAAAATAAAAATTAAAAAATAAAATATCAAAAACCTAGTTTGCTTTCACCTAAAGTCTCAAACGAATAAATTTGTTGTTGTTTGAACCTAATAATTTTAAACTTGAATTTTTTTTTGAATTTTTTTTTTTCAAGAATACTGTGCTGAGTTGTTAGTAAAAATATATTACATGCTCGACCTAGTTGATCTAATCTTGAAGAAAGTAGTTGAGTAAGTTGTTAGTTTAATATCCCGGTTGAATTTTCGATTAAACTGATTGAATCTTTGCCCCGATCAAGTTGATATTTGGTTTGGTTTCCAGAATCTTGGGTATGCGTAAGTTACAATGGCTGAGAAAGGTAAATGAGTTATATATCAAATGAGAAGTTACATATTATACGCACACAAAGCGATACATGTGCATCTGAATTTTATCGAATATCCTCTCAATATGAACATCTCCTTCAAATTGGCAGTGATTATGTGCTTGCTATAACAAAAAGACTGTACGACATGCCCAAGAGCTAGCTTTAGTTAAGCAGCCATTGCCACAGTATCTCTGGAGAAAGACCTCTAGCATTCGCTTGGAGGTACTCATCTCATGCCATAGGTGAAGCCAAGTCTTCATCTTGTCTCAAAGAGCCGTGCTAATGGGGCACCGAAAGGTGTGATCCAAAGATTCATCCTCATGCTTACATAGAGGATAGGTTTTGCATGACCATAAGGTAAGTCTTCCACACAGCCTACGTCCATTGCTTGAACTCACCTCGTTCACGGAAGAAGTTGTATGCAGTTGTTGTATGTTGCTGATCAGCGCTGAACCAAGTGGTCAGCACGGCCTGCGCCTGGAATTTGGATCCTGCTCGGTTGCACAAAGTGTCACAAAGCTGCAATAGTTTCTTGATCAAAGGCGAGTCCATTGCCTTGGCATTCTAGTCCCACAAGTCAACAAATTTCACCCAAAGGGAGTCCATTTTACGTTAGATTCCATAGAGACTTGCATAGCAAAGCTGAGTTTCAAGCTTTCAGATCTCAAATTCCATATCCTCCTTTATCTTTGGCTAAACACATTGTGGCCGAGGAGATAGGCATGTGCTTGGGCATCCAAATGAAGGAGCGACGGATGACATATAGCTTATCAACTATCGCACATGGAATCAGCAAGATGAAGAACCAACAACATTCGACGCCCAGCAAAACAGTTTTGGCCAGGTCGAGTTTAGCTGTGTATGACAGTGTGTGTTTGGGCCATGACACAAGTTTGCACATTACAACATCTGTCAAGGCACCGTAATTGCTGGTCCTTAGCTTCTCCACACCCAAGGGGATGCCGAGGTACCAAAATGGGAAGGTTCCCTGCTGGCATCCGGTGAGATCTGTCTTTGGTTCGGTCATTGACACCGACAACATAGATGATGGACTTTCTGAGGTTAGGGTGCAGTCCAGTGGTCGCACCAAACTTCATGATGCAGTCTGCTAGCAATGCAATGGTGGTCTCATTGGCTCGTGCAAAAGAAGTAAGTCATTCTCATAGGCTAAGTGAGTAATGTCCGTGCCCACACACATCGGATGATAATGGAAACTGTACTGCCTTGCTATGGCTTGGAGGGATCTTTGAGAAGACTTCTAGGCACAAACCAAAGAGGAAAGGTAAGAGAGGATCTATTTGACAAAGGTCCATCTCCCCTTTGAAGTATCCATGCATAGCCCATTGATGCCAACTGAATAAGATACCATTGTGACACGTTCCAAAATCCAGTTGACGTACTGTTGTGAGAAACCAAAGCCACTTGGGGTGGCCAATAGAAAACTTCAATGCATCGTATCGAAGGCCTTTTGTAGATCAACCTTGAGCACGCCTAACATCTTGGTGAGATCTTTTTTTGTACGTATTTCCGTAAAAGTTCTCGAGCAAGATGTATGTTCTCCACCAAGGACCGATCCTCAATGTATGCCGCTTGTGCCCGGTCCAAGAGAGTCCCAATGACCTTTTGCATCCTTGTGGCCAAGATCTTAGAGATGATTTTGTAGATGACTCTGCAACAAGAGATGGGCTGGTAGTTGGTCGCATTTGGGGCGTGATCCGACTTGGGGATGAGCACCAATAAGGTGTGGTTCCACTGCTTAAGAAGGCAACATGTGAAGAATTCCTGGACAGCCCAATAGATCCATCTTCACCGTTTCCCGTGCGGATTTGAAGAATTTAGCATCGTAACAATCCGGTCCAGGCACTCTATCATTGCTGATGTCTTGAGTGCCTTTCGGACATCTTCAAGGTGACAAGGCTGGTTAATTTGAGCTGATCAGATTCGGAAAGGAAACTTGTTTGGACGGTGCTGCTCTCCAGTAGTGAGCCCTGTGCTTGGGTGCCAAGGAGGTTCTCGTAGTAGGACAAAGGCATCCACAACTTTGTGTGCTGTCGTTTGATCCCCCGATGAGTTCTTGATAGCCACAATGGTGTTGCGTTTGTTATTTCTCTTGACAAGGTCATGGGAAAACTTTGTACATCTATCACTTTGCTTGAGGTAAGTACATTTGGCTCGCTGTTGGTAGAAAGACAATTCCACCTCGCCTAATTGCAATGGGGGCTGCCCATTCAATATGCCCTGCTGAACCTTCTTGAGTTCCTCATTTGCTTGCGAAGCCGGTTGAGAAATGTGTTGGAAGTGCTCTTTGTTGAGGTCCCGCAACGGAGGCTTTAGATGTGAGTTTCTTCTTAAAAATGAATTGTGTTGTCCCAGGAAGTCTCTCAGCCCATGATCTCTGATGACTAACTTTGGAAAACTATCATGGATTGCCCACATGATGAAAAACTTGAAAGGTTGTCACGCCCGATAGTCCCCTTGAAAAGACATTATGCACAACTCGAATCTGTTGGGACCGGGTGCATGTTGACATGGATGCGGGTTCGTAATTTTAAAATTAATTACGTGCAGCGGAAGGTTTAGCATAAATAATTTCTCTAAATCATTTAACCACACATCTAGCATGCAATTTTATCTTGTGTAGACATGATCCTATTTTTAAAATTTTGCAGAAACATAAACTAATTTACGTATTACCTCGCGTAACTCGAAGGAAGGGACGAGATCCAACCGTAAGCGTCCCTTGGAAGCTCCGCCTCTATTCACGTCCACGTCGAGTATCTTCGGGATGACTTCGCAAATCCACGAGTTTCGTGTTCTCGAGAACTATTAGATTCTCCGAGAACGCGACGAGAAAAACCAAGAGAGAAGTCGGAACACTAACCACAAAAGGATGGCCGGCTGGTGCTCCTTGGGGCTGGTTGTCACACGACAAGAAGGGGAGAAGAGAAGGAGAGAAAGAGAGGGAGAGAGTCTATGCCTTCATCTCTATGATTATTACCCAAGCCTTGCCTTGGGTCCTTTATATAGTGGCCTCTCAACTATCAAGCCTCTCAAATATGGAATAACTTATTCCATCATGCCAAGTTTGATTTTATATCATGGTTAAAATTATATTTTAATTCATGATAAAAATCAATCAAGTCTCTCCTCTCTTATGCAATAAATTTCCTTATCATGGTAAATCAATCCATGATTGATTTTATAAAATAAATCGATCCATGGTTCATTTTAATTTTCCTGAAAAATAAACCAAACCTTGGTTTATTATATAAAAATTTATATCATCCATAATTTTATAAAACAAACCACACTTGGTTTATTTTATAAATTGAACCAAAAACTTGGTTCTCTCCCTTTGTTGTGGCCGGCCAAGCAAAGACGATGGAGGCCCTCTTTGGCCGGCCCATCCAAGCCAAGCCCCAATGAATTAAACTTATTTAATTCATCTATTAAGTCTTCAAAAGACTTAGTCATTTTAAGCTTCCGATGCGTCTCTGAAAAATTCAGATTCGACTTATCATTTGACTCAACCAAACTTAATCTCTCTTGATTGGAAAATCTAATTTTTCAACTCGTTTTAAATCCCTCGGATTACTCGTAGTGTGTGTGACTAAATAGATTTTCGATTTATGTTGGTCGTCTATAATTAATCAATTATAGAACGATCATGAGTGGCACCTAGTAATACATCATGATCCCCAATTAATCGAAAGATCAACGGTTGACCTCAGAAACAATTCTGAAACCCTTCAGCAGCTATAATGAATCGTGCCCCATTCCCTTCACCATCTTATACCCACTTGGTTCAGGACATGGTCTATGTGTGTCAGTCCCCACTAGGCTGCCTACGTCACACCTAGCCCAAGTAACGTTTTCTCGTCCTACGGATTCTAATTACTCTCATGTATTTAAGAGATTCATACTCTGAACATGTCATGCTCTGGCCAGAGGCTTCGAGTAACAATCCGATGATAGGCCTCGGGTATATATCTCCTCGCAAGGAGTGATGAATCCTTTGTAGGCTGTTCAAACATCTTCGGGCACTTCGGCTTATACCCAATCATCCTGGGTCCACACCTCCTTGGAGATGCTTGCTTAAGATGTCAAAGTATAAGTCTCCATGACCATGATGACTTGAACACCGCAAGTCAAAGGAATATCGTACTTAAGCTGCAGTAAGAACTTCACTGACATATCTATATGTAGACTACCATATGAAGTTTTACAGCCAGTCACTCCAATGAACTAGTTCCCTTAACTAGCATTGATGTTTATCTCCGGACATCTCAATGTCACCAGCTAGTGAGAATTAGCTGATTAAAGAATAACCCATGCTAGTCTCAACAGAATTGATAGTGTCCGTATTTATCATTTCATCGACTAGGGATAATTTTAATACTTCACAATTGCACATGTAGAGATAATCACTAGTTGTGAATTCATCACAAATTCTCTCATGCTGTGAATTGTATTGCGGACATTCAGTAAATGAGTTTAAGATCTCAATCAAATACACAAACATGTATACTCAAATAGTGAATATTCATTTATTAAAATAAATAATTACAATCATAAAGCGATTGTCTTAGGACACTTCTCTCATATCACTAACAGAATCATCCGATAGGCATCCTGGGGGGGGGGGGGGAATCTACAAGGCTATGGAAATCCTCCGTCAACCATTGATGATTAACCAAGACTCGATCCAATTTGCTTGACACTTGACCATTTGTCCATGTATGGCGACATCCAATTGATCGTAGATCCACCAAGTGACAATCGAACTGTTATTTCTAAGTCTTTGCAACTCATAATGGGCGTTCGACATGCCCCCAACTTTGTCACTAGCTGATAGCAAGGTGAAGTTTCTAATTAGCATTCATGGTTCATTGGGGGCATTGGACATGCCCCCAACTTTGTCCTAGTTCAAGGAGAGAAGCCCATAGTGGTCGACGTCGTAACACACCGTGGAGTCCATAGATGAAAGTGACAAGGATGCGCTGCCCGGAAACTTTGCAATGAACTGAACGGTGGATAAACAGCTCTCCTATCGTGATGACATCCAACTCCACAAACTGAGGTGTTGGGACCGGGTGCATGTTGACATGGATGCGGGTTCGTAATTTCAAAATTAATTATGTGCAGCGGAAGGTTTAGCATAAATAATTTTCTAAATCATTTAACCACACATCTAAGCATGAAATTTTATCTTATGTAGACATGATCATATATTTAAAATTTTGCAGAAACATAAACTAATTTACGTATTACCTTGCATAACTCGAAGGAAGGGACGAGATCCAATCGTAAGCGTCCCTTGGAAGCTCCGCCTCTATTCGCGTCCACGCCGAGTATCTTCGGGATGACTTCGCAAAGCCACGAGTTTCATGTTCTCGAGAACTACTAGATTCTCTGAGAACGCGACGAGAAAAACCAAGAGAGAAGTCGGAAGACTAACCACAAAAGGATGGTCGGCTGGTGCTCCTTCTTGGGGCTGGTTAGCGCACGACAAGAAGGGGAGAAGAGAAGGAGAGAAAGAGAGGGAGAGAGTCTATCCCTTTATCTCTATGATTATCCCCCAAGCCTTGCCTTGGGTCCTTTATATAGTGGTTCTCAACCATCAAGCCTCTTAAATATGGAATAACTTATTCCATCATGCCAAATTTGATTTTATATCATGGTTAAAATTATATTTTAATTCATGATAAAAATCAATCAAGTCTCTCCTCTCTTATGGAATAAATTTCCTTATCATGGTAAATCAATCCATGATTGATTTTATAAAATAAACCAATTCATGGTTCATTTTAATTTCCATGAAAAATAAACCAAACCTTGGTTTATTATATAAAAATTTATATTATCCATAATTTTATAAAACAAACCACACTTGGTTTATTTTATAAATTGAACCAAAAACTTGGTTCTCTCCCTTTGTTGTGGCCGGCCAAGCAAAGAGGATGGAAGCCCTCTTTGGCCGGCCCATCCCAGCCAAGCCTTAATGAATTAAACTTATTTAATTCATCTATTAAGTCTTCAAAAGACTTAGCCATTTTATGCTTCTGATGCGTCTCTGAAAAATTCAGATTCGACTTATCGTTTGGCTCAACCAAACTTAATCTCTCTTGATTGGAAAATCCAATTTTCAACTCGTTTTAAATCCCTCGGATTACTCGTAGTGCCTGTGACTAAATAGGCTTTCGATTTATGTTGGTCGTCTATAATTAATCAATTATAGAACGATCATGAGTGACACCTAGTAGTACATCATGATCCCCAATTAATCGAAAAATCAACGGTTGACCTCAGAAACAATTCTGAACCCTTCAACAGCTATAATGAATCGTGCCACATTCCCTTCACCATCTTATACCCACTTGGTTCAGGACATGGTCTATGTGTGTCAGTCCCCACTAGGCTGACTACGTCACACCTAGCCCAAGTAACGTTTTCTCATCCTACGGATTCTAATTACTCTCATGTATTTAAGAGATTCATACTCTGAACATGTCATGCTCTAGCTAGAGGCTTCGAGTAACAATCCGACGATAGACCTCGGGTATACATCTCCTCGCAAGGAGTGGTGAATCCTTTGTAGGCTATTCAAACATCTTCGGGCACTTCGGCTTATACCCAATCATCCTGGGTCCACACCTCCTTGGAGATGCTTGCTTAAGATGTCAAAGTATAAGTCTCCATGACCAAGATGACTTGAACACCGCAAGTCAAAGGAACATCGCACTTAAGTTGCAGTAAGAACTTCACTGACATATCTATATGTAGACTACCATATGAAGTTTTACAGCCAGTCACTCCAATGAACTAGTTCCCTTAACTAGCATTGATGTTTATCTCCGGACATCTCAATGTCACCAGCTAGTGAGAATCAGCTGATTAGAGAATAACCCATGCTAGTCTCAACAGAATTGATAGTGTCTGTATTTATCAATTCATCGACTAGGGACAATTACAATACTTCACAATTGCACATGTAGAGATAATCACTAGTTGTGAATTCATCACAAATTCTCTCATGCTATGAATTGTATTGCGGACATTCAGTAAATGAGTTTAAGATCTCAATCAAATACATAAACATGTATACTCAAATAGTGAATAAAAATAAATGATTACAATAATAAGGTGATTGTCTTAGGACACTTCTCTCATATCACTAACAAAGAGGTTCTAAGAGAACCAAGATGCGTCATGGTTAGAAAATCAAAATTATGAAACATCTCCATACTTGGAAACCTTCTTTGAAGGGTATAAAGGTCCCCTTCCAATAATTTAGTCTCTAATAGCTCAAGAGCATCGATGTGTCATTGCTTAAGGAGGTGTTGAACTTGTGTTAAGGGGCTTGTTACGTTCCAAGATGTGATCTTCATCTTTTTTAGCACGGGCATTGCAGGCCCATCCTCGCCGTCCAACAGTGACGAACGATGCGATCAACTCATGCTCGTTGCTTGCCGATGAAGATGCTGCTGCAGGTGAGGTATGCTCGTTATTGCTTGCTGACTCGGTTCCTGAGGTGAATGTGGTCGAAGTGATCGATGCATAGCCACCTTCTGTTTCCTATTGCGCACCTTCTACACAATTGGTAGCATTGTCGTCTCTTGCTATAGGCATCTCTTGGCTAGCACTGCCTTTGTAACCGAGTGGTTGATTTCCCGGAGGGAGTCATTAGTTTCCAAGTGTGATTTTGCAAAATAGAGTTCATTTCAGATGCAATTATCTCTTTTCATTGAGGTCCCTTAGAATAGCTTACTGTTTCTGAATAACTTTGGGGCTCGCTTTCACTTTCCAATATGAAAGTGATAAAATCCGCTTCAAAGGATTTTTCCATCCAAGCTTTTTTGCTTCGTCTAAGCTCAACCTCAACTGGTTCATCTTCTTCTGCCCGCTTTAAGGAGCTAGGGACTTATATGGAAACAATATTTGAAAAATGAGGCATTTTTCGATTTAGTAATCGAGTTCTTATGTATATCTGATATTTGAGATTCAAACACAAGGAATCTATAGGCACTATAGTTATATGCATATCCAAGAAATATGCTATCAACAGTTTTTGACCCTATCTTAATTATCTTCGAATGAGGAGCCAACACTTTGGCAAGACACTCCTATATTTGCAAGTATTTGTAAGATGATTGTCTTTTAGTCCACAACTCATACGAGCTCTTTTTTATTTTCTTTCGGAGTACCTCATTAAACAGTTAATTAGTCGTTAACACAACTTCCTCGCACATTTGCTCTGCGGTCCAAAGCTCAATAAAAGAGTATTCATCATCTCTTTCATAGTATAATTTTTTCACTCAGCAACACCATTTTGCTGAGGAGAATAGGGAGTTGTTGTTTCGTATCTGATACCGTGTTTAACACATAACTCAGCAAATGGTGACACATATGCACTACCTCGGTCAATTCGAACCACCTTAATTTTCTTATTAAGTTGGTTTTCAACCTTACGCTTATAGAGAATAAATTTTCTCTATAGCTTCATCCTTACTTTGGAGAAGAAACACATCACCGTATTTTGTGTGATCATCTACAAAAGTAATAAAGTATTTATTCACATCACGTGTTAGTATTCCTTTAAGGTCACACATGTCAGTGTGAATTAGGCTGAGTGATTCAGTGCTTCTTTCCACGTATTGAAAGGATGACCTTGTCATATTTGATTCAACACAAGTCTTACACTTATGTTGGGCATCAAGGTCGGTATGCTTTGCATGTTCAGTAATCTACATAACACATTGTAGTTCACATCTCATAGTCTACCATGTCATAAACTAGAAGACTAAAAAAAAAGATTGACGAGGTTGGATAACGTCGAACCTCGGACGACCGACCCAATCCCATGAAAGTTTTCCACTATTCGCCAGGGTAAATCGGGAAACGCTCGAAGCAGGTGGTCTAGAATCCCAGCGTTTCAGGATTCGCTCCTCATTTGGAAGAAAAATTTCTGTAAAATATGTTGTAGTAAGGGATCGAACCGCAGATGCCTGGGATGACAACTAATAGCTCTTCCGCTGCACCATAGTCCCGGGGGCATAAACTAAAAGACTCAAGCATATACACAGAAGAGCATTCGCTTTATTTATCTTAGGCTGAATAACCATTATATTGAGCTTAAACAACCCATCATTTACATAGTCTTTTCCTATAAACATTCTATGTTTGAATAAAACAATCTTGTCTGACTCAAACACAATCCGGAACCCATGCTTGTAGAGAAGCGATCCAGATATTAGATTCTTTCAAATCTTTGGAACATTCAATACCTTTTAAAAGTTAGCTCCTTTCCCAATGTCATCTTCTGCAGCACTTTCCTTTCACCCTTTATGTCCAAGGTTGTTGAATTGCCCATGAACAACTTGTCCCCATCTTTGACTTCTTCAAAGTTGTGAAGCAGTTTCTTATTGCAGTAGACATGTCTAGTGGTACCGGTATCGACCCACCATTGCCACGGGTTTGAACCTATCATATTCACTTTAGAGACCACGATATAGAGGTTAAAATCTGGTTCCTCATTCAAGTTGGTCTCCTGCTTTTTTTTTTGTCTTTTTGCACTTTGAAGCTTTGTGACCAACTCGATCACAATTATAACATTTTCCCGAGAACTTTTTCTTGAAACTGCCTTCTCTAAGTGTCATCTTGGATGATTTAGGATTCTTCCGTTTTGAGCTTTGATCATGCTCGACTACGTTGGCTTTCACAGTCGCCTAAGAGAGCAATTTCCTTTTTGAATTCTTGTTATCTTCCTTTATTCGAAGTCGAATAACGAGTTCTTACACATTCATCTTCTTCTACTTATGTTTTAGGTAATTTTTGAAATCCTTCTAACTGGAAGGTAGCTTCTCGATGATTGTTATAGCTTGGAAGGCTTTACTCAATGTCATACCTTTTAAGTGAATCTCTTGCAAAATCACTTGAAATTCCTGAATTTAGTTGATCACTGACTTTGTGTTAATCACTTTGTAGTCTAGGAAGCAGCCAACAATGACTTTTTGGCCTCAACATCCTCCAATTTATATTTCTTGTTCATGGACTCTCATATTTCTCTTACCGTTTTCTTCTCATCATAGTACACAACGTACAACGATTCAACAAGATTGTTGAGGGTGTTCCATTTGTCAATTACAGTGATAGTTTCCACATCAATTACACCCTCAACAAACTGGGGAGGTTCCTTAGTCAAGATTCGTGTCAGGTTTAGCGTGGTCAAGTAGAAGTACATTTTTTGTTGCCACCGCTTGAAGTTCAACCCAGTGAATTTCTTTAGCTTTTCCCAATGATTGATTGGAACATGTCCAATTCGGGGTGGAGAAGGCCAACATATGTTAAGCCTGTTGCATCTCAACATTTTCTACGACCATTTTAACCGAACAAATCTATTTTAAGATTATTAGATATTTATCCACAATTTGCCGAAGGGATAGGACTTACTTATCTGTCAAGATGGTTTAAGCTGATAATCTCAAGTTGTCAACTTGGTTGAGTAAGACCGATTGCCAACTCCGTCTGGAGCTGGCTAAATCTAAGTTACAGAGAGAATTTGTCGATCGTCGATTCGTCGAGTTGCTGAGTTGGCGAGCGCTCCAAATGTCGAATCGCAAATGCCGAATCAATAAAGATGATGCCGAAGGTTCGAGATAGACGCCAAACCAACCCAGAGCTTAAGTCCAAGTTGTGTGATGAGTGTTGCCCGAGGAACAAAAAAGCTGAGTTCTACAACGATGCAATCTCCTTATAACATATTCGTCCCCTCCACGATGATACGAGGTCACACTTGGACATCTATTTCCCAAGATAAAACGGCGAAACCATGACAGAACTTAGCACAGGTTGACATGGCAAATTGAGCATATACCTAAACGGTATCATATATATCTACCAAACAAAAAATTACACAATAGAATAAGGAAGAAAAAAAAAAGAACTTTTCTTGCTCTCTTTTTTCACAAAGCTGCTCAAATGTGTGTTTCTCGTGATCAAAGTTCCTTATACAGACCTTCTTGAGCACCCTGGATCAATATGTGTTGCAACATGTGTCACTTAAGAGCATCATACACCAACATGTATTATGCTGGGTGGCATTTATGCAATGCTTTGCATGAAATTGAAAAAACAAGTGGTATGCTAGACAATGTCACGTGATAATCGTGCATGCAAGTAAAGAAAAGTACGACAAATATCGACTAATCCATATGGGCATATCATGCCCTAACCGATCCATGTGTGTAGCTATGTTCACATAATAACACATTATTGTTGTATAATTCTAGCCCTAAATTTACATCCCCTCTTACATAATCGATCAACTGTACTATCACTCTTGAGATGTGGGACTAATAACCCATGAGTCGTATTTCCATTCATATTTTTCCAGCAAAATATATATATATATATATATATAAGTTTAATAGTAACATTAAACTTTCCAACTATCGGGAATTTCTAACATACAAACTTCAAAATATTCATCACTGCTCTGCTGCCATTCAATCCTAACTTCACCCGTTATCTATGCAATCTACTGGAATGCAGTAAATCTACTGGAATGCAATCTTCACCGGCCGAGATCACTTCTTAGTTTTCTTGCTCTTCTGAATCAAAGAAGAACAAAAACACATAAGCATGGGGGGCTACCATAGGTAATCCATCAATATATCCAATCACTTACTCGCGAGCTCATATAAAGCTTTCTGCGTTCGCTTCTCAAGTTTGTCCAGTTTCTTCTGTACATCTCGTCGCACATCCCAGTTAGGTTTCTTTGGGGCGATATTTAGAAAAGGATCCTAGACAGTGAAAAGATTTGATCAACACTGCTGAAATACAAGCAACAGAAATCTTCTGATGAAACTTAGTTTGTTATCAGAGTACCTCGATTTTTTCAGGTGCTAAAGGTGCAGCGGCAATTGGATCTTCAAATTTTGGTAGCACAACTGGAGCTAACTTGCCCTCTTGCAATTGCTTGTCGTGAGGAAGGTAGTTTCTGAACTTCATACTTGGTACCCTACCAAGCATATAATTACAGAAGTAAGTCTTTAAACTGGAGATGAGAGAATTCTGATCCTATGAATACGTACCTTAAACAAGATATCTTGTCACAAAACTAAAATAAATTGTGTAGAAAAACATAAAATAGAAATACAACAAACAAACGCCAGCTAATGAAAATGTTAATGATGTTGAAAAATAAATATTGAATACGAATATAAAACTGCAAGGCATGAAACAATGGAATAGCTTATTCGCATGAAACTAAGGCATATATACCAAAATAAAAAAAAAGTACAATTACAACGATAACAATCAAGTTTTTATCTCACTAAGTAGAATCTATCCTAAGTTTTTATCTCACTAAGTAGAATCTATCCTTCTATACTATTGGACTCAATTCCCTAGTACATCCTCTTCTATATTTAAATAAATATTATCCTATTTTACCATTGCTAACCAACTTCCTCTTTCTTGATTTTTTTTTTTTATAATTCAGGTATCTAGCTCTTCGAAACCGATTAGTCCTGGAGGTGACTGGCCCGCTCCTACGAAAGTTTCTTACCAACCATCAAAATAAATCAAGAAACATTTATGGAGGCTCATCCAGATAGTTAGTGTTCTTAGGTCCGCTTCTTAGAGAAAAAACCGCAGCTACCTTAGATCCCTTAGTCATCCATTGGAGAGGCTAACTATTGCATCATTGCCCTGAAGCTCCTCTTTCTTGATTAATGTGTATTTATTATGATTTCACATTGCCTAATTGAGATATTTATTAATCGCCTAAGTATATACACATACAACTCTAAACGTATCTCTCTGAGTTCTCTCTCAATAGGTACAATTCCAACTTTCTCTTTAATATTCATATTATTTTATCTGATTTATCCTTATATATTTATACATCTACCTTAACATCCTCATCCATGTGATTCTTATTCTCTGCTCGTTGTACATTGAAGTACAAAAGAATAAATGGTTAATATTACCTATAACATGCATTCAGTAGAGAAATGATGTGCAAGGCAATACACGAATCTGATGATGTATATTACATTTGGTGACATCAGAAAGAAGAATACGCAAGTTTTTTTATGTAGTTTCTTTATCAGAGGAAGCATCCAGCTTTAATTAACCAAAACGTCTCCCTGATATTCTGAAAATGGAATTTGAGCAGCCACTATCGGGGGTACAAATGAAATAGATGTCCTGATATTATCGAAAAAGAATATAGTGATGGTAATCTAATTTATCCTTCATAGCGATTTTCTTTCCAGTACTAACATAGGTGGTTTCATTCTGATGACCTAGAAATGGTCGTTCAATCCAACTAAAAGGCAACTAAACTGCCTAAATGACTAAATCATCTAGACATGCAACTAAGCTTACCCTATAGACCCCAGTCCACACATAATTCCTCCCCTGTAACTGGCATATTGCCAACCATTCCCACATATAAGCTCATGTACTGGATAATGATACCTAAGTACTATGTGTGGATGGAGAATTCAAAGTCACGGGTGCTCATCTGGGCTCGACCAACCAGCAAGTGCTCAGTTTATGGCGTATGTGGACCTTTTGGTAGCTGCAATGATTTCACCTCGCCCTTCTGTTATTGTGCTAATTACGATTTCAAGATCAAAGTCTTAGGCTGGCAGACTGGGATTTGGGCAATCGAAGCCAGGGTTGTGAAAGGGTGGCCTCTCTGCAGTTCAGTACCCAGAACAATTCTGAAGAAAATGGTTTCTTTAAAGATGCAAAATGTTAGACTACCTGACATGTGACAACTCACTCAGTTTGGCTATCTTTGGGAGCACCCAAGATGGTAAACAAGCTTGCTTGAGTAATTGTTCTTCTAATGCTTATTCCTTCAACTCAACTGGGTGCTTGGTTTGGCAGGGTGAATTACTCTATCTTCAGAAAGAACTTAATCTATTTTACGAGATATTGGTAGTTACATTTGAATTAAAATATTAAATGATTAGCAAATAGGAAACTTCAAAAATATTATTAATCTCATATATATAGAAAATTTTCCTAATTTACCATATAGATATTCTCTCCCAGATCGTTGGACATCTTGATCTTTCCTAATTCACTCTAAAACCCTTGCAGTTGCTTTCACCGTTGATTGTGTCATCGTCAATCACCGAAATCCAGAATTGATTACGTATTCGAAAAGCCAATGACCTAAGTTTTCTATTGGTAGTTTGGTACCAAAATCTCGAAGTAATATTGCGGCCTTGAGACAAGCTATCAGCTCTTTTGTTTTGCGTCGGTGCTACATGTGAACTTGTTTGCCATGGTCATCTCGTAGACCACAGTGCAACTTGGGACGGTGATTTCTAGGAAGTTTTGAGCTCGATTCTAGTCCTAAATCGAGAACTCAGACGCTGTTTGAGGATGAGCAAATTTTTGACAGCCACCAAATTTAAAATCCTGAATCCGCCCCTGCCTATAGACTATCCTGTCAAAAGGTGTGGATAATATCTAGCAAGAGTTGCACAGTTAGAACATTACATATGCATCCTCATTATATAAATAGAAAAAATAAGATTCAACTGAAAATCACAAACAAATGGAGTGGAAAGGAATATATCCAACCAACCACAGCATGGAAGGGCTAATCAAGGCCTTCTAGCAGCAAAGATAAACACCTCCTAACCTAACATGATGTCAAACGGCGACTTATGTTTCACTTTATTAAGTAAAAGGGAACCCCAGTAGTTGAGTAAGAAAGTTATTGAAGGTTGGCAGTAGAGGTCTTGTTAAGAACTGCATCGGCCACACCAATTGACCCTTATACTGAGTCAGTCTCTTTTATGAAGTAAGGATATAAGAGAATAACTCTTGACACCTGACACTTCTCTGAATTATAATCTAAGTTTCCATTAACCCCTCCTTTCATAAACCATGGATGCTACCCATTAGAGTCTCACACATGGAATTAGTTTGAGAAGTTTCATTGAATTTCATAAATTTGTATTCTAGATTTGCATGACTAGAGCAAAAAAATAAATAAGTGTAACAACAAAACATATATAAGGCACATATAAAGTTTAAGCTTTAGCCTAAAAAGCCTCAACTTGAATTGCATAAGCGGCAACCTAGACTATGAAGGGGATCAAATCACGATCACATATAGTATATGCACTTATAAGAATAATATTTAGTTTATACAGATTACATTAAATTAAATTAACTTTAAAGCTGTAAGCTACCTTATTTAATAACTTATAATTTTTAAGTGTGCATTAAACAATTATTTTGCAAATGGATACTTTAAATATCAATATAAATATTTTTTTAATAACTAATAATAATCAACGTATGCCTCTGTATATACTCATTGCTCCTGTATATAATCAACGGATGCCTCTTATCCTTTTCTTAGAATCAAACAAATTATGTTGGCTCAAACATTAGGGACAATGCTTAAAGTGTGTACTCAAAAGCAATCATTCCAAAAACCACCAAGAAAGACAGTGGAGATTTGATTTAGATCTTACAATCTACGATCTAAACTGACCTAGACAATCCAAATCTTTGATTCCAAAAGCTACCATGCAAACAGTGGAGATTGTGATCTAGACCTTATAATCTTATGATCAAAACCAACCTAAATGATTCAAATCTCAAGTAGGATCTCGATGGGCTAAGATCCGGATACTATCATGTGTATGCTTATTGTTCCTACATACAATCTTGATCCTAAACAATCACAGTGTTCTAAATGGCAACTGCCTAGGCGGGAGGCGGACACCAACTACACCACCTTTGTCTAAGACGGTGTTTTAGACGGTAACTCACCTCCTACCGCCATCACTCGCCTGGGACCGCCGCCGCTACAGCCGTTTCGCCACCACGACGTGCCTGGATGCGTTGGCTAGACCACGCGACAAGTTCGGAAGTGTCGCGCGAGCCCGGACGCATCGTTCGAGAGCGATGATAAGCCCGGAGGCGACGCTCGAGCTTGACGATGGGCGGTCTCGGCGACTAGCGACCAGTCAAATTCGTCACTTGGCCGAAATAGGATACGCAGGTAAGTTATAAGTTAGAGTTTAATTAAATAACTTTAGGTTAATAATTTTAATCAACTCTTAACTATGATTGAGATAATTTAAATATACTTAATTAAAGTCTAATAAATTATCTCATTAATTATATATATATTATATTTTTTATTTTTTAATATTTGATTAAAATTTTAATTAATATATTTTATTAAAAGTAAATATTATAAAGAATAATGATTATTTATAATTTTATGTATAAAAATAATAAAAATATTCAACCGCCTAGGCAGTGTCTAGGAAATAGGTCGTCATTGACCGTCCGACACCGCCATTTACAACATTGAACAATCATAACTTGACAATATATGTAAGTTCAACCAAGGTCTAAAATTTTGTCAAAATTTCATTTTCTAATAGAAATGATACAATTTCAGTACTATATCATGTCTATACAATTTCAATACTTATTCAATTAAATTATCACTTAGTATACATTATAATTTTAATTAACTTTTTATTATAACTAATTGTTTACTTAATAATTAATGCTAACATACGTTCTGTTTATATTTATTGATTATTTTGATCATCTCAATCTTTAGAGTTAAAAATCTTTAAAATCATTTGAGTTTTATTTTAAAAATTGTCACTTGCAAACTATATTATTCTTTCATTTTATAAAGATTTACACTATAATTTATTTAATTTTTGTTCTTCCTTAGCCTTTCCCTGATCCTCTATAAACATGGTTTGGCTTTCACTGATCCTGTATAAATTGGGACATCTGTTGCTTTTGAATACTACCGCACCATTAGAGCAAGTTCAGATTTGAAGGACTTGTAAGACTTTATGTAAATCTATTTGAATTGAACATATACTTTGTTAGTTTATGTCATTGTTTTTGAAATTTGTTTATGAGTATTTTGATAAAAGATTTAAACATTAAATATCTCTTTATTTATTTTATTTGTTTGATAAAACTGAATAAAACCCTTAGATACAATGAGATAATTCAAAATTCTGTTATTTGGTTTTGTTTATTTCACATAATTACAATTATTACAGTGAATAAAGCATAAAAAAATACATAATTTTTCAAATTTAAAAATATAAGATATTATATTTTAGGCTTAAATTAGATTTAAAATTTATTTGATTTTATAGTATAAAAAATCTAAAAGAATAAAACAAAAAGGTGAAGGACTAGATTCTTAGCGGAGAATGAAGTCCTAATAGGGTCCTATTAGGTGACCAAATGCCAGGCTCTAAAACTTCGGAGACTCCATGCATGAAAGTCTAGAAGGCACAAGGCAATCTGGCATATGGTATGTTTTGTTAAGAATGAGAGTCTTTGAGCAATTGTACTCCTAGGATGAGGGTCGGACTCGAATATAGGCAAACTTGATCCCTAAACTAGTCGAGTCAATGCAAAAGTCAATTGATACAAGATAACTAGGAGAAGTGAGAAACTCAAGTTTGCATGAGTCTAGACTTTTGTTATGGTGTCAGTAGACTAGTAGAACTTGACAAGGTGACTGAGGATACCACAAATACTGATACGATTTATGGTATGAGGTTAGTCGACTAATGGACATAAATTAGGGTTTCAAAATTCAAATCAAATTTGAGATTCAAAACATTTTCAATAAAATTGAATTAGTTTGAAAATTCTTTACACTTTTTTTTTTTGAAAATAATATGATCCATTCAGTGCACGCTTGTAGCAATCGTCAACTCAACGATATTTGAATGAAATGAATTAAAAATAGTAAACAAAAAATAGATGAATTATTTTCTTAACTTAAATAAATTTTCATTTAATTAAAGCATCATGATGAACATTAGTGATTTCTTGAAGCTCGAACCCAAGCTGTGAGAAGACACAGAGGAGGAAAAGAAAATACAATCTCGTTGAGCCCTTGCTTTCGTATTGCTTGCTTGTATGATCTTACAAGATCATAAAAATAAGACCACAAAGAAAATGATCAAGGATGTTAGATAGCAATTTTTTCATTTGAAATTAATTCTTTTAGATTCTAATTAAGCTGATTCAAGCTAATATTTTAAGTTTTAGGGGATTTACAGTTAGGTGGAGCCCATTAAATTAGCATGGTTGTTTAGGACCAAACAGGTATCCAACTGGTTTTGATTTGTATTTATCTTGGTTAATTGAAAACTGAACCAAGATTAAATATACAATAGTCAGGTTCAATCGTATTTAATAAAGTTAATGATATTTGTAAAACTTCAAAGATTATTTGATTTCCCTTCCCTTCTCTCTCCACACATTCTCTCCTATTCTCTCCTTCGCCAATTCTCTTATTCTCTCATTTGCAGCACCTACTGCCAGCCCATCACCAGCTATCCATTGTCGCCTGCATGCTACTGCCGACACTTAATGATTAAGATAACCTTGTTTATAGGCACTCTATAAAGAGAATACATATCACCTATTACTATCAGACAAGGTTAGAGAGCGAGCGAGCCTATAGTTAATTCAAAGATAGTGTATAGGACCGGGCAAATGTTGCTGACAATCAAAGTTGGAAAAAGAGTTACGTAGACAAAAGGTGTTAAAAGTTAGAGCATTCTACCAAAAATCATGTTTTCCTCTAAGCATTGTTGTAAAAGTCGGCCTAGGCGACCGCCTAGGCGCTAGGCGGTAGTCCTCCGCCCGACTACCGCCTAGCGATTTTTACAACCTTGTCTCTAAGTGCCCCTTCCAACGGTGTGAGAAGATTCAGTTTCAAGGGAAAGCTAGAACCTAATTATATTAGATTGTTTGTCATTATCAAGCAAGTTAGTGTTGTGACATATGGGCTTATTCCTTTCCTTAAATAGAGGTCACAATACCTTCGGTGTATTCGTGTTGTGCAAGTAGAAGCTAGCATGACGTATGTTTTTGAGATATTCATGAATTTGCAACCAAATGTGGAGTTTTAGACAGCTTCTAGTGAACAAATTATACTGCAAAAAACATCACTTGAGAAACACGGCAGTCTGAGGCTTATAAAAGTTGGATAGTAACATCACTCATGAGGACACAAGTCAAATTCCTCATATTTGCTTTAGTTAATCACCAATTTGAGGATCAATTTTTTTTCCGATGGGTAGAATGTTTTAAATTTTCTGCAATGACGTAAAATGCCTTAACTACTAAAACACATTGTTAAAATTTGAGGCTGACTAAACTATTAGGAGTTAAAATCCTCACTCATGATCCACAACCCCAATAAGATAATGACCCCTTCTTCATTAGAATAATGTTCTCACAAAACCTAATATGAGAAGGAATCACAAGATTTCGAGCACCCTCATTGAGACCTACTCTTCTCCGTTC
The DNA here is from genome assembly GCA_024364735.1 of Boesenbergia rotunda. Classification (NCBI taxonomy): domain Eukaryota; kingdom Viridiplantae; phylum Streptophyta; class Magnoliopsida; order Zingiberales; family Zingiberaceae; genus Boesenbergia; species Boesenbergia rotunda. The sequence continues at coordinate 306,182 of JAGFNQ010002838.1, forward strand.
TCATTCCATGCCTGTGACCATAGTGAGGAGTTCAATTAGAAGACTATGCCTCTCTTATAACTTTCTCTTTACATTGGTTTTTGCTCTGCCCGTTGAGAACAACATCCGCCTGCAAGCGTTCCACATACCCTCTTTGTTTATACGCTCGAGAATCAATGACTTCTCAATCCCTTTCTTGTAGCTTCTTAAGTGGGTGGTGCTAGCAAAATCTTACACCAACAATAGAATTTCTTATCTGGCACGTGCAGTGATCTCATTTGTTAGCAGCGAGGGTGATCAAAAGTCCCCGTGTCATCATCTTGTGCATGCAGGAAGCACAAGAAGATTAAGATTATAATACTCTCCTTGTGTTCCGATTGTAAGCCTTAATTGTTCATCTATAGATGTGTAATGTCATATTCTTGTGATCGGCAGTATTCACATCAAGGATTTCTTGTCTACTGTGCTTTGCTTTGACTTGAGTGGTAAACATGTGAGATTGCAGCGGAGGATTGTTTACCCATAGTGGTTTTGTGGTCCCTAATCTTTATTTCTGGTGATCTTAGAGCAGCACCTACACAAGGTGTTCTTTGGTGTTTTCCCTTGTGAAGTCAGTCTTGTCAAGCTTCATTTGAGGTAGGATCCCTTTCCTTGCTGATCAGGTCCTTATCCATTAAATAGTGGGGCAACCTTGGTGGTTTTCTGAATTAGATTAGCTCCAAGTATTGTACTTTAACTGCTGTCCATAATGGTTAATCCAAAATAATCATACAATTTTATATATGTTGTGCAGTTGGCATAACAGTGTATATGATTTTCAGCTTCAAATGTGTTGTTTGTGTCACGGTGAAATTAAAGTAGAATATCCCTAGTCATGCAGGTCAGAGGAACAAGTTTATGATATTTAGTACTAGAACCGAATAGAACCCCCTAAACTAAATCGATTATGACACCCAATCAATAGGTGGCATACATGGTTTAAGAAGGGAGTGGTTAAGGGAAACTTATGACTATAATGTGAGGAGGTAAAGATAAGGTTTTTAGAGTCATCAATTCCATACTAGCTTATAGTTGTTTTTATCTTTACAATTTGATATATGCTATAACAGATAAGTTGATTAACATAATAAGCATAACCAATACAATTAATACTAATGGCACCAATAAAAGATTGCTAATTAAGATCTACACTAGCTAGATGGCAGAACATCAAATTACTGGTAATCACATTTAATAGATCATTGGGGGGTGTGTGTGTGTAGGTTGGAATGCTTTTGTAGTCGTACCAGTGTTACCATAGCATACAACGTGTACTTTTCTGTTACTTCAGAGCAGGGGTTCATATATAGTGACATTTGCTGCATGTATTAATACTTTTTGCATCATACTGTTAGGATCTACTATGGCTGGGTAGAGTGCAAGGGGGTAAATAGATAACGCCCCTAAATCCAATTTTCTCACAAATACATAGACAAACCAAATCATTAGTAGTTAGTTGTTGAAGTCGTTCGTGTGTGTATCCGTTTGTTCGTGTCAAGTAGTAATTGTGACAGAAATAAGAATAAAGAAAGACACATTAATATGTCAATATAATATGGTTGGGAGACCTCGCTCCTAATCCAAAGCCTCTAACACGTCCGGTGTATCACCCCCGAAACTCCACTATAAACCACCACCACGCAAGAGGTAATAAAGCAAGTCTCTTCCAATCAACATGATTACAATAATTTCTCCTATCAAAGATGAACAAAAATAAAGCTAGAGATTAATGATAGCTTGAGTCTAAGTCTTCAAGTTTGATTCAAGCCCTTGGAAACATTTAAGCACTTGTTCAAAAGAGAATAGAGATTAATTTTTGTACAATTTGTCAAGATTAAAGATCCACAAGAGCTTTATATAACAAGCTTTCCAACAACTCCATTTCATTCGCCTCAAATCAACTAGAGGGAGAAAGCCCACCAATTGACTAGGCAGGAAAATGTTACCATTGAAATTCAATGACTATATCGTCATTCAATTGGAATTCACCTCCAGTCAACTATTTAACTCTTTAGTCGACTGAAATCATATCCAATTGATTGTTGCTCAAACAGAATCATTTTCTTTACCTAACCCTCACGGTCAGTCAACTCAATAGTAGACTGATATGCTCTAATTGATTGAAATCAATTGGATCCTGGATAGTCCCTCCTTCACTTGGCTTACATCTATCATAGTTTACAGAAAGCCCTAGGACCAAGCTAAGTCGGCAAGCCACGACTTATGACAAATTACTCTCAATCAAATTACAATTAAATCAGTAGGAAGTCTACCGTTACTAGCTAAACACATTGTCTAAAATGATGTTCCCCAAAGATAAAAGCTCTAAGACTACAATTACTCTCGTAATCTTTAATTGCTTTCATGCCTCAATATCCAATGTGTCATACCCTAGAGTCCACTTTATAGCCTAGAGTTCACATCATTCCAGGTCTTCGATTCATCAAATGCTCCAAGCTCCCTAAGTTAGCTCCATGCTATCCAATCAATATTCCATGCCTGAGTTCACCTTGTTTTGGGTTGTCAATCTCAATTATAACCATTAAAAAAATGCTCCATGCCTAGAGTTCACCACATGTCAGATCTTTGATCCATCAAATACACACGCTCCTTGATCTCGTTCTATGCCATCTAATCCTCCATGTTTAAAAGTCCACCTTGTTCTGGATCATCATCATTGGGTAAACACCAACTCAACCATGTTGTTAACCAGCTTCACAAAATCCATATGCATTATTCCAAGTTCCTGTACATTTGATGCAATATGTGTTATAACACAGACAAAACCTAACTTAAATTCTTCTAACACTTTAAAATATCCTAGTCAAATCTGACCACATACAAGCATTGTTTCCCCTACACATACATTATGTTACATTAAGCTCACCTGTTTTCTCAGATGGCATCCATTTGTTTTCCTCTCAGTTTGTCGAGGCAAATAGTAAGGGTGTTGAATGAGAAGACAGGTGTCAATTCTAGGGCATATCCATCCATCACTGGATTTCTCACACTGATCTTTTGAGGCCTCATTGTTTTCTCTTTTCTTTTCACATTGATTTTCTTTTGGTATTAAATTATCTTAGTTTGTCTTTAAATTCTTCAATAAAAACATTTATCAATAACGTGTGTTTGTTTATCTTTTCTTTCTCCATGCTTTATGCTAGCATATAGTCACAGATTCTGTCATGTGCATGTGTTCTATGTTGGAATTATCATGGTGGTAACTGAACTGATCTTATTCAATAGGATGAGAAACTATTTGTGCTGTGACGATTTATCATTTCCTAAACCAATAAGCAAATCCTTAATATATATTGCACTACTAAAGGACTCAAAAAGTGCTAATAATACTCCCTACTAACAGAATTCCCTGTTTGAACAAATGAAGACTAACAAGGCCTAATGATTTGCTCAAGAAATTTCTCATTCTATGTTGCAGGGTTGTGATCCCTTAATAACTTATTCTTATAGCAGAATAATACTAATAACAAAGTCATGAATAGTGAATAGGACTCACTCATCCTCTTCAGTCTCCTCAGCATCTTCTAGATTGCTATCACGCTTTTTTGTGTCATCATCTGGTGTTTCTAGAAGTACTTTGGCCATTTTAAGAGCTTTTAGCCGTTCGCGGCGTTCAGCAGCAGCTTTTTCAATAGCATTTTCTGCAGTATCCATATCACGTCCTGGTTCATGGTTATAAGATAAATTAGTATGTTGAATCCACACCCCATAATAAAATCTTCTAGTATGGCACAAGAAGCGAATAATAGAAACATTGAGTTGCTGTTGAAAATTGTCTGTGTCAGTTATCGCACATGGCTTCAATTCTACATCAAACACAACATATTCTGTGAATCCCAAGGAATAACAAGCCAGATGAAGGAATTAGCATCATATTGCAACAAATTAATGTTACATCAAGAAAGATTGAACACAAATTTGCCAGTGAGGATCCTTCTACATGAGACTTCCAAGTAATCTCCCTAAAGAAGGCTTTTTTTTCATCTGCAAAACTCAAACCAACTACCAATTCCGCATGGAAAAACCAATATCTTCGCATAGAGAAAATTGAATTGCCATGCATTTTCAAAATCGCCCCATGGTCCACCCATAAGGGGAAAACAGAAATTATCCAACATAGATCGCAATAAATGGAGGAGGAAACACAGATAACGAACTACAATCTAAATCCTATCAAGTGAGAAAGGAAGAGATTTCTAGCGTCTGCTTTGCTATATCTTAGTTCGAAATAAGGAGTTAAAATCCTTAAAACTGTGCTATCAATTTCGTTCACAAAATCGAATGCCGTATCAGAAAGGAGCACAAGTGTGAAGCGAAGGTGCAGGACCGGAGGAGGGAGAGAGGAGAGAACAAGAGGCCGTGAAGGAGGTGCAACGAACCTGAGTGCCGAGAGAGCGGTAGCAGTGACGGCGGCAGCGGCGGATGGAGACTAGGGCAACACGATACGGGGCCACGAGAGATATCGATTGTCGGGTGGCAGGCAACTGGTAAGGAGAACTCTCGAGAAGGGAAAACCAAGTCACCGAATTGTTTTGATGTACGAAGAATTTTCATAAAAACCCTAATATCAAATTCAACTTATTTTTTCTTATATATTTTTCATATTTTACCAAAGAGCATGCTTAAACATGCATAATTATTAAAAAATATTTTGAAATTTATTTTGTACAAAAGGACGCATCAAATATATCTTATTCCTCTTATATACCTCTCGCCAATAACCCACTTTCACAATTAGATTTTCAAGACATCTGAATCACTTTTTCATAATTTTGATTTTAAAAAAATTAATTGTGATTCGGATGTAAATATTCTCAGCATCTCTCACCCTATATATCTCTTCATGTCTTGCACAATTATTGTATTTTGATGTGATGTAAAAGAAAGAGTTGAAAGCGAGAGTGTATTTTAGAGGTGACTCTAAAGAGGCGACTTCAAAGAATCGTCAAGGAAGATCGGTGTTGAAGGAGAAATTTCAAGCAATAGTGTGTTTGGTAGAAGGAAGAAAAATATTTAGTAAAGCCTACCGAGTTACAACAAGAAATCTAGATTAGTTGAAGAGTCTTCTGATGTGGTCTTTGAAGAAATTCCAAAATCAATTGACCAATCAGAAAATATAGAAGGAGTTCAACTCGAACTTAGGAGACTAAGTTTGAAAGAAACTCCAAGTAGTATTGATGGTGATGAGTCTGATGACGGTGAACCTAGACAACCCATTGATCAGCTAGATCCTGAGGCTGAACTTGTGTCTAGTGAACCCGTACAAGAAGCACCACCAACTCCTAGGCAAATTAGATTAGCCTCTAGTCATCCCCAAGGTCAAATTGTTGGAGACATCCATCATGGGGTTAGGACTAGATCATTCTTCCGGAATGAGGCTAATGAAGTTGCCCTAATTTCTGAAATTGAACCTAGGAGAATTGATGAAGCATTAAGTGATCCCGATTGGATCATAGCAATGCAAGATGAACTAGGTCAATTTGAGAGGAGTCAAGTTTAGGACTTAGTCCCTAGACCCAAGAAGACCACCATTATTGGAACCAAATGGGTCTTCAAAAACAAATTAAATCATAAGGGAGAAATCATTAGAAACAAGGCACGCTTGGTAGCCAAGGGCTATAGTCAAGTTGAAGGCCTTGATTATGATGAGACTTATGCTCCCGTGGCACGATTAGAGTCCATCCGATTGATGCTTGCATTTGCAGCACATCGTGGCTTCAAATTATATCAAATGGATGTTAAATCGGCCTTCCTAAATGGTTTGATTAAAGAAGAGGTCTATGTCGAACAACCTCCGGGATTTGAGAGTACCGAATTTCCAAACCACGTGTTCAAACTCAAAAAGGCACTTTATAGCCTTAAACAAGCACCCCGAGCTTGGTATGAGCGGTTGTCGACATTCTTGATTGAGAAAGGCTTTGTTAGAGGCCAAATAGACCTACACTATTTCTACGAAGAGATAGTGACAACATTTTTTAGCCCAAGTATATGTCGATGACATAATTTGTGGCTCAAATAATAAAGGCTATTTAAATGAGTTCATTGGACACATGGAGAGTGAGTTTGAAATGAGTCTAGTGGGAGAGTTGACTTTCTTCCTTGGACTTGAAATCAAGCAAACTCGCGATGGTATCCATGTGCACAAATCAAAGTATACACAAGAGATGCTTCTAAAATTCAACATGAGTGATTCAAGAGAGGTAACCACTCCCATGGCTACAAACACAAGATTAGATAATGATGAGAGTGGTAAACCTGTCGATCTAACTCAATATCGAAGCATGATAGGTAGTTTGCTATACCTCACAGCTAGTCGACCGATATCTTATTTGCTGTGGGTATGTGCGCTAGGTATCAAGTCTGTGCCAAGGAATCTCATTTAATTGCTGTTAAGCGAATTTTGAGATATCTCAAGGGCACAATTGGTATAGGTCTTTGGTATCCCCATACCGAATCCTTTGATTTGATGGGCTATACGGATTCCGACTACGCTGGATGTAAGTTGGACCGAAAAAGCACGAGTGGGGGTTGCCAATTCTTAGGGTCGTCCTTAGTAAGTTGGTCGAGTCGGAAACAACATTGTGTTGCCCTCTTCACGACCGAGGCAGAATATATCGCCATGGGAGAGAGTGTATCACAATTGTTGTGGATGTTACATACTTTAGAGGACTATGGATTGAGTTACAAGGGTGTGCAAGTGTTGTGTGATAACCTAAGCACAATTAACTTGACCAAGAATCCAGTCCATCATTCTAGGACCAAACATATTGAAGTAAGACACCACTTCATTAGAGATCATGTAGCTAGAGGAGACATTGTACTCTCTCATGTGGAGTCCAAGTCAAACCTAGCTGATATTTTCACTAAACCACTTCCCGAAACTGAATTTAGTTTTCTAAGACGGGAGTTGGGAATGTGTCGCGCTTCATGATTTTCAAAATGCATTAAAACCCTTCATAATTATTTCAAATTGTTGGGAAACAATTGGGTAACCTTGGGAACATCTCACACAAACTATAAGGTTCACCAAAACGTTTTTGTTTGCTAGATATGGGGTGAGATGTTAGGATCGACTCAATTTCTCAAAATGTCAATGCATCCCTTGAGAAATTAAGTTGACGAGATAATAATCATTTCGGTGACCAAGTATGGGGAAAACCAATGCATAGCATATGTGTATTTGGCTCCATGATCATACTTGGACATTCCAATCAAGGAAACTTGATTGGAACATTGGGTTTGACTCAAACTTAGTAGAAATTGTTTGAATGATTGTTGTGTGAGTTTGATTCCATTTGTATGGATCAAAGTGATTGTTGAACCTATAAGGACCTTTGATTCTTCTTAAGGGATCAATTCTAGTCATGAGATCATGTACGAGTACGATAAACTTCATTAGATCTCATTGGAAAGTTTCAGAAAATCTGAAACTGAATATTTCAGATCGTATCAGTGAGGATCAGGAACCCTGATCGGTCACTGGACCGATCAGGCATAGGGTTGATCGGTCTCCAGACCGATCTGGCTTCTTCCTGTGGTGTTCGGTTCCTGGACCGATCAGCGAGACAAGCAATGCTCGTCGGGAATTTTAATCAAGTGTTCTGAGCTAGCCTGGATCGGTCCCCAGACCGATCTGGCACCCTATGGTGATCGGTCCACAGACCGATCAGGGAGCTCAGAGATTTCTCTCCAAGCCTACTGATCGTGTCCTGATCGATCAGCCGACCGATCAGGATCTCTCATGATCGGTCACCCGACCGATCAGGCACTGGTCAGTCCGATCAGGCGATAACCTGATCGGTCTGGGCGCTATCAGATCGAACGGTGATCCGTTCAAACGTATTAAATTGCGGTTGGTGGACCGATCCACCAACCAAATAACTTCCCGAAGCCCTTTCCTTCCGAACCCTAGCGCCCAAAACCCCTTCTTGCGCGACCCTGTGTGTGCGAGAAGATCTCTTGCGTGTTCTTCTTCCTCGCGTGAGCGTGAGTGTGAAGGGTTCTTGGAGTCCTGTGCGCGTTCCTCTCTCGCAGAAACACTCTGCGACCATCTCTTGCGCCGAGAGCACCTTTCCGCGCAAGCTTCCTGCTGTCAATCTCCAAGAACTACTCAAATGGCACCAAAGTAAGTTTTTGCTTTGGTTTTTCATACAAATCAGTCCATAATGCCTGTTTGTGGAGCTAACCATGTTTTGGCTCTTGTTCTTGCTGTGTTGTTGTGGCCCTTCTGTTTTTGCCGTGACCCCCTTTCTCACCATATGATCAAATTTTCTTTTGATTTAATGTCTAACTTTTTGATTGGGTATTACCTTATATGATCAATTCCTTGCCGTGTGATCACTTCCTTGATTAAATCGTGTGTATGACCAATTCGACCCCTTTAGAAAGTCTTCCAGGGGCAAGGAGATTGGGGACGGCAGCTCAAGGGGGAAAACCCCTGCTGCATCTGGGCCTTCCAAACGGCCACAGCCCTCCTCTAGCTCCCGGTTTCCGAATGCGGCTTGTGAACAGGCCTTCCAAGCACAGACCTTCAAACTATTACCCTGCCATTCAATAGATGTCCCCTTCTTAACTGAATATTGTCCATCAGTCATGGAGATTATCCTACACTACAATCTTGGTTTTCTTCTCTCTCTCGAAAGGACCATCAATTACGACCTAGTCTCAGAATTCTACAACAATCTCCAACAAAGTCCTTAAGGGAGTTTCGAGTTCACTACTCGGGTCTGGAAGATGAACCTCGATTTTTCATATGAAATTTTAGCCGGGTTTCTGGGTGGTCGACGATCACTAAACATGTACTCACTCTATCCCGAGCTTCCTAATCCCCTGCTAGCACCCTTTGCAGATGTTACCCCTGATTCCATTCATCAGTATTTCTTTGGTTATCCGCGTCCAGACGGTCTTGATGAGCTTGGCCCTGACTTTCCTACTTTTGCTGCACTGCGTCTTTCTCCCACTAGCTACATATTATTCAAGATCATCACGAATTGTATCCTTCCAATCACCTCCAAACCTTTAGCTGAGATCCGACCCTATCACTGTTTGATGCTCTACGACATGCATAGCCGTTTGGATTTCGATATCATGGAGAGCATCTTCCAGTCCATCTTGTCTTATCGAGAGTCCAGCCGACGCACCGTCTACATGCCTTTTGGTCATGTCATCACCGACTGGCTCATGTCAGTAGGTGTTGATGTTACCAAGGGCCGGACGGTACCTATGGTATGACAGGATTGCAGACTTGGCCGGCGAGCTTTCGCCAAGTCTGGCATCATTGTTCGGGGGCCCGATCGGATGTTGATCTGGAAAGATGGTAGGGTTCTTGGGGAGTTACCACGAGGAGGTCCACAGGGTCAGGCGCCAGCCGCCGCCGCTGCTGATGATGACTATGATGAGCCGGATCCGGATCTCCGATGGTAGATTTCAGAGCTCGACATGACTCTGCAGGAGGACTTACATTTGAGGGAGACCTGGCGCGAGGAGGTTCGTTCGGACTTCCGTCTCTTTGATCGTCGACTGACCACGGTTGAGTCAGTAGTCACGGAGTCTCGCACCCTTCAGCGCACGTGGTATGAGGAGTGGCGTCGACACACCTTTCCAGAAGGGACATCGTCTTTCAGTGCTGCACCACGATCAGGGGTTGCTGATGATGACCCGATGCAGCATGACCCTCCGGCTGATGTTTGATTGTCTTCTAGCTGATCTCTATTATTTGACTATGTGCTCTGGTTGACTGTTGGGCTATGTATGCCCCTTGACTTACTTTGTGTGGCCTAGTGCCACATGTCTCTGGATTTCGATGTCTGTGACTTGCATCGTACTCTTTCTTAGTTTGTTTTATGACCTGATCTTTATGACTTGATGCATGTTTTATTCCTTGATGATATGCCTCGTGTTGATGCCATATTATATTATCTATGTTTTTTATTTATAGCTATGGTCATGCTTATGATGCCATGCTAATATGATACATATGCCTGTTTTGCCATGCCTATATCCTTTTGCCATATGTGATCATATGCTTATCGATTTTCACTAAAATCATTGTTGTTTTGGGATACCCCTAGGGTTGAGGGGGAGTAAGGTTGAACTTAACAACCCGTCTAGATCCTTTTCGTGTTCGACAAAGGGAGAGAGTGTGGTTGGTTAAGTTTAGGATGATCATGTTGTAGGGGGAGGATCTGGATTCCCCTATGATTCTAAAGTTGAAAAATATTGATTGAGATCCCTAAACTTAAAATCGGATTGTCAAACAACAAAAAGGGGGAGATTGTTGATGCAGTCTTACCCTGATTGTTGTTTTGGTGTTGACATCGATTTTAGTTTAGATGGATGATCATTGATTATGATTAAGTCCTGATCGGGGATCAGGCATGACATGGATTATGATTAAGTCCTGATCGGGGATCAAGCATGGTATGAAAAATCCTAATCTGGAGGGCTAGGTGTTAGAAAATCCTAACCTGGAGGGTTAGGTGTGAAAAATCCTAGCTTGGAGGGCTAGGTGTTGGGAAAGTCCTAATTCGGAAGGGTTGGGTGAAAAGTCCTAGCTTGGAGGGCTAGGTGGAAAGTCCTAACTTGGAGGGTTAGGTGCAAATTTCAATCTTGGAGAATTAGGTGAAAAAGTCCTGGCTTGGAGGGTCAGGTGCCTAGCTTAGAGGGCTAGGTTGGATGATGTTCTAACTTGGAAGAGTTGGGTGAAAAGTCCTAGCTTGGAGGGCTAGGTGAAAAGTCCTAGCTTGGAGGGCTAGGTGAAAAGTCCTAACTTGGAGGGTTAGGTGCAAATTCCCAACTTGGAGAGTTAGATGGAAAAATCCTTAGCTTGGAGGGCTAAGGTGGATGAATTCCTAGCTTGGAGGGCTAGGGTTGAGTCTCTGGATCGGTCTGGTGACCGATCAGGGACATTGGCACGCTGCTCCTTAGTGGATCGGTCTGGTGACCGATCCAGCTATGTCTGATCGGACTGGTGACCAATCAGGGAGCGCACAGTGAGATTGGGAATCTACTGTGTGGCTCCTGATCGGACCGGTGACCGATCAGGGAGCAGGCTGCTTCCTTGCTGCCTTGCTCCTGATCGGTCTGGTGACCGATCAGGGAGCAGACGGTGAGTGAGTTCCCTTGCTGATCAAAGTCCTGGATCGGTCCGGTGACCGATCAGGGATCTTGGATCTGATTAGAAAATCACTGTTCATCTACCCTGATCGGTCTGGGTGACCGATCAGGCTTCACTCTGATCGGTCTGGTGACCGATCAGGCGTGTATAGCTGCGAGAACTGGGAATCCCAGCGAAGCAGTGGATCGGTCTGGTGACTGACCCACACGCCCTGGATCGGTCCGGTGACCGATCAGGGATCTTGGATCTGATTAAAGAATCACTGTTCATCTGCCCTGATCGGTCTGGGTGACCGATCAGGCTTCACTCTGATCGGTCTGGTGACCGATCAGGCGTGTATAGTTGCGAGAGCTGGGAATCCCAGCGAAGCAGTGGATCGGTCTGGTAACCGATCCACACGCCCTGGATCGGTCCGGTGACCGATCACTTTAATTCAAATTGCACTGTCAGACGTGGTCAGAGCGTCTGATCGTATTCGATTCGCTGATGTTTGCTTCTGATATTTGATTTACTGAATGATTTGCTGCTCTAACAGTCTGATTAAGCTGCAGGTGACAGGGGAGGATTCAAACACTCAAGGAGAGGTCAACGGAGGCTTTCCTTGGAGCAGGTTTGTTCGATTCTCCATTTCAGGTTGCAACGGCCGAGCTACAGACTAGAGCCGAGACTGGGGCTTGGCTGAGGGGATCTCAGGAAGACCAGAGAGGGCTCAGTGGTAGCTGGCATTGGCAGCAAGGTAGCTGGAGGCTACGGAGGATATTGTCACCTGATGCTGAGTGGAGAAAGAAAAGGGCGGAAATTGGCTTCGTGGAAGCAGTGTTCTAGAACTTGTGTTCTTGCCGCGCCTAGTGTTCTCCACAATCTGCTTGGTGCGTTCTTGAAGCTGTCATCACTTTGAGCAAGCGATCGAGAAGCAACCAATCTTTACTTGAGCGCTTGAAGGAGAGAATGAGTAGCTTGGAGTCCGACAGTGGGAAGACACGAAGAAGGGTTCTTGCGTGAGATCGCCACTGGGTGGAGCTCAGGGAAGCTAGCTGTGTTCTTGTCCTTGCTAAGTGTTTGAGTAAGATCTTTCTCGTAGTTTCTTTGTGCTTAAACTTTATCCTGATTGAAACGCTGTGGAGAGATTTCTCCACCGAGAAGGAGGTTGCATTATATCCGGTGAAACCGGGGCTTGATCTGTCGACGATCAAGGGATCGCCCACCTTAAGGGCACGCCAAGGAGTAGGGGCAAGTTATCCCCGAACCTTGTAAACCCTCTTGTTAGCGTTCTTGGCAGTTGTTTTTGTTTGATCTCAGTTCTGTTTTAGCGTATTGCACTTTCAGTTTCCTTTGTTTCTTCCGCTGCTGTGCTACTGATAAGTTAAGTGCAGGAAAGTTGTTAATCGCAAGTGAAAAGTGATTGACTATATTCACCCCCCTCTCTAGCCATCTTGTTTCCAACAGTAGAGACATGGGACACTTCATGTATTGTTGATTTGGAAAAAAATATTATAACTATGAGGGGTTTTAAAATTCAAGACTCCCTTGCTTATATGTTATTACCGTCATCATTCACCGGAACATGGATACATTCTTATATTGTGAGCATTATTTTTATTCACAAAATTGGAATGTCATTTATATGGATCGTATTTATCCTTGTCGAAGCAAAAAATTTTGGCCTAAGGGAGTAAATAACATTATAATTCGATATCCCCGTAGCCTTGTGTAGCCTGGTAGGTGAAAGAAGACACAAATCGAGTCGAGACATAACGGGAAGGTAAAACTCAAATGCAACCACTGCAAACAATTGGGCCATAATCGAGGGACTTGTAGAATGCCGCCAACCCCATGTTCTTAAGTTACTAAAATATATATGCAGGAATATTTTGATTGAAGTATATATTTTGTAGATAGGAGGAGTGGATCTATATATTTTGTATCTAGTACAGTGATAGTATTATAAAAAAAATAGTTGTCATTAATGTTGTCACTTCCAGAAGTTTTCAAATAGTACGATACATTTCAGCTTGTTTAACTGAATATAAGCCGTATATGATTATAGATCAGTTCAAAATACACTAATTTTTTGTTGGTGCAGACAGCACCCAAGTCGAACCTGGGTTTTGATAATGGCAAAGGGTTCAAAAGTTAAGATGTTATGTTTATCTAACATGTTACCTGAGTGTGTAGATTAAAGTCCTAGCGAAGGACTACTAGGCACCTAGTGAAGGACTGCTAGGCATCGAAACCTTAAGACCTGGCGAAGGACTGCCGGGCACCTAGCGAAGGGCTGCTAGGAGTCGAAAGACCTGGCGAAGGATTGCTAGGCACCAGGCGAAGGATTGCTGGGCACCAGGCGAAGGACTGCTTGGTACTGAAGACCTAGCAAAGGATTGCTGGGCACCAGGCGAAGGACTGCTTGGTACTGAAGACCTGCCGAAGGACTGCTAGGCACCTGGCGAAGGACTGCTGGGCAAAAGTCCAACCGGAGGAGCCGATTGGCAACAGGTAAATTCTCCTGAGAGGAGTAGGTGAGGACGCGTTCCCCGTCGAGGAACAGTAGACATCGGTTCGTCGTAGGGTTCCATTTTGGAGACCCAAAGTCAGAACCAAGACAGCTACGGCTGTAAAATTCACTAACATACTTGCTTTATCATGTTTGGTACTAACCTTGGATGCAGGACTGAAGGAACGAGTTTTTGCAGCTCAGAACGCCTCAAAGGAGAGGGGCAGCAGCTGGGTTAGGCGCCCGGGAGGACCCGGGCGCCCAAGGTCAAAGTCAAACAAGAGTTGAGCAAGAAAACGCTTCGGAAGCTCACTGGGCAGGCGCCCCCAAGCTCCCGGGCGCCCCCGTGCTCCCAGGCGCCCCGGATGCCTCGGGCACCTTGGGTCCAAGCCAACGAAGCAACCAAAGTCTATCCAGCCAAGAAGCCAGCAGATTGGGTCAACCGGGGCGCCCCCTGTGTCTCGGGAGCCCCCGTCAAACCTCAAGCCCGATCCTGGAGGGATAATGGCTGACCGAGAGGTTTGCGGATCGAGTGACATGCGGAGGGCGCCCCCAACGTCCCGGGCGCCCCCAGGTGCACTATATAAGGGGCTCGACTCCCAAGGCTTCAGAACACAGTTGTCCAACGCCTCAATACTCTTCGCTCAAGCGCTCTGCTCTGGAAACTTCTGATCTCGAGGTTCTAGAGCCGACGACGACCCTACGCACCGAAGAATGATACACACCGGGCGTCGGTAACGAAGAGTTAGATTTTAACTGTATTTTTACTGCACTACTACTGTACTACTTCTTGTAATAACTTGCACGATTATAGTATTCCCCGCAGTAAACGGTCAAGTACCGTGGGCCTTGGAGTATGAGCCGACCGCGACTCCGAACCAAGTAAAAAATCTTGTGTTCGCATTTGTGTTTATTTATTTCCACTGCGTAATTTCTCTCAATCTAATCCGAAACGGTTTTACGATATTCACCCCCCTCTATCGTATTCTATCGATCCAACAAGTAGTATCAGAGCGTGGTTGCTCAAATTTGGTGCAACCACTAATTTGAGAATTTTTTGAATTTTCTTCGAATTGTTTTTATTTTTTTATTTTTGGTTTTATCATAAATCGAGGTTGGTGCAACACCACTCGATAAAATTGTTTTATCTTCTTCCCGCACTACTAATCCAAGACCAAGTCTTGGGACGTTTTTTTTCTCTCTCTCTTTCTTTTTCAGATAATTCCTAAATGGCCATGCAAGTGGGCTTCAGTACCGCCAGACCACCACTCTTCAGTGGGGAAGATTTCTCCTACTGGAAGAGTAGGATGGAAGTCCACCTGAAAACTCAGGTGGACATATGGATAATAATCCAGTCTGGTCTGGACATACCTAAAAATGCTGACGGAGTGCCACAATCCTACACCGAATGGGATACCGCCCTAAAAAGGAAAATTGAAGCTGACGCCAAAGCAACTCAAACACTTCAATGCGGCTTAACTAAAGAGGAGCTGAACTGGGTAGGTCCATTCAACAGTGCAAAAGAACTCTAGGGTAAGCTAATTGAGTTGCACGAAGGAACCTCCGACACCCGGATCAGCAAGAGGGACCTACTACTGAACAAGCTGTATACCATCAAGATGAATGACAGCGAATCAACAGCTCAGCTCCACGCCAGAATTCAGGAGCTGATGAACGGTCTACACACTATCAGTCACAAGGTAGAGAATCGTGACCTGATCAGGTATGCTCTTAATGCCTTCCCTAGAAATACTTTGTGGGCATCTATGGTAGATGCGTACAAAGTTTCAAGGGATCTTTCTAAAATCAAGTTAGATGAACTATTTTCTGAACTAGAATTGCATGAGCAGACTAACTGCACCCTGGCCGAGAAAGACATCACTTTTGTTGCAGGTAAAACTGGAAAGGTAATGAAGAAGAAGCCTCAACCTGCACCCGAGTCTGATTCAGACTCAGACTCAGAAGACAGCGAAGGAAATCGACCTAAATTGGTTCGACTAGCCCGGGACTATTACAAAGAACTAAAAAACCAGACCAACAGAAGGAAAGCTAGCCGAAGAAAGGAAGAACCAACTGATCCTTCAAATGAAAAGAACAAACCAAATGTGACCTGTTACGAATGCAAAAAGAAGGGTCACTACAAGACTGAATGCCCCAATTTGAAGGAAATGAAGAAGACGAGAAAGAAGAAGGCCCTTCAGGAAACGTGGGACGAGTCCTCCTCCTCCTCCGAAGAAGAGGCCCCACAGTCAAACCTCCTCGCACTAACTGCCTCAGAAGAACTCGAGACCGAGTCAGAATCGGAGCCGGAAGACGGAAAGCTCACGTTTTCAGAGGATGACGAATCACTGTAAGTGGGTTTTCTAGAAATCAATTAATCGAATTAATTGCCTATCTTTCTCGAGACTTGGCGAAAGCCAAAATCTGAGTCGAATCTCTCCGACAGGAAGTAAAACTCCTGAAAGAGGGAGCTGACTCTAGATCCTTAACTGAGAAGGTTCAAGAAGGAACCTCTACTCAAGTTGAAAAACTTGAGAAAGAGAACTCCTCCTTGAAAACTCAAGTCAAGGACCTTAGATTAGCCTTAGAACAGTTCACTTCTGGTTCCAAGGGTCTTGACATGATTCTTGGAAAACAGAAGTCGGTTCTAAATCGATCCGGATTAGGCTATAGAACCAAGTCTAGACAAAGATCATACTATGTTGTACTGAACCAGTCCAGACCTAAAATTCAGGCATGGGTACCCAAACTGTGCCTGAACAAAAAAACTGGATCAAATCAGTATTGGATCCCCAAGGACAAGATTCACATCTTGCCGAACCATTATCGTGGCTTTAGTCCAGGGGAGCCAAATTAAAAACAATATTCATAGTTAGATAAATTTCTATTCTTGTTTTAAATTGCATAATTGCTTGTCTATTTAATTTCTACAATTTACCATGCTTAGACTTAGGATTGGTTAGTTTAAGGACTGAACCAATTAAACTGAAACTTGAACAACCTAGTATTGGGTGATGGTGAGATGATAGTACGTTAGGGAAGCCTCTTCTAATAAGGTCAAGTATACTCTACTTGGTCTCTTTAGACTGGTGAAACTAGCCGAAGCTACCGATCCAAGACCCAAGCTAGTTAGACCAGAATTTTTCAAGAAATAATTTTAAAAATGATTTTTTTTGAAAGGATTTGTCAAGGAAAGTGTTGATGATCCAATAAGGCTACAGCCAAAGAAGGCCTAGTGCCTCGCCAAGACCTGGAAGCCAATTTTTGAAATTCAAATTCAAATTATTCTTTATCAAATTCAAATCTAACACAAATTTTCAGTTAATTATAGATTCAAACATCCTTTTAAAAATAAACTCAAAATCAACTATTTTCAAAATTAATTTAAGTTTTTCAAAATAAATCATAATTTTTCAAAATAATACTATCTAATCAAAACCTGTCTCACAAAAACCCTTAAGGCTAACGTGACTGACAACTCTAGATTGGGTGAGACAGACTAGGTTGTGAAAATCAATTTAGGCTATTCCTGATTCTAATTGGATCCAAATCAACAAAACTCTTTATGTGTAGGAACATAAAGATTTGGACCAATGAATGTTGGATAGCGGGTGCTCCAGACACATGACTGGGGATAAATTGAAATTCACCAAACTCAAGTTCAAAAACCTAGGCTCAGTAGCATTTGGCAACAATGCTACACTCAAGGTGATTGGGTCAGGTAACATTGAACTTAAATCTGACTTTGTTATTAAGAAGGTTCTTTTAGTTGAAGATTTTAAATTTAATTTACTTAGCATAAGTCAATTGTGTAATACTGGTTATGTAGTTACCTTTACCAACTCTAACTGCCTGATTAGAAACTTGCAAGACTCAGAAATCATGCTTAAGGGCACTAGGAAAAATAATGTTTACACTATAAACCTACCACTATTACCTAAATGCATGTTAACTCAGTTAGAACAATCAAACCTCTGGCATAGGAGATTAGGTCACACTAATTTGAGAATAATTTCAAAAATCACCCAACTTGGCCTAATTAAAGGTATCCCTAAAATTAAGAACCATGAAAACTTAATATGTAAATCATGTAATCAAGGTAAACAAACCAGGTCTAATCACAAACTTATTCAGTCTGATCTAACTGAAACCACACTTGAGCTCCTACACCTTGACCTATTTGATTCACATAGAGCCAAGTCACTAAGCGGAAACCGGTACTGCTTAGTAATAGTTGATGGTTACTCTAGGTTTACCTGGGTTAGGTTTCTAAAATCTAAAGATGAAAGCCTAAACCTATTTAGTGATTTTTGTAAGTTAATTGAAAGTCAAAACGATACCAAAATCAAAAGACTTAGGAGTGATCACGGGGGAGAGTTTGAAAATCAACGATTCGAGGAATTTTGTAAGGTAAATGGGTATATACACGAACTTTCGTGTCCTAGAACCCCCCAACAAAATGGGATAGTTGAAAGGAAAAATAGAACCCTACAGGAAGCCGCTAGGGCTATGCTCAATGAATTCAACCTAGCTAACTAATATTGGGCAGAAGCAATTAGTACGACTTGCTACATCCAAAATAGGGTACTAATTAACAAACGACACAATAAAACACCCTATGAATTATACTACCATAGACTTCCAAACCTACATTACCTAAGGGTCTTTGGGTGCAAAGTCCATATCCTAAACACCAAGGACTATCTAGGTAAATTCCAGTCTAAGTCAACCTCAGGCATCTTCTTAGGATATTCGACAACAAGTAGAGCCTATAGGGTTTACAATAAACAAACTAAGAAAATTGAAGAAACAATAAATCTGATATTTGACGAAGAAATTAACTCAAAATCTGATAATCCAGATCTAAATTCATCAAATACTGATCAAGAAGAAAATGAACATACTACTGAACCTTTAATTGAACCCCTAAATGAACTAAATATTGAACCAACCATTGAGACAATTGAACCAGTAATTGAACCAACCTAAGTAGTTGAACCAACCACTGAACCAAACCGACCAGCCGCACCTGAGGCTGAACCAAGTTCCAGAAAAACTAAGAAATCCAGACTCAGTCACCCAACTGATCAAATTGTGGGTGATCCAACTTTAGGAGTCAGAACTAGGTCTTCCTATAGAAACCTTAGTCAGATAGCAATGATTTCAAAAATTGAACCTAAGACTATAGAGGAAGCCCTACCTGATCCTGATTGGATCATAGCTATGCAAGAAGAGTTAGCCCAATTTGAGAGAAACCAAGTCTGGGAACTAGTACCTAAACTTGAGGGCAAATCCATCATTGACACTAAGTGGGTTTTTAGGAATAAGCTAAATGATCAAGGAGAAATAGTTAGAAATAAAGTCCGCTTAGTAGCAAAAGGGTTCAGTCAAGTAGAAGGGTTAGATTATGACGAAACCTATGCCCCGGTAGCTAGACTTGAGTCTATTAGGATGTTATTAGCCTTTGCATCCCATAAAGGATTTAAATTATACCAAATGGATGTAAAGTAAGCTTTTCTAAATGGATTCATTAAGGAAGAAGTCTATGTAGGATAACCCTTGGTTTTGAGGACTTAGAAAGACCTGACCATGTCTATAAACTCACTAAAGCACTTTATGGACTAAAACAAGCACCTAGGTCCTGGTATGAACGCTTATCAACCTACCTAATTTCTAAAGAATTTAAACAAGGATAAATTGACTCAACCCTTTTTATTAAGACCTTAGGAAAAGAAATCTTTATTGCCCAAATCTACGTCGATGACATAATCTTTGGGTCAATCAACTCGAACTTCCTAAAAGAATTTTTAAAATAATGGAAAATGAATTTGAAATGAGCTTAGTTGGTGAGCTCAATTTCTTTCTAGGGTTACAAATTAAACAAACTAGGGATGGAAACTATGTCCATCAATCTAAATATGCTAAGGAGTTAATAAAGAAATTCAAAATGGACAACTCCAAAAGTATAAGTACCCCCATGACCACAAATGTAAAAATAGATAGTGACCCTGATGGTAAATCAATAGACCTTAAACTCTATAGAAGTATGATTGGAAGTCTACTGTACCTTACAGCCAGCAGACCTGATATCCTTTTTGCTGTAGAAATGTGTGCTAGATACTAAACCTGTGCTAAGGAAACGCACTTAGCAGCCCTAAAAAGAATACTAAGATATGTTAAGGGCACCCTAAATGTAGAGATTTGGTATCCTAGAACCTCAACCTTTCACTTGTTAGGATACTCTGATTCTGACTACGCTGGTTATAAATTAGATAGAAAGAGCACAAGTGGAAGCTGTCAACTATTAGGAAATAGTCTAGTAAGTTGGTGCAGCAGAAAACAACACTGTGTAGCTCTATCCACAACTAAAGCTGAGTATGTAGCCTTAGGAGAGTGTGTAGCACAACTCTTATGGATGATGCACACTCTTAAGGACTTCCAGCTTAACTACACCCAAACTCAAGTCTACATTGACAATATAAACTCAATTAATCTAACTAAGAACCCAATCCAACATTCCAGAACTAAACACATAGAAGTTAAACACCACTTTGTAAGAGATCATGTAGCTAGGGGTGAGATAGTTCTTAAGCATGTAGACTCTAAATCTAACTTAACTGACATATTCACCAAATCCCTACCTGAGTCTGAGTTCAGCTCACTAAGAAGGCAGTTAGGATTATGCTTGGTAGAATAGGTTTACTCTACTTTCTATTTTTTTTAACTGCTTTGCTCGATTTTAAAATCAGTCTCTAAAATAATTTTAAAACTGCTTTACTTGATTTTCAAAATCTTTTTACAATTTTAAAATTAATTTTTTGACTTAGTTTTTTTTAAAAACTACCCCCTTCAAAACTAGGACTTTTTCGAAAATGGACTTAGCTTAGGCTCTAACCCTAGAACTGCATGCACCTATAGATCTAGAAGCCAGAATCTCACAAGCACCTTAGGGTACTTTTGACTGACAACCTAGAATGGGATGAGATGCTTAGGTCTTTGCCTTAATTCAAGATGCTTTAAGTCAGTGCATCTGCAGTAATTGGGGCACTAAATACAAATTAAATAGTAATCAGGTTAAGTGTCAAGCTTAGAAAATCTAACTTGAACAGAACACTTAACTTGACTAACCCTAGCGAAAAACTACTGTTTATAACAGTTAGTAAGTACTTAATTGAGTTAGACAGGACCCGACAGAGATATATCAAGTTGATTTGGTCTAGTTTATATCTTGAATTGGTTCAGTACAACTCATTATTCTTTTGCTATATCCTTGTACAATCTATTTTTTTATTGCTTTGTTTTTTATTTGATATATGGCAAAGGGGGAGAGATTGGAAAGGAAAGGAGAGAAGATTTAAAATTTTTTCAAAATTCAAAATTTATTTTTCCTTTCTTCAAAAAGTAAAATCATCTAGGGTGCTTTCAAAAAATTTCCAAGTACTTGACTTAAACTGTTTTAAAAAATTTCCAAGTACTTGACTTAAACTGTTTTCAAAAATTTTCAAGTACTTGACTTAAACTGCTTTTAAAAAAATTTCCAAGTACTTGACTTAAACTGTTTTCAAAAAGTTGCAAAGTATTTTTCAAAATTGTGTCTAAGTACCTGACCTAAGATGTTTGTTATCTCTAGGTACTTATTTTCAAACTTTTCAAATAGAAAAGTTTCTAAGTATAAACTTTCTAAAGTACTAAAGGGATTGAATTTTTTTTTAAAAAATTCCTTTTAAAAACTTTAGAAGATGTGTAGAAAATTTTCTACTAAGACATTGGCTTGAAATTTTTTTCTAAAAAGTATAAAATTTATAAGTATAAATTTTTCAAGTGCCCAACCAAATTTTTTTTTGGAAAATGTCTTCTAAAAACGTCTTTTGAAAAATGTTCTATGTGTTGAAAAATCAATTCCATTTTTGGACTTAGAAAATTTTCAAACCCCACGAACCTTTGAAAAACCTAGGGGGAGATTCCTTCCAGGGGGAGGAAACTAAACTGGTATTTCACCTGGTTGTTGTTAACTTAACTTTTTGAATCGGGTTGCTATAAATCAAAAAGGGGGAGATTGTTGGTGCAGACAACACCCAAGTCGAACCTGGGTTTTGATAATGGCAAAGGGTTCAAAAGTTAAGATGTTATGTTTATCTAACATGTTACCTGAGTGTGCAGATTGAAGTCCTAGTGAAGGACTGCTAGGCACCTAGCGAAGGACTGCTAGGCATCGAAACCCTAAGACCTAGCGAAGGACTGCCGGGCACCTAGCGAAGGGCTGCTAGGAGTAGAAAGACCTAGTGAAGGATTGCTAGGCACCGGGCGAAGGACTGCTTGGAACCGAAGACCTGGCGAAGGATTACTGGGCACTAGGTGAAGGACTGCTTGGTACTGAAGACCTGGCGAAGGACTGCTAGACACCTGGCGAAGGACTGCTGGGCAAAAGTCCAACCGGAGGAGCCGGTTGGCAATAGGTAAATTCTCCTGAGAGGAGTAGGTGAGGACGCGTTCCCCGTCGAGGGAACAGTAGGCGTCGGTTCGACCTAGGGTTCCATTTTGGAGACCCAAAGTCAGAACCAAGATAGCTACGGTTGTAAAATTCACTAACATACTTGCTTTATCATGTTTGGTACTAACCCTGGATGTAGGACCAAAGAAACGAGTTTCTGCAGCTAAGAACGCCTCAAAGGAGAGGGGCAGCAGCTGGGTTAGGCGCTGATAAGCACCATTTTATTGATTATTTTAATTGCTAAAATCCATGTTTGACCCATGTTTTTATTGCATAATTGTGGTTTTACCCTAGGTTTTGGAACTTTATCTTATTTTGGACTTAATTACAAAATTACATAATTTTTGGATTATTTAGCCACTAATTTTCTGATATAATTTTGTAGGCAAGAAAGGATCCTGGACCTAGGGCATATTGGGTCAAACTTGAGTCGGAAGTGAACCGGATCGAATTATCAAGCCTACGATTAATCTGGGTCGTCCGATTCAAGAGCGGCTAGATCTGAGCCATCCGGGACGATCTGAAGCAATCCAAGCTAGGGTTAGGGTTGATCAAGCTCTATGATCAAGATCTGAAGGTTTCATTCCAATCAGAGCTAAATCAACCGTTGGATCAAGCAAGGAGGGCTCTAGATCGTCCATTCACAGATAGAGTTGATCTGGACCATCCGTTGCACATCTGGAGGATCCGAGCTACCACGAGGCAGATCCTAACCCCAGATCATCATCATAAAAGTTTGGCTCCAATCAGAGCAAGATCAGCCGTTGGATCTCCTCCGATCAATCTGGGCCGTCCGTTGATAACTATTTAATCAAAAATGTCGCAGCTTCTTCCCTTTGTCGCGTCTCCGCCGCAGCTCCTTCTTCGTTTGTTTTCTTCACTGTTTTTAGCTTGTTTCTTCATCAAAGGAGGCGCGTCCACTCAATCTCTACCTTGGATCGAGTTCTGAGTCTTTGGGGATCGATTCCTTGAAGAATTCTGTCCATTTGCGCCGGAACAGGGCTTGCTTGAGGGTTTCGGCATTTCCTCAGTCCGACCACTGTCATCTCTTCCACAATCCATTTCCAAGCTTCCGAGCCATTTGTAGGGGTTCTCAAGTGGTCTCAGAAGCTTCCCAAATCATCATCGCAGCTCATTCAACTGAGAAAAAGTGAATCGGATCAAAATTTCCAACCAAGCGCAGATTGGAACAGAATCACCTTCAGAAACGAATTTCCACTGATTTGCTGTGCCTAGGGGTTCGAAGCCGGCTCTTGATTGACGACCAAGAAGTTCTAGAGCTTAGGGAGTGATTGAGTTTAGATTTCTTTGGTTAATTTCGTTTGTTTAGCTGTAATTTCAATTACTGCTGTATTCTGTTTTGTTTCCTGCAAATTTCAGTTTTCAGCAACTTAGTTTGTAATTCTGAATTGTTGGAGCTTAATTAGGTTGTCAATCTTTAAGTTAGTTAGTTTACGAGCTTGTTTAGATGATAATTAGATTTAATTTCAGTAGTTTGCAATTTAAACCTTGCGTGCCATTTCATATGTTGCGTGCCAAGTCATATCTGAATTTTTCAGCTTAGTTCCTGATCTTTCCATTTTCTTTGAATTTCGATTCTTGTGTTTAGCTTAATTCTTTGCAAGTTAAGCTCGCATTTAGTATGTCAATGAAGTAGAGTTGAGCTTGTTTTCCAGCTAGTTCTATTTCTGAACTTGTTTTCTGTGTGCCAAGTCACATCTCTGATTTTCGCAAAGTCTTTTGAATGCAGTTTTTGTTACTTGTACTTCTGTCATTGCAAATCACATTCAGTTTTCAGATTCTGTTACTGCATATCAGATTAGCAATGTTCTGTTTTAACTTAGCAATGTTCTGTTTTTCAATTCTGCCTTCCGAATTCAATTTCTGCAATCCATCAAATATTCTCTTAAGTATTAGTTTCTGAATTTGTGTATCAAGAGAGCATTGTTTGCTGGATTTTCCCTTTGCATTCCATTTCTGAATTGCTGCACTCAATGCAAGTCTGAATTCTGCAGAGTATCAGTGCTAATTGTGTATCAAGTTCCATTTCTAAGTGAGTTTTCTTTGAATTCGGCAGCTTGTTTTCAGATTGGTTTGCCTTGGTTTCGGGTACTGAAGTTAATCCTACTTTTTAGAGTGCTAATGTGATTGAAATCAGTGTGTTTTGTATCCAGTCAGTTCTGAATTTAAATCCACAAACCTGCATATCAAGGTTGCTGAAATTCTGCAATTGTGTCAACTTCTACATTCAGTTTTATTCTTGAATTGAGCAGCTGCTAAGTTTAAGTTTCTTCATTCATCTTTGAATTTCTCTTCACTGGCAGCTTGGCCTTTCAAGCTGAATTGATTAACTACAAATTCCTGATTTGTTTGTGCCAGATTCATTTGCTCCACATCAGTTTTCTTAACTTGGTATCAAGTAGTTAATTTGCTCTCACTTTGTATCAAGTGCAATCTTGGCACGGTTTTGTATTAGCACGGCTTTAGATTGCTTGCAATTGTCCATGTCTTGCATTAGATTTTGTTGGTTCATTGCTCGGCATTTGTTTTGCTTTTGAAATCAGAAATCAGTTTCCAAAAATTGCATTAAGGGCTTAGATGAGTAAGTGATCCTTTTGGTTGAGCTAATAACTTGCCATCACATTATTTGGTTCACTAGTTTGGTTTCCTCCATTTTAATTGCCATTTCGTTCTGAATTGCAACCTAAAACCCAGATTCTATTTGAAACCCGAAAACACAAACGACACATAAATACAAGCGCAAATCACACAACGTCAACTAGCCCCGAGAAAAATACGACCTGTGGCCCCTATATTACATTTTCATAGTTTTGATTGTAAAAGGGTTTCCAGCATTTCATTCATTTATAAATTCTAAATTCGATAGACTCACAATTTCGTGACAATAGTTAATATATCATTTGGGTTCGTCAAATTTTTTGGCGCCGTTGCCGGGGAAGCAACTAGTTGATTTGTTTGATTTTTGCTCGTATGCTTTTAGACATATCATTGGGTTCTGTTTTATTTTGCTTTATCTTTCAATTACGGTTGCTGCCATTTTTCTTGTTTGTTTTGTGACAGGGCTGCAAAGATCAAAATGTGGTCACCAGAGTTCTATACAGAGCTCGATGATACCCTGGTGAGATTAAAAAAAGTGTTAATGGAGTTGGACTACCAACAAAAACGTAAAGCTCAGTCATCTACTTATCAGAAGCTACCTCAGCCACAATTTCAACCTCTCCAGCAATTTCAGCAGCCAAATCAAGAATTCCAACAGCCCTATTTGAATTTTCAGCAACCAAATTAGTTTTTTCAGCCACAAGATCAACCATCATTTCAAAATTTTCAACCAAATCAGAATTTTCAGAACGGGCAGCCACCATTTCAGAACTATCAGCCCCAATTTGAGCAACCAAATTAGTTTTGTCAGCCTCAAATTCAGCAACTACAACAATTCCAGCCACCACAACAATTCCAACAATTTCAGCAAGAATTTCAGCATTTTAACCAAAATTTCTAGCAGCCTTTTGAAAATTTTCAGCATGGAAATAATCAATTTCAACCTCAATTCCAGCCATATCAACAGGGGCAGCAAGTGTGTCAAACATTTCAGCAAGATCCGCCTCAAAACCAGCCATTTTATCAGCCCACACAGCCCTTGAATCAAAATTTTCAGCCTTACAACCAAGGGTTTCAAAATCAGAATTTTCAGCCCTTGCCACAGAATTTTCCACACCAAAATCAGAACTTTCAAGGCTACAACTCCCAGCAAAGTTTCCAAGAATATCAGCCCTTTAATCAGCCTCAACAACCATGTTTTCAACCAAATCAGCAAGCTCAAAATTTTCAGCCTACTTCATCCTTTCAAAATCAGTCAAGGAGCTATGCTAACCAAGGAGGCTTTGAGAATCTTAATGAGAATGAGGCTCAACAACAAAGAATGGAGGAGATGTTTCAACTAGTTGTACAATATCATCAACAGCAGCAAAGACTTCAAGACATAGAAAGAGGCGTTGGACAAATTGCTAGTCAAATGAATCAAATGCAAGTTCAAGGATCAAACCAACCATCTCCTCAGGGTACTCAGGATTTTAAGGGGTATGATATTAAAATTTTGGAAGAAGAAGAAGATGAAGTAATCATCAAATATTGGGCACCTACAGCATGCATTCCTCCGGAGATTCCTACTCAAAAATCATTTTCAAAATTTTCAGCTCCGGAAGAAGAAATTGAAGTTCCACAGGACCATTCTAGTCTTTTATTTTGTGATGATAGTATTATTGATGGTCCTAATTTTTTTGATACTGTTGTTGCAGATATTGTAGAAGAAGCATGCATAGGAGATGATTCCACAGGTGTAGGGGATTGCACTAAGCCCCAGGGACCACCACAAGATTTAGATGATGAACCAGAAAGTGTAGGGACTTGCATGGTGGAAGCAAGCACCCAAGGATCACCAGTTGATTGTCCACCAGAGCTTGAGGCTGAAGAGGAGCATGTACTTGACCAGGAGGAGGCCACAGATACATCTACTATTATAGAACCTTCAGGTATTATCCAGCATGCTCAGGTAAGTATTTCTCCTCTTTGTTCAGAAAAATGCAGCGAGGTACCTAGTGCTGACTTTATTGATTCTGATGAATTTATTGATATACCTTGTGTAGAGATTGTTTGTGAAAATCCAATAGAGGTACCAAACATTGATTTCATTGATCGCACTGCATTACTTGATACATCTCTTGTAGATATGGATAGCGAAATAATTTTAGAGGCACCCATAATTGATGTAGTTTGTTATGATGAATCTCTTGATACATCTTTTGTGGATATAGATAGTAAAATTTTTTTAGAAGTGCTTGAAATTGATGTTATTTATTTTGATGAATCTCTTGTTATGTCTTATGCTGAAAATGAATGTGAAAGACTTATGGAGATATCTGATATTGATTTGATTGGCTGTGACACATTGCATGATACACCCTGGATGGAAAATAATTGTGAACTTTCTATTGATGAGCCAGAAATTGATTTCTTTATTTGTGATGAGTATCTGGATGCAAATGTTGTAGGAAATAATTTTGAAAATTTCATTGAGGTACCAGAATTTGATTTAATTGGACATGATGCAGTTTTGGATTCATTTTATGCAGAGACTGATATTATTTCATTTCCTTCTGACCCTGAACGCTTGAGAGAGGTATTACATTGTTTTGCAGGGTCTAGAAGACTCCAGGAGTGGGTGCTCCAACTGAACAGACTTCAGCCTCCTGGAAGGACTTCTGAAAGGCATAAAGAAGGAGGAGATTATTTTACTTTAATTTGAAGCACTCCAGTCCTTCAATGGCTCTTGAACCTGAATCGCCTTCGGCCACCGGAGATATTTTTTGCAAAGTTCAAGTGTGGGGGAGTCCTAGTTCTCCCAGCCACCCAGACTCCTCCACTACCAAGATGGAGGCTTATTCTGGATAGACTCCGTCCACCAGAATAAAGGGGAGTTTACTTTTTCTTGCATTTTCTTTTATCGCATTTTTCACTTTTATATTTTCTAGAGTGAATTGAATAAATAGACATTGTAAATACCATGTCTTTTCTTTTAGCACTTTTTCTTGCATGAGTGGAAATAAATGTATCCCTCTAGGTTATATCCATGTCATTTTAGAGCCTTTTGAAAATAAATTAAATTTGATTGTTAAAACTTAGGATTTGAGATCATGGATGAAATCTTGGATGCTTGAGTACTACTTAGTTTTAGATTCTTAATTGATGATTTGAGATGAATCATTTGCACCTAGTGAGAATTAGCCTTATATTTGTGACACACATGTTATTAAACTCTAGAACTTGCTTAGGTTCTTTCAAAACCATATTTCAATGATTGGATCACATCTATAGAGGCTAATCCATTTGTTTTCCTTTCCATATCAATTTTGGCAAAAATCATATTCATTCCATTTTTTTTTCTTTACTTATTTCCTACTCTTACCCTCACTTTTCTTTGGACTTGTTGCTTGAGATGTTTCTTAATGCTATTTTGCCCGAGACGGACAAAGATTTAAGTGTGGGGGAGTGATTAGGGATTTGGAATGAATTTTCATCAAAGAGGCAATTCATGTCGAAAAAAAAAATCTGCATTTTTGTGCCAAGTGAGTTGAGTTTGGTATCAAGATCAAGCAAGAAGAAGTAGTTGAGGAAGATAACAATTGAAGCATCTAGATTCTTGCTCATCATTTGAAGATCCAAGTGGCAATGAAAAAAAATCTGCAAGAAAAAAAATTGGCATGCAAAAGGAAAGAATTTGTGCCAAAGTGATGAAAGAAACCAAGTGTCAATTTGAGTTTGGGAGGTGAAGTTGCTTCCATTGTGAATCCGGCTGCAACATGTGCAGATTAATTGCAAAGGAATTCTGAAACCTGCTGATCCAAAACAAAAATGGTGGCTGATTTGATGTTTGATATCAGAACAGAGAAAAAGAAAAAAAAAGAGAAATAATGATATGAAGGTATTCAGCCACTTTTCTAAGTGTTGAATTGCAGCTACATATTTCGGAAAACAGTGAAGGGGTTACTGGAATTTGAAGTAAACAGGGAGTATCAGGTATGAATCAAGTGCATGGATAGGAAAAAAATCAGTGGACTGCTAGGGTTAAAGCTAGTGTACCATATGAGCAGTTTTTGCACAAGAATTGTATCAAATTGAAGCTGAAATTTGGGTTTACAAGGTTGTGCAGTATAGAACGAAGAACTTGCTGAATTTAAATTCTGAATTGGCTGCGTGGAATAGGCATTTGAAACCTGAAATAGGAAAATTTCAGCTATGAAGAGAAGAAAAAAATCTGGAAACTAGGGCAGCTACATTTTCATTTGAAAAAAATTATAGCAGAGTGGATGGGAGCTGATTCTGATAAAGAATTGGGAGCTGATCACAACATGAATGAATAAGGGTAAGCTGCAGAAAAAATTAGGAAGTCAGCAGCTTGAAAAAGAAAAGAGCAGCAGGTTAAAGAAAAAAAAAAGAGAGAAAAACAAGGAAAGAACCAAGTGGCACACCTTTGAAATTTCGGCACCATGGAATCATTGAAGTTTCTCTCATCCAAATTGAAGATTTGTTCCACCATCATTCTGATTTCAGCAGAGAAAAGAAAAGAAGAAGAGAAAAGTCAGAAAAGAGAAGAAAGAAACAAAGTTGGCACGAAATTGGGAAACTTGGCACATTAGACCAAGGAAGGGTTTTTCATCCAAATCAAAGGAATTTATTCAAGTTTCACTCCACCATACTTTTGATATCATTAGAGGACTGTTAAGATGGGGCAAAGCACATTGGAAACATTTTTGAGCAACCAAGTCTCCCACTCCATCCATTTTCCATTTCCTTGATTTTTATTCCATTTCTCACCATTTTCTATGCTTTTCATTTGTTTTTGTAGATGTTGATCCTATTCATGACTAATGGTGGAGATTAGATAATAAGCAAGCCTATGGTAGTGCAAGAAGCATGTGTGAGAGTGAGCTCCACTTCCATCATCAACTTAGAACTTAAGGAGAGAACCACCAAAACTTCCCATGAAAGGCTAGTGATTTAAATTCATTTCAATGACTCATGATAGATGAAAAGGCTAAGTTGTTGATTTAAGGACAAGATAGTAATCCATAGAGCTTAGATTTATGAGAATTGACAACCTTAGGTAATTTCTTTTCATTTGCTTCTAATTATGCTTTAGAAAACCTAAGGGATACATATTTAGTTGTTTCGCGAGACGCTCAAGGTTAAGTGTGGGGGAGTTGATAAGCACCATTTTATTGATTATTTTAATTGCTAAAATCCATGTTTGACCCATGTTTTTATTGCTTAATTGTGATTTTACCCTAGGTTTTGGAACTTTATCTTATTTTGGACTTAATTGCAAAATTACACAATTTTTGGATTATTTGGCCACTAATTTTCTGATATATTTTTGTAGGCAAGAAAGGATCCTGGACCTAGGGCATATTGGGTCAAACTTGAGTCGGAAGTGAACCGGATCGAATTATCAAGCCTACGATTAATCCGGGCCGTCCGATTCAAGAGCGGCTAGATCTGAGCCATCCGGGACGATCTGAAGCAATCCAAGCTAGGGTTAGGGTTGATCAAGCTCTATGATCAAGATCTGAAGGTTTCATTCCAATCAGAGCTAAATCAACCGTTGGATCAAGCAAGGAGGGCTCTAGATCGTCCATTCACAGATAGAGTTGATCTGGACCATCCGTTGCACATCTGGAGGATCCGAGCTACCACGAGGCAGATCCTAACCCCAGATCATCATCATAAAAGTTTGGCTCCAATCAGAGCAAGATCAGCCGTTGGATCTCCTCCGATCAATCTGGGCCGTCCGTTGATAACTATTTAATCAAAAATGTCGCAGCTTCTTCCCTTTGTCGCGTCTCCGCCGCAGCTCCTTCTTCGTTTGTTTTCTTCACTGTTTTTAGCTTGTTTCTTCATCAAAGGAGGCGCGTCCACTCAATCTCTACCTTGGATCGAGTTCTGAGTCTTTGGGGATCGATTCCTTGAAGAATTCTGTCCATTTGCGCCGGAACAGGGCTTGCTTGAGGGTTTCGGCATTTCCTCAGTCCGACCACTGTCATCTCTTCCACAATCCATTTCCAAGCTTCCGAGCCATTTGTAGGGGTTCTCAAGTGGTCTCAGAAGCTTCCCAAATCATCATCGCAGCTCATTCAACTGAGAAAAAGTGAATCGGATCAAAATTTCCAACCAAGCGCAGATTGGAACAGAATCACCTTCAGAAACGAATTTCCACTGATTTGCTGTGCCTAGGGGTTCGAAGCCGGCTCTTGATTGACGACCAAGAAGTTCTAGAGCTTAGGGAGTGATTGAGTTTAGATTTCTTTGGTTAATTTCGTTTGTTTAGCTGTAATTTCAATTACTGCTGTATTCTGTTTTGTTTCCTGCAAATTTCAGTTTTCAGCAACTTAGTTTGTAATTCTGAATTGTTGGAGCTTAATTAGGTTGTCAATCTTTAAGTTAGTTAGTTTACGAGCTTGTTTAGATGATAATTAGATTTAATTTCAGTAGTTTGCAATTTAAACCTTGCGTGCCATTTCATATGTTGCGTGCCAAGTCATATCTGAATTTTTCAGCTTAGTTCCTGATCTTTCCATTTTCTTTGAATTTCGATTCTTGTGTTTAGCTTAATTCTTTGCAAGTTAAGCTCGCATTTAGTATGTCAATGAAGTAGAGTTGAGCTTGTTTTCCAGCTAGTTCTATTTCTGAACTTGTTTTCTGTGTGCCAAGTCACATCTCTGATTTTCGCAAAGTCTTTTGAATGCAGTTTTTGTTACTTGTACTTCTGTCATTGCAAATCACATTCAGTTTTCAGATTCTGTTACTGCATATCAGATTAGCAATGTTCTGTTTTAACTTAGCAATGTTCTGTTTTTCAATTCTGCCTTCCGAATTCAATTTCTGCAATCCATCAAATATTCTCTTAAGTATTAGTTTCTGAATTTGTGTATCAAGAGAGCATTGTTTGCTGGATTTTCCCTTTGCATTCCATTTCTGAATTGCTGCACTCAATGCAAGTCTGAATTCTGCAGAGTATCAGTGCTAATTGTGTATCAAGTTCCATTTCTAAGTGAGTTTTCTTTGAATTCGGCAGCTTGTTTTCAGATTGGTTTGCCTTGGTTTCGGGTACTGAAGTTAATCCTACTTTTTAGAGTGCTAATGTGATTGAAATCAGTGTGTTTTGTATCCAGTCAGTTCTGAATTTAAATCCACAAACCTGCATATCAAGGTTGCTGAAATTCTGCAATTGTGTCAACTTCTACATTCAGTTTTATTCTTGAATTGAGCAGCTGCTAAGTTTAAGTTTCTTCATTCATCTTTGAATTTCTCTTCACTGGCAGCTTGGCCTTTCAAGCTGAATTGATCAACTACAAATTCCTGATTTGTTTGTGCCAAATTCATTTGCTCCACATCAGTTTTCTTAACTTGGTATCAAGTAGTTAATTTGCTCTCACTTTGTATCAAGTGCAATCTTGGCACGGTTTTGTATTAGCACGGCTTTAGATTGCTTGCAATTGTCCATGTCTTGCATTAGATTTTGTTGGTTCATTGCTCGGCATTTGTTTTGCTTTTGAAATCAGAAATCAGTTTCCAAAAATTGCATTAAGGGCTTAGATGAGTAAGTGATCCTTTTGGTTGAGCTAATAACTTGCCATCACATTATTTGGTTCACTAGTTTGGTTTCCTCCATTTTAATTGCCATTTCGTTCTGAATTGCAACCTAAAACCCAGATTCTATTTGAAACCCGAAAACACAAACGACACATAAATACAAGCGCAAATCACACAACGTCAACTAGCCCCGAGAAAAATACGACCTGTGGCCCCTATATTACATTTTCATAGTTTTGATTGTAAAAGGGTTTCCAGCATTTCATTCATTTATAAATTCTAAATTCGATAGACTCACAATTTCGTGACAATAGTTAATATATCATTTGGGTTCGTCAAATTTTTTGGCGCCGTTGCCGGGGAAGCAACTAGTTGATTTGTTTGATTTTTGCTCGTATGCTTTTAGACATATCATTGGGTTCTGTTTTATTTTGCTTTATCTTTCAATTACGGCTGCTGCCATTTTTCTTGTTTGTTTTGTGACAGGGCTGCAAAGATCAAAATGTGGTCACCAGAGTTCTATACAGAGCTCGATGATACCCTGGTGAGATTAAAAAAAGTGTTAATGGAGTTGGACTACCAACAAAAACGTAAAGCTCAGTCATCTACTTATCAGAAGCTACCTCAGCCACAATTTCAACCTCTCCAGCAATTTCAGCAGCCAAATCAAGAATTCCAACAGCCCTATTTGAATTTTCAGCAACCAAATCAGTTTTTTCAGCCACAAGATCAACCATCATTTCAAAATTTTCAACCAAATCAGAATTTTCAGAACGGGCAGCCACCATTTCAGAACTATCAGCCCCAATTTGAGCAACCAAATCAGTTTTGTCAGCCTCAAATTCAGCAACTACAACAATTCCAGCCACCACAACAATTCCAACAATTTCAGCAAGAATTTCAGCATTTTAACCAAAATTTCTAGCAGCCTTTTGAAAATTTTCAGCATGGAAATAATCAATTTCAACCTCAATTCCAGCCATATCAACAGGGGCAGCAAGTGTGTCAAACATTTCAGCAAGATCCGCCTCAAAACCAGCCATTTTATCAGCCCACACAGCCCTTGAATCAAAATTTTCAGCCTTACAACCAAGGGTTTCAAAATCAGAATTTTCAGCCCTTGCCACAGAATTTTCCACACCAAAATCAGAACTTTCAAGGCTACAACTCCCAGCAAAGTTTCCAAGAATATCAGCCCTTTAATCAGCCTCAACAACCATGTTTTCAACCAAATCAGCAAGCTCAAAATTTTCAGCCTACTTCATCCTTTCAAAATCAGTCAAGGAGCTATGCTAACCAAGGAGGCTTTGAGAATCTTAATGAGAATGAGGCTCAACAACAAAGAATGGAGGAGATGTTTCAACTAGTTGTACAATATCATCAACAGCAGCAAAGACTTCAAGACATAGAAAGAGGCGTTGGACAAATTGCTAGTCAAATGAATCAAATGCAAGTTCAAGGATCAAACCAACCATCTCCTCAGGGTACTCAGGATTTTAAGGGGTATGATATTAAAATTTTGGAAGAAGAAGAAGATGAAGTAATCATCAAATATTGGGCACCTACAGCATGCATTCCTCCGGAGATTCCTACTCAAAAATCATTTTCAAAATTTTCAGCTCCGGAAGAAGAAATTGAAGTTCCACAGGACCATTCTAGTCTTTTATTTTGTGATGATAGTATTATTGATGGTCCTAATTTTTTTGATACTGTTGTTGCAGATATTGTAGAAGAAGCATGCATAGGAGATGATTCCACAGGTGTAGGGGATTGCACTAAGCCCCAGGGACCACCACAAGATTTAGATGATGAACCAGAAAGTGTAGGGACTTGCATGGTGGAAGCAAGCACCCAAGGATCACCAGTTGATTGTCCACCAGAGCTTGAGGCTGAAGAGGAGCATGTACTTGACCAGGAGGAGGCCACAGATACATCTACTATTATAGAACCTTCAGGTATTATCCAGCATGCTCAGGTAAGTATTTCTCCTCTTTGTTCAGAAAAATGCAGCGAGGTACCTAGTGCTGACTTTATTGATTCTGATGAATTTATTGATATACCTTGTGTAGAGATTGTTTGTGAAAATCCAATAGAGGTACCAAACATTGATTTCATTGATCGCACTGCATTACTTGATACATCTCTTGTAGATATGGATAGCGAAATAATTTTAGAGGCACCCATAATTGATGTAGTTTGTTATGATGAATCTCTTGATACATCTTTTGTGGATATAGATAGTAAAATTTTTTTAGAAGTGCTTGAAATTGATGTTATTTATTTTGATGAATCTCTTGTTATGTCTTATGCTGAAAATGAATGTGAAAGACTTATGGAGATATCTGATATTGATTTGATTGGCTGTGACACATTGCATGATACACCCTGGATGGAAAATAATTATGAACTTTCTATTGATGAGCCAGAAATTGATTTCTTTATTTGTGATGAGTATCTGGATGCAAATGTTGTAGGAAATAATTTTGAAAATTTCATTGAGGTACCAGAATTTGATTTAATTGGACATGATGCAGTTTTGGATTCATTTTATGCAGAGACTGATATTATTTCATTTCCTTCTGACCCTGAATGCTTGAGAGAGGTATTACATTGTTTTGCAGGGTCTAGAAGACTCCAGGAGTGGGTGCTCCAACTAAACAGACTTCAGCCTCCTGGAAGGACTTTTGAAAGGCATAAAGAAGGAGGAGATTATTTTACTTTAATTTGAAGCACTCCAGTCCTTCAATGACTCTTGAACCTGAATCGCCTTCGGCCACCGGAGATATTTTTTGCAAAGTTCAAGTGTGGGGGAGTCCTAGTTCTCCCAGCCACCCAGACTCCTCCACTACCAAGATGGAGGCTTATTCTGGATAGACTCCGTCCACCAGAATAAAGGGGAGTTTACTTTTTCTTGCATTTTCTTTTATCGCATTTTTCACTTTTATATTTTCTAGAGTGAATTGAATAAATAGACATTGTAAATACCATGTCTTTTCTTTTAGCACTTTTTCTTGCATGAGTGGAAATAAATGTATCCCTCTAGGTTATATCCATGTCATTTTAGAGCCTTTTGAAAATAAATTAAATTTGGTTGTTAAAACTTAGGATTTGAAATCATGGATGAAATCTTGGATGCTTGAGTACTACTTAGTTTTAGATTCTTAATTGATGATTTGAGATGAATCATTTGCACCTAGTGAGAATTAGCCTTATATTTGTGACACACATGTTATTAAACTCTAGAACTTGCTTAGGTTCTTTCAAAACCATATTTCAATGATTGGATCACATCTATAGAGGCTAATCCATTTGTTTTCCTTTCCATATCAATTTTGGCAAAAATCATATTCATTCCATTTTTTTTTCTTTACTTATTTCCTACTCTTACCCTCACTTTTCTTTGGACTTGTTGCTTGAGATGTTTCTTAATGCTATTTTACCCGAGACGGACAAAGATTTAAGTGTGGGGGAGTGATTAGGGATTTGGAATGAATTTTCATCAAAGAGGCAATTCATGTCGAAAAAAAAATCTACATTTTTGTGCCAAGTGAGTTGAGTTTGGTATCAAGATCAAGCAAGAAGAAGTAGTTGAGGAAGATAACAATTGAAGCATCTAGATTCTTGCTCATCATTTGAAGATCCAAGTGGCAATGAAAAAAAATCTGCAAGAAAAAAAATTGGCATGCAAAAGGAAAGAATTTGTGCCAAAGTGATGAAAGAAACCAAGTGTCAATTTGAGTTTGGGAGGTGAAGTTGCTTCCATTGTGAATCCGGCTGCAACATGTGCAGATTAATTGCAAAGGAATTCTGAAACCTGCTGATCCAAAACAGAAATGGTGGCTGATTTGATGTTTGATATCAGAACAGAGAAAAAGAAAAAAAAAGAGAAATAATGATATGAAGGTATTCAGCCACTTTTCTAAGTGTTGAATTGCAGCTACATATTTCAGAAAACAGTGAAGGGGTTACTGGAATTTGAAGTAAACAGGGAGTATCAGGTATGAATCAAGTGCATGGATAGGAAAAAAATCAGTGGACTGCTAGGGTTAAAGCTAGTGTACCATATGAGCAGTTTTTGCACAAGAATTGTATCAAATTGAAGCTGAAATTTGGGTTTACAAGGTTGTGCAGTATAGAACGAAGAACTTGCTGAATTTAAATTCTGAATTGGCTGCGTGGAATAGGCATTTGAAACTTGAAATAGGAAAATTTCAGCTATGAAGAGAAGAAAAAAATCTGGAAACTAGGGCAGCTACATTTTCATTTGAAAAAAATTATAGCAGAGTGGATGGGAGCTGATTCTGATAAAGAATTGGGAGCTGATCACAACATGAATGAATAAGGGTAAGCTGCAGAAAAAATTAGGAAGTCAGCAGCTTGAAAAAGAAAAGAGCAGCAGGTTAAAGAAAAAAAAAAGAGAGAAAAACAAGGAAAGAACCAAGTGGCACACCTTTGAAATTTCGGCACCATGGAATCATTGAAGTTTCTCTCATCCAAATTGAAGATTTGTTCCACCATCATTCTGATTTCAGCAAAGAAAAGAAAAGAAGAAGAGAAAAATCAGAAAAGAGAAGAAAGAAACAAAGTTGGCACGAAATTGGGAAACTTGGCACATTAGACCAAGGAAGGGTTTTTCATCCAAATCAAAGGAATTTATTCAAGTTTCACTCCACCATACTTTTGATATCATTAGAGGACTGTTAAGATGGGGCAAAGCACATTGGAAACATTTTTGAGCAACCAAGTCTCCCACTCCATCCATTTTCCTAATTTCTCAGAATTTAGGTCTAATGTAGGTCTAAAATCCGAGAATATCAGACCCTCTGATGTCCAAAATTGAAATTTTTTTTTTCAAATTATAAATAAATATAGATAATGATAAAGGATATATATAAAAAGATAATGAAAATATAAGATATAAAAATATATAAACTATAAATATAAATAGAGTTTATAGGTTAAAAATATAGGAAATTGAAATAATAAAAATTAAAATAAAATATAAACATGAAAAAAAACTAAGATAGATAATAAGACATAAAGATAAAAAAATAATGTAACAAATATAAAGTAACAAGAATAAAAAATAAAAACATAAAAAAATAAAAAATAAAAAAAAAAAAAAAAATAAATAAATAATATAAGTAAACAAAAATAAATAATAAAGTAACAAATATAAAATAGAGATAAAGATAAATGAAATATATAAATAGATAAAGAAAATAAATATATAAATATAAAATATAGAAATACATAAAGAATAAATATAATGAAAGAAATTTAAAATATAAATAAATAATTATAATTTATAGATTAAAAATATAAGAAATAAATATAATATAAATTAAAATAAAATATAAATTTAAAAAATAATTAAGAAAGATAATAAAATATTAAGATAAGAAAAATAAAGAGATAAAGCAAGACAACTGCTACATGATATACTGTTCTGTGTCAACTGATACGGTATGAGAACTTCATTGCTAGTAATTAGAACTATGTTTTGATACCACAAATATCTTTCTCTAGCTCAACTCTACCTAGTGATATCAAGTATTGAGAAATCCAAATATTGTAGGTCCATTAATAAGTTTCGGTGAAAACCCACTAATGGATTTACAAAAATCTGATTACAACAATTTCAAATATTATGAGTTTATGGTATTACAAGGACTCAAATTGTGCAATCCATGTGTATTTAGGGGCTTTCCAGATGTTGTCCGATAGTACGATACGCTTAGCCTTGTTTAAAGTCTAAATGAATGTAAGCCGGATATTATCATACTTGAGTATTTTATAAAAAAATTTGTGAAAAGAATAAGAAATAATTAAAAAAATTATCTTATAAATAATTAATAAATCATGATTATATTTTTTAAAAATATATTTTTAATATAGAAAAAATATTAGGCCATATTGAGCTTGAAATCCCAATATATGTGGTCCTCATTAGGCATGATATTCTCAGATTTCAGGACCAACGTATGCCTGAAATTTGAAAATAATTATAAATAAATATATAAAATATTTAAAATAGAGACAAAGATATTTATCTCTATAAAAAAGTTAAATATAATTGGAGAAAATAAAGAAATTTAAAATGACAAATTATTTTTAAATATATAAGAAAGTAAATAATAAAATTTAAAAATAAATATAACACAAAAACAAATATATAAATTATAAATAATCAAGCCCACGTAGGGCCTAAATTTGGAGAGATCAAGCCCACTATTAAGCATGGTGTATAGCAAGCATCCTTTGGTGCCTTGTGGTTAGCCATCGTCGTCTTCTTCTTGTTTTCTTCACAATCGTAGGTACCCTATTTTCCTCCTTTGGAGCTATGTGGTTAGCGTCCTCATCATCGGTCCAGTGGGATTGTACGTACCTTTGTATTTAGTTTTTATTTCAGTCATGATTTTCACCTAGGGTTAACAAGAGTTTTTAGTCAATCACTGAATCTGAGCAGACCCTTTATCTACAGATTCTAAGTGTTTTTTTTATGTGTGTGATTGCTGATTTATGGTTGCTAAGTTAGGGATGACCCCAAAAAAATCATCGTTAAAGCAAGGCTCTCTAAAAAACTTGTCATCACAGCAAGGTGCTACTCGAAGTAAAAAAGGACAGTTCAGTCTAGAAAAATGTAAAATCCTCTGCAAATATAAAAGTGATGTCAATAGAGGACAAAGTAAAAGAATAAACTAGAAAAGTAGCTTTTGCCATTTCAAAATTTTTATTGATTATGTTTAACCGACAGTAGCACAAGAACAGTTGATTCGAGATACACCCTTTTCGTGGATCCTCGACCTCCCAAATAGTTCTTTTGTAAGAGCCTAGGTCCAAAATATGTTCGATAATTGGAATCAAGAGGAGCATAGCTTTATCTTCCACAGGTAAAAACTTAAATTCACAAAGGTAGATATTTCACTAATTCTAGGGCTACCCGACAATGAAGAGATAGTCCAACTTAATTTAAACGAGGCCTCTAGCCGACTGTACAAGGAGTATTTCCAAGAGTCTGATTGTTCTGCCCAACATTTGGAGAAACTCATAATGAAGTCAAGATCAACTAACAAGCTGTACTATCAGTTTTATCGACTATACTTTTTTGCTACTATTTTGTTTTGTGGTAATAGCAGTGTTGTTAGAATTCCTGTGCTCTCACTGATTGACTACGTAGATGAGTTTGACAACCTAGCTAGGTATAATTGGTGCAATATTGTGTACAGTTTCATGGATCCTCAATTGGAAGCCATTTATTTAGAGGTTACGTTGAGGCCAAAACCACATGTAAATGAATCAACACAAATGGCCAAGACCTCCTTGCTCAAGGGATTTCCAAATATTTTGGTTGTAAGTTAGAGTGCATATAGTTGATCATAAATTTTTTTCTGGACATTATATACTCAATATAATCACTTTGTAGGTATGGGTAAGTGAGCACATCAATATTGCTGCTCCAGATTATTTTGATAGATTTTCAAGAATCCTTCGGTGGAGTTGACCGAACTATCATGTTGACACTGTGAAAAAGATGATAGTCCATCTGAGTGCAGATAAAATTATTGTTGATTTACGTCCGATAGAGACAGAGTTGGATTTGGTACCACACTTGTCTCCTCTAACTCAAACACTTGAGGTGTTTGGCCAAGGATTTTCATAGCAAGCTGAAGAAGGTATCCTACAGGGCGGAGATATGGTAGGCTATAGTAAGTGCATGAAAAAGTCATAACAAATTGAGATTTTATAGCAACAATTAACTATAACTGTTAAAGGTTTGGAGGATGTTAAATATGAGATGACAACGACCATAAATGAAAAGGAATGTCTCTTATCATCAAAGGATATATTAATTGCTGAGAAAGATTCCTAGCTTAGAGATAAATATGTTCAAATAAGAGAATTTCTTGAGGCACAGAAGGAATCGAGTGGCAATGTTTTGATCGAACAAAGAGTATTATTTGCAAAAGACAAAATCATAGCTACTGTCGAGAAGAAAATCCAAATGCTCCTAAAATAATTAGAAAGCAAAGGCTCAACTGAACTAGCACCTATAAATTTTGGACAAGACCCTAAAAGAAAGAGAATTGAGAGAAAATAAACGTATGAAGGCAAAGGTAAAGCCAAAGAGATTGTTGAAGAAATACCTGCTTTTATCATAGGTCGTTCCAAACTATCTTTAAGTTCGTGAAATCACCTCCAACTCAAATCCTACCAATACAAGATACGAGGCAAAACTAAGAATCTACAATTAATGTATCATGCTATTAATTAATTAATCAATATATTAATTATTTTAACAATCTGATTAATCTTAATTTCTTAATCATCCTCAACTTTTACAATCCATGTAATTAGTCTTAATCCGTAATCCATTAACTAAGTTTTTAATTGATTAATCCATTAATACATTTAATCACCTATTACTTAAATGAATAGATTTAGAGCTTAATCATCCTAACTAATCATGCTTATCAATTCGATTTGATCTAATTATCTAACCATTCAATTAATCAAATTAATCATCCATTAATTTAATCTTGTTAAATAGAACAAACTAGGGTTGCTATTTTTCGAAACCTTGGAGGGGTAGATTAATTAAAACCCAAGAATAAGGGTGATATTGAGACCACTCAAACATTGGAGGTCAATATGCTAAAAACAAAGTGTAGGAGTGGATAAGGGCTTAAGAAACAAAAATTAAGGGGAGGGTTACAAAAATCACAAATAGAAGGGTTTAGTTACAAAAAGAGCATCCCTCATATTTGAGCCTTCTCCTTCTTCACATCCTCCACCCCCGATGCTCACTTCTCTATCTCTACGATTGCGATCCTCCTTACCCCCTTCAACCTCTCAATCTCGCGGAAGCTCCTCTTTCGTAGTTGGGTGTGCGACGTCAACCTCCATCGCTCCTCAGATCACGATCTCGACTCTCGGCTGGTAGAAGGTAAGCAACCTGTGTTTAGTTGTTTTTTTTTGTTTGAGAGGATTGTCACAGAAGGGAGAGTTTGACCTTGGGGTGGATCTATAGTGGAGGGATCTCCGACGAAGGGTGGACACACATGTGCTGAGGTGTTGCCCTGTTCGATTTCTGGGCTGCCAGATTTGTGTAAGGGAGGTTGGGCAGCATGTATAGGAGCTTGTTCAGGTAAGGTTAGCTTGTTTGAATGGTTTTTAGAATGGTTTTGACGCTGCTATAATCTTTTGAATTGGTGTGGAATTCGTTTTGAGGTTTGGATAGGATCCTTATTTTGGATTGTTTTAGTTTCTAAATGGTGGTTATGTTGGAATCAGTTCTGTTTTGGAATCTAGGGTTTTCATTGTAATCTACTTGGAGTAGCTTCTGATCTTGTAGGGTTTCAGATCTGTAATCGCTACTTGCGTTTTGTTGTTTTGGAAATAGAAATCGGATGGTATCTCTCGATTTGTGATGAAGGAT
Source organism: Boesenbergia rotunda (assembly GCA_024364735.1). Classification (NCBI taxonomy): domain Eukaryota; kingdom Viridiplantae; phylum Streptophyta; class Magnoliopsida; order Zingiberales; family Zingiberaceae; genus Boesenbergia; species Boesenbergia rotunda. Next base: position 347,925 of record JAGFNQ010002838.1, read on the forward strand.
CTTGGTGTTGGTTCCATAGCTTTAGAATGTGTTTGTTTCCGTGTGTTATAGGGATGCTCCTTGCTATAGAATAGCAGTAGGTGGATCAATTGATAGCCTAATACTGAATTGGGTGCTTATGGGAGATTTGGGTGTATTGTGTTTGCCCATTTGGTGTGGAATGCTCTTACCGAGAGCTTTGGGTGGTGATTTGCTCATGTTGGGATGAGTTTGTTGGTGGTTGAGGCTAATTGTTTGTGGATCTTGGAGATTAGGTTTTGGATAGGTTTTGGTTGATATTGTATGGCTTGTATCTTGGATTTTGTGAAACCTTGTGTTGTGAGGTTATGTTGGGTTACTTGCTGTGTGTAGAATTAGGTACCAGATTTATTTTGAGGGGTTTTAATTAGGGTTAATCTTAATATAGTTTAGTATTTATTTTAGCTTATTATTGTTTGTATAAATAGCTAAATTGGGTCCTTGATACAGGACATAGATCGAATATGTATGTTTGATCGTGGGGGAGTTCTATCTGAAATACATAGCATATCGAGGCGGGTATCTCTTTCTTAAACTCTCAAGTTTATTGTACTTAAATACATGGCTGGTTTCATTATCTATGATAGGCTATTTTTACCTTGCCTCTGTTCCTTTTATTTTGTTGCTTGATACTTGAACTTCTTGATCTTAAAGATAATCAAATTTATGTTTATACAGTCTCAAGTTGATGCTTCTTGATCTATAGAGCATTGTGTGTAAACGAGTACTTAGGAACGATTGTTAGGCTATACCTAACTTTTGGTTGATAACTAGTATACCTTACCTATTCATTTAGTTGCATGATTCTTAGATCATGATGGATCTTGGATACATGTATATCATATTGCTGCATAGTTGTTAACCTGGTTAGGGTTGTGCGTATTAGTGCCATGAACCATCCCTGTATTGTTGCATGCTAGTGATCATCTGATTTGAGCCTGTCACCAGTCATTTAGCTGTCTGCCTATTCGGTTACTCGGGACAGTGGTAGTTGTTGAATATGAGCAGTTATCCTGTCGTGCTACGCTCGACTACTCAAGGATAGTGGTAGTTAGAGTTGTGAGCAGGCAATTGACACTCTCATCCATTGTTTTCTAGGGGATAGTAGTTGTTGGTGGCTCCCCATTCTCTTGGGGGTTTAGAGCAGTTTGACTCCTTAGCATCCGATCTACTCAACTATTCAAAATAGTGGTAGTTGTTGGAGTGCGTATAGTTATCACAACCTTATCTACTCGGGCTCACAGCTGTGATGTGACAGTGGCTTGACTGACATCAAGAATGAGACATGTCATTCCATCATGTGCATATGATGTTGTTGGTGCAATTGACCTCTAGGGTTTTAATGTTTGTTTAATAATATGTTTAATGGAGTTTGGTCCAGGTTGACCTTGTCCGGTGAGTAGTAGTCTACCAAGTGACTAGCAAGAGAAAAACCCTAGGGGAGGTAACCTTAGGTCTTGGAGGAGTGAACACCAAGCAAAGTTCTGGTGAGTAAAGCCAGGTCCTAGTGAGTGAAGTCAGGTCCTAGTGAAGTCCTAGTGAGTGAAGTCAAACCCTAGTGAGTGAAGCTAAGTTGGTGAAAGTCCTGGGAGTGAAGCTAGGTAGTGGAAAGTCCTAGTGAGTGAAGCTACGTAATGGAAACCCTAAAGTAGGTGCGATCGACCAGACAAGCGGATCTTGGTAAATCTAAGTATAGGTCTATCAATACTATTTTGCATTACTATTATTGTTGTTGTGCTAATTTAGTATTACGGGAAAAGGTTTAGTAGATCAGGAGATCAGACACTGAGCAGAAAAAGTCCAAAGAGATATGGAGGACCTGATGTTTGGTAGATGAGTAAAGGTAAGTCCTGGAGGAGAGTGTTGTGAGGTCGTGTCCCGATGAGATAACCTTAGGCACTGATCCAATTTTAGAAACCTACGGAGGTTTCTAAGTTGAGATCAGGACAGGTCTCATTATCGATTACTCATGCATATTATATTTATATTAACTTTGTTTTACAAGGTTAATCCTTTACATGTTATGTGTGTTGTGCTAATATTTTCATGTAGATCAGTTAGACATTGTTGATCGAGGGTTCTGTTGACTAATCATTGGGATCAGTCGACTAATCTTAGCCTGAGTAGCACTATCGCGAAGCGAATTTGACTTATCTATCAACTGATCATCAGGATTAGTCGGCGGAACCATATATGGTGTACGCAGATCTGAAGAAGGAAGCCTTATTGGTCGACCGATCAAGCTGATCAGTTGACGGATCACATTTATTATAGTGCCAGCTTAGCACAACCGAGCAATAAATACAAGGAAAGGTGCGAGGTTCCGTCGACTGAACAAGAGATTCAATCGACCGATTGGATCAATCGACTGAACAATTGCCTTAGTCAAGAGAAGAGCAACCTGACTCTGATACCAATGTCAAAGTGTTGGAAAACACAAGCTAGAGCCATGATCTAGATCTAACCATGTTGGTTAAGCCTTGAATAAAGGATATATGGGATCCCATGTCTTGATTAAGAGGATCAGACACTAGGCAGAGAAGTCCTAGTAGGTCGGGTGGATTGAGGGGCAGAAAGTCCTGGTGGGTTGAGGATTGAACATCAAACGGAAATGGTTTCTGCTTGAGGGGGAGGCTTGTGGTCCTTTGTTTGAGGGGGGGGGGGATTGATGGGGTTGCATGGTTGGAAACATAGTACCACATCGAAAACACATGGGAAAGATCATAGGATTATAAGGAAAAAATATCTCCATTGGCATGAGGCCTTTTGGGGGAGCCCAAGAACAAAACCATGAGGGCTTAGGCCCAAAGTGGACAATATCATACAATTGTGAAGATATCTAAATTCCTTTCGGTCCTAACAATTGGTATCAGAGCCAAGGTTTCCGGTTTTATGTGTTTTGGATTCGGTTACTTTCATGCATTTTTCATATATAATTTTATGTCAGATAATAGTAGGATGTGCGTAGGCTAACTCTTTGGTTGCAGGTATAAGATCCAACTATTATGGCTAGGTGATTGTATGTGATTGTGTGTGTGTGATTGTAATGATTTATTTGAATCCTCGGGGTTGACGAGGTTAATTAGTATTTAATTTTTGTAATTAAATACGGTATTATTTAGCCGGTTGTTTTAATTTACTTTCGATCTAGATTTGTTGTACATTCCTTCATGGAGTATAATATCCATGGATGTAAATTAAAATAATTTTTTTTATCTCGGGTCGGAGCTTCTTCTTGCTTGCGCATGGTGGTGGAGAAGATGGAGACGAGGTGGCGACACGACTGGAGGCGTATTGGAGAACAAAAACCATAATAGTTGAAAAATTAGTTTTTTCATATTTATTGCTTATTGTTTGATATACATGTTGTGTGTGCTTAGAAAATTCCTCAATTTTAAATTACTAAGTGGGAGAGGGAATCTTTGAGTCCCGTGGTCTCCATTACCAATTTGATATGTGATGTGAACAAATTTACGCGTTGGCTCTGAGTGCCTTCCTCCATATCGGATGAGTTTGTTTCGTGGATCACTAGATCAAATATAATTATAGAAAATTATTTAGGAGCATGTGATCTTCCCCATCGGAAGGGACATAATCCTAGATTGCCTTAGTATCGTGTAATGGTATACGCTTAGATGCAAATAATAGTATCCTCCCCATCGGAGTCACTGCTGTTATTTGTAGGGCCGAAGAGAAACCATCTATTAATTTTATTTGTCAAAAAGTAAGGTAGACAAGATAATCAAATTAATGGGTAAAACCTCCTTTTACAAATGTTGAATTTGTATACGTCCACACTATTGTGGCATACAAAATTCGCGGTGTTTTGATGTGTTGATTGTTTTTAAAATTTTATTGTTTGGGGAATCAATATTATTTTAAAAACTAATGTTTTGACCATTGTGATTCTCAGGATTTTTCAAAATGGCTTTCAACCCACTTGTTGTTCTTTTAAAAGAGAATAAACTTACTGGTCCCAATTATATCGATTGGAAAAGGAACCTGGACATTGTCTTAACTATTGAGAAGTACAAATTGGTACTCTTTGAGATCTGTCCAGAAAAGCCTAGCGAAAATTCAAGTGAAGAGGAGAAGGAACGTTGTAAGAAGTGGGTGAAGGCAGACGAGATAGTGTGGTGTTACATTTTGGCTTCTATGTCAAATGTGTTGCAACATCAACATCAGGCCTTCGCTTCTGCTTATGACATGATGTTCAATCTCAAGGAACTCTTTGGACACCAGAATCGGGCTGTCAGGCAAGAGGCAATGAGGAACTTGATGACGACCGCCATGATTGAGGGGACACCCATGAGGGATCATGTTCTCAAAATGATGACTCATTTGAATGAGATAGAAGTCCTTGGAGCGGAGATTGATGGGGAAACCTAGGTCAATATCATTCTCTAGTCACTACCTAGGAGTTTTGAGCAGTTTCGCCTGAACTACAATATGAACAAAAGGACATATTCGTTGGTGAAACTTCTGACAGAACTCTAGGCGACGGAGGGGCTATTTCGTCAAAGTGCTCGTGCTTATATTGCCGAAAAGGTTTCTACTTCTAAGCCGAAAGGAAAGAAGAAGAAGAAACAAGGTTTAGCAAAGAATGCGGCAGGATCTCAAGGACCTCAGGCTGGGGTGAAGAAGCCGAAAGGCAAGTGCTTCACATGCAAGCAGACTGGACATTGGAAGGTGGATTGTCCCCGTCGAAAGGAGAAAAATCAAGGTATATCATTTTGTTTAGTTGTTGAAACATGTTTAGCGGTGTTATCTATCGTTACCTGATGTGTAGATACGGGAGCCACTGATCATGTCTGCAATTCTTTGCAGGGGTTCCAGGAAACCAGACGACTAGCTGAGGGTGAGATTATCGTCTACATGGGAAATGCTACGGAGGTGGCGGCTATTGCAGTGGGAGACGTTTATTTATCTTTTGATAGGAATAAAACTTTGGTTTTGAGAAATTGACTTTATGTACCTACTTTTAGAAAGAATTTGATTTCAATTTCTATGTTGTTTTAGATGGATATTCTATTTCTTTTAATGACAGAGTTGTTATAAAAAGGAATAGGGAGATTATCTGTTCTGGTACATTGGTTGGCAATTTATATACTCTTGAACCAATAACTCCCACGATGCAAATAGAAATTAATAGCTCTTCATCTAATCATAATAAGAGAAAAAAACTTTTGAAAATGAACCAAACGTATCTTTGGCATTTAAGGTTAGGTCATATTAACTTGAGCAGAATTCAAAGGTTGATAGCTGATGGACCTTTGGGTTCATTGGTGGTGGAGGACTTCCCAACCTGCGAATCTTGCTTGGAAGGTAAAATGACCAAGAGACCTTTTAAGGCCAAGGGGTATAGAGCCAAAGATGTATTGGAATTGATTCATTCTGATTTGTGTGGTCCTATGTCTATCTAGGCTAGAGGTGACTTTGAATATTTCGTCTTCTTTATAGATAATTATTTAAGGTATGTATACATTTACTTGATGCGTCAGAAGTCTGAATGCTTTGACAGGTTCAAAGAATTCAAGGCTGATGTGGAAAAATGTCATGGTAAATGTATCAAGACACTACGATCTGATCGTGGTGGTGAGTACCTCTTGGGAGAGTTTAGGAGTTACTTATCAGAGGCTGGGATTCAATCCCAATTGTCCGCACCTGGTACACCCCAGTAGAATGATGTGGCAGAGTGAAGGAATATGACTCTTATGGAGATGGTTAGATCGATGATGAGTTATTCTGAGTTACCGGATTCGTTCTGGGGGTATACTTTGGAAACGACAGTGTACATTCTGAACTTGGTACCATCTAAATCAGTACCCTTTACTCCCACAGAACTGTGGACTGGGCGTAAGCATAGTTTAAGACATATTCGAATTTAGGATAGTCCAGCACATGTACTGAAGGGAGATGCTGATAAGTTGGAATCTCGTATAGAAGTACGCTTGTTCATAGGCTATCATAGAGGAACAAAAGATACTTTATTCTATAGTCCTAAGATCAGAAGGTCATCGTTAGCACGAATGCCCGATTTTTAGAGGAGGACTATGTAATGAACCACAAACCCATGAGTAAGATTATTCTAGAAGAGGTGAGAGGGGAAGTTCCAACATCAGTACCAACGGTATAGGAGGACATACCACAAGTGATTGCACCGCGTGTCATAGAGGATACACAGGTAGTACCTCATCGTGGTGGGAGGGTTGTGAGACAATCTCACAGATTTATGTTTTTGAGAGAGTCTTCAAACTTGGTCCCTGGTGAACATGAACCTGATCCCTGGACCTATGATGAGGCACTCCAAGATAAAGATGCGGTATCTTGGCTAAAGGCGATGAACTCTGAGTTAGAATCTATGGATTCTAATCAAGTCTGGGAGCTAGTAGAACCACTTGATGGTGTAAAAACCATTGGATGCAAGTGGATCTACAAAAGAAAGAGAGGATCAGACGAGAAGGTGGATACCTTCAATGCAAGACTTATTACGAAAGGGTATACTCAGAAAGAGGGTATCGATTATGAGGAGACCTTTTTGCCAGTAGCAATGCTTAAGTCTATCCGGATTCTCTTGTCTATTGCCGCTCATATGGATTATGAGGTTTGGCAGATGAATGTCAAGATAATTTTCCTTAACGGAAGTCTTGAGGAAAACATCTATATGAAGCAACCAGAGGGATTCATTGCAAAGGGCAAAGAGCATCTTGTGTGTAAGCTTAATTGGTCTATTTATGGATTGAAGCAATCTTCAAGATCTTGGAACATCCAGTTTGATGAGGTAATCTAGTCTTATGGATTTATTCAATGTCCGGATGAGTCTTGTGTATACAAGAGATGTGATGGAAACGTAGTGGTATTTCTTGTACTATACGTAAATGACATTTTGCTCATTGGTAACAATGTCAAGGTGTTATCAGACATAAGGGTATGGTTGTCCAAACAGTTTGATATGAAGGACTTGGGAGAAGCTGGACACATCTATGCGATCAAGGTTATAAGGGATTGCAAGAAAAGGTTGTTGTGCTTATCTCAAGCTTCGTATATTGACACTATCCTAGCTTGTTTTAGCTTGCAAAACTCCAAGAAAGGTTTTCTACCTTTTCGGCATGGAGTACCTTTATCTAAGGAGATGTGCCCTAAAACATCAAAGGAGATAGAGGAGATGAAGGCAGTTCCTTATGCTTCAGCTGTAAGAAGCCTCATGTATGCTATGTTGTGTACCAGACCGGATATCTATTTTGCCATGGGCATGGTTAGCAGATATCAGAGTAATCTAGGACAGAGACATTTGATTGCGGTAAAGCATATATTGAAGTACCTGAAAAGGACTAGGGATTATATGCTAGTTTACCAGGCAGATGATTTACTCCCTATGGGTTACACAGATTCTGATTTCCAATCAGATAGGGATAACAGTAAGTCTACCTCGGGTTATGTGTTTACTTTGGGAGGTGGAGCCATATTATGGAGGAGTATCAAGCAAAAATGCGTGGCGGACTCCACCATGGAAGCTGAATATGTGGCAGCCTCTGAGGCGACCAAGGAAGTTGTATGGCTCAGAAACTTCTTAATGGACTTAGATATGATTCCTGGTTTGCCCAGAGATATTACAATTTATTGTGATAACAGTGGTGCAGTAGCAAACTCGAAGGAACCATGAGCCCATAAGGCAAGTAAACACATAGAGCGCAAGTACCACATGATACGAGACATCATAAAACGAGGAGAAGTTGTTGTTGCCAAGATTGCATCAGAGGAGTTTTGGATCGAGAAACATGATAGAGGGGGGTGAATATCGTGAAAATCTTTTCGGATAAGAATAAGAGAAAATACGCAGCGGAAATAACACAAACACACAAAGAACACAAGTATTTTTACTTGGTTCGGAGTCACGGTCGGCTCCTACTCCAAGGCCCATGGTCCTTGACTGTTTACTGCGGGCAATTCTATAATCGCGCAAAGGTTTACAGATTTTGATACAAGAATATTGCAGAAAAAAAGAATACACTTTTCGTTACCGACGCCCGGTGTGGATCGTACTTCGGAGCAGAGGGTCATCGTCGGCTCTAGAGTCTCGAGATCGGAGTTTGCCGGAGCAGAGAACTTGAACGAAAAGCTTAGAGGCGTTGGAAAGTTGTGTTCTTGAAGCCTCGGGGTCGAGCCCCTTTTATAGTGCTCTTGGGGGCGCCTGACACGTGCCTTCAGATCGGAGAAACTTCATCCGCAGCTCGGTCAGCGCTTATCGCCTTCGAATCGGCCTCTGGAGCTGACTCGGGCGCCCGGACCTCCTGGGCGCTCAGCTTGACTTGGTCCGCTGGCTTCGTGGCTGATTTTGCTTCGACTACCTCTTTAGCTTTGACCTTGGGCACCCGGGACCTCCTGGGCGCCTAGCCTAGTGTGGTTTCGAAGCGATTCTTGTTATTTGCTGTTTTGCCTTTGACCTTGGGCGCCCAGGACCTCCCGGGCGCCTAGCTCAGTTTCCTGCCCCTCTCCTTTGGGGCGTTCTGAGCTGTAGAAACACACTCCTTCGATCCCTGCATACAAGGTTAGTTCCAAAACAAACAAAGCAAGAATATTAGTTAGTATTTACAGCCGTAGCTGTCTTGGTTCTGACTTCGGGTCTCCCAAATGGAACCTTAGGTCGAACCGACGCCTACTGTTCCCTCGATGGGGAACGCGTCCTGTTAGTGATACGAGAAAAGTGTCCTAAGGCAATCGCCTTATGATTGTAATCATTTATTTTAATAAATGAATATTCACTATTTGAGTATACATGTTTATGTATTTGATTGAGATCTTAAACTCATTTACTGAATGTCCGCAATACAATTCACAGCATGAGAGAACTTGTGATGAATTCACAACTAGTGATTATCTCTACATGTTCAATTGTGAAGTATTGAAATTGTCCCTAGTCGATGAATTGATAAATACGGACACTATCAATTCTGTTGAGACTAGCATGGGTTATTCTCTAATCAGCTGATTCTCACTGGTTGGTGACATTGGGATGTCCGGAGATAAACATGAATGCTAGTTAAGGGAACTAGTTCATTGGAGTGACTGGCTGTAAAACTTCATATGGTAGTCTACATATAGAAATGTCAATGAAGTTCTTACTGCAACTTAAGTGCGATGTTCCTTTGACTTGCGGTGTTCAAGTCATCTTGGTCATGGAGACTTATACTTTGACATCTTAAGCAAGCATCTCCAAGAAGGTGTGGACCCAGGATGATTGGGTATAAGCCGAATTACCCGAAGATGTTTGAACAGCCTACAAAGGATTCACCACTCCTTGCGAGGAGATGTATACCCAAGGCTTGTCGTCGGATTGTTACTCGAAGCCTCTAGCCAGAGCATAACATGTTCAAAGTATGAATCTCTTAGATATATGAGAGTAATTAGAATCCGTAGGACGAAAAAATGTTACTTGGGCTAGGTGTGACGTAGTCAGCCTAGTGGGGACTGACACACATAGACCATGTCCTGAACCAAGTGGGTATAAGATGGTGAAGGGAATGGGGCACGATTCATTATAGCTGCTGAAGGGTTTCAGAATTGTTTCTGAGGTCAACCGTTGATCTTTTGATTAATTGGGGATCATGATGTACTACTAGGTGCCACTCATGATCGTTCTATAATTGGTTAATTATAGACGGCCAACATAAATCGAAAGCCTATTTAGTCACACGCACTACGAGTAATCCGAGGGATTTAAAACGAGTTGAAAATTGGATTTTTCAATCAAGAGAGATTAGGTTTGGTTGAGCCAAACGATAAGTCGAATCTGAATTTTTCAGAGACGCATTGGAAGCGTAAAATGGCTAAGTCTTTTGAAGACATAATAGATGAATTAAATGAGTTTAATTCATTGGCGCGTGGCCTGGATAGGCCGGCCAAAGAGGGTCCCCACCCTCTTTGCTTGGCCGGCCACAACAAAGGGAGGGAACCAAATTGTTTGGTTCAATTTATAAAATAAATCAAGTGTGGTTTGTTTTATAAAATTATGGATGATATAAATTTTTTATATAAACCAAGGTTTGGTTTATTTTTCATGGAAATTAAAATGAACCATGGATTGGTTTATTTTATTTTATAAAATCAATCATGGATTGATTTACCATGATAAAGAAATTTATATAAAATTTATTTTTCATGAAAATTAAAATGAACCATGGATTGGTTTATTTTATTTTATAAAATCAATCATGGATTGATTTACCATGATAAAGAAATTTATATAAAGAAATTTATTTTTCATGGAAATTAAAATGAACCATGGATTGATTTATTTTATAAAATCAATCATGGATTGATTTACCATGATAAAGAAATTTATATAAAGAAATTTATATGATAAATTTCTTATGAAAATTTATTCCATAAGAAAAGGAGACTTGGTTGATTTTTATCATGAATTAAAATATGATTTTAACCATGATATAAAATCAAGACTTGGCATGATGGAATAAGTCATAGAAAATTTATATGATAAATTTCTTATGAAAATTTATTCCATAAGAAAAAAGAGACTTGGCGGTTGAGATGCCACTATATAAAGGACCCAAGGCAAGGCTTGGAATTAATTCAAAATAATCCAAGTATTCTTGCTTGGGCTCTCTCCCTCTCCTCCCTTTTTCCTCTTGGCCGGCCACAAGCCTCTCCCCCTTTCTTCTTGCCGTGAGCACAAGGAGAAGCACCGAGGCGACGAAGTTCTTCCGTCGGGACGATCTTCCTCTCCGGCCATCATCACCTTGGGATTGGGCGCATGTCATCTTCCTCCTTCTCGCCGGAATTGTGATTCCGGCCAACCTTGGTGGTGAGTTTTTCCGATATGATTACTTCTCTCTTGGTTTCTTGTCGCGTTCTCGGAGAATCTAGTAGTTCTCGAGAACACGAGACTCGTGGCTTTGCGAAGTCATCCCGAAGAAAACTCAGCGTGGACGCGAATAGATGCGGAGCTTCCTAGGGACGCTTACGGTTGGATCTCGTCCCTTTCTTCGAGTTACGCGAGGTAACAAGTAAATTAGTTTACGTTTCTGCAAAATTTTAAATATATGATCATGTCTACACAACATAAGGTTGCATGCTTAGATGTGTGGTTAAATAATTTGAGAAATTATTTATGCTAAACCTTCCGCTGCACGTAATTAATTTTAAAATTACGAACCCGCATCCATGTCAACATGCACCCGGTCCCAACAGTGGTATCAGAGCCGGTTAGTGTTCGACATATCATATAATTGTTTTGCGGAAAACTTTGTCATGATCTCAATTTTGGAAAATTTTCCAATTATGAAAACTTTCCAATTATGGTAAATTTTAGATTTAGGAATTTCAAAGTTTGGAAATCCTCATGAAATTTCGCAAACTTTTGAAATATCCCTGTTTCTGAAATTTTATGATAATTGTGAAAACCTTCCATTTTTAGAAACTTTCCAATTTTAAAATTTCCTATTTTGGAAATTTTCCAATCTTGGAAATACGTAAGTTTTCTTTGTACCAGAAACTTACAATTATTCTAAAAATTTTTATTTTTGGAAACTTTCCATTTATGGAAAGCTCGTAAATTTGGGCACTTTCTTTTAAGAAAGTCTAGACAAATTATGGGAATATTAATTGACATTTAAATTCATAATTGGAAATTAAATTATTTACAAAATTCTTTATTTTGGATTGAGCCTCGGGGAGCCGTCCAATTTAAAGTTAGTTGTTATAATTAAATTTCCTAAATTGAATTTAAATTGTCAAATGTTTAATTTGGATTGAGCCTCGGGGAGCCGTCCAAATTAAGTTATTTATTGATATTAATTTTCCATAAATAAAATATGTGATCAAATCTTAAAAATTTTTGAGGTGATTCTCAAACGATAATTTCCTAATTTGATTTATGAGGTGATGCTCTTACATATTATTGTCTCTAAAATTAATTAGGAAAATTATTTCCTATAGAGTATATTTCCTTAAATAAGATTTTCATGAAAAATAATATGTGGTTGAATTAAGGGAATCTGTCTCTTAATTTAATAAGATTTGATTTAGAGAAATCAAAGTCTTAAACATATTAATTTCGAAATTGATTATGATAATTTAGGAAATTGTTTCCCAAAATAATTCCTTGAATAAAGTATGAAATTAGAATTAGGAGATCCGGTTCCTAATTCAATTAATGAGACTTGTTAAATTAAGTCACATACATACTTTATTAAAGAAATCGTTAGAACATGACATAATTATATGTCATGAATGTGCTTAAAAGGAAAAGGATGAGACCCAAAACCCCTTACAAAATATTAAGGCCAACACCTTCCATTAATATGGTTAGAACCGGAGTTTTGTTTCTCGTTTGGGTTGATGGACATATCCATGCCCGGCTTGAACCTCGACATGTTCAAATCATGGAATTAGTTTATGATTAATATAGTTGGAGTCAGAGGTCAATCCTTAGTTTTGGTTGTTGGACACATCCAAGCCTGACTAAACGGTTGAATGAGCTCCAACCATATTAAAACTATTTCTTGATTAATGGGTCAGCCTTAAGCTTGGAGCATCGATTTGTTGTGCCACAGCCAAGGTCGATGTAAAGAGAGGTGCAGTTGGGTGCTATGTATAATGTTGCGTACTTGTTAATGAGTTAACAACCCAATGATTTATGCAAACATTCAATTAGTTGATAGCATAATGTGATAGTTACATATATGTAATATGTAATCGGTATAATTACCTACCTTCATAGCTAAGAATAACTTGATGGCCCCAGCCATGGTTGTTCTTATCTATGGTTGGATATCAACCTATTTGGAGATGTTCCTACGATCTCCCGAATTGATAAAAAGGGTTATTCAATTCGAAAAATAAATAGGATTTAATTAATGTATATTGATGCATTCTTCTCATCACGTAACCTCAATTTGTATTTCTAGGACAATCACATGATCATGTCTTCTATGAATTTGCGTTCCATTTTGGACACCAATAAGTTAACATAGGACAAAAGGATTGAAAAGGCACCAAAAGGCACTTGCTATCACTACGGCAAGGAGGGCCACTGGCGAAGAAACTGCAAGGTTTATCTTAAGTCCTTGAAGAAGAAGGCATCCGATGCCCCATCCTCTTCAGGCATCTTCGTTATTGAATGTCACTCTATTTCCTCGTACACCTGGGTACTTGATACTGGGTGTAGCTCACATATATGTAATGACATACGGGGGCTAAGGAATAGAAGAAGACTCGTCAAGGGAGAAGCGAATTTGCGAGTTGGAAATGGATGCAAAGATTGCTGTTATTCCATCGGAACATATTTGCTAAAGCTCCCTACTGGACTTGTCTTAGAATTGGATAATTGTTATTTTGTTCCTTCGTTAATAAAGAACATTGTATCTATTTCATGCTTGAATGAAAAGGGTTACCATTTAACTTTTAGTAACAATTGTTGTTACATAACTTTAAATGGTGTTCTTTATGGGACCGGAACATTATGCAATGGTATCTACACGTTAGATTTATCCGGTGACATTTTCAATATCGAAGTTAGCAACAAACGTGCTAGAATAGATAATCAAATAGACTCCTATACGTGGCATTGTCGTCTTGGCCATGTAAGCAAGAAACGCATGACCAAATTACACCGATGTGGAATTCTGGAATCATTTGAACCCGGTTCATTTGATACATGCGAATCATGCTTAAAAGGCAAGATGACCAAATTACCCTTTTCCGGAAAAGGTAAACCAGTGGGAGAATTGCTTGGTCTAATACATACTGATGTATGTGGACCAATGTCAACTCTTGCACAAGGAGGCTATAGCTACTTCATTACCTTTATCGATGATCACTCACGATTCGGGTATGTGTTCTTAATGAAACGCAAATCTGAAGCTTTTGAGAAATTCAAAGAGTTCAGAAGTGAAGTAGAGAAACAGCTTGGCAAAAGTATTAAGATACTTCGATCCGATCGGGGTGGTGAATACTTAAGTCAAGAGTTTCAAGATTATCTTAGGGACAATGGGATATTGTCTCAATGGACTCCGCCATATACACCACAGCATAATGGTGTATCTGAGAGGCGTAACCGAACCTTGATGGACATGGTTAGATCTATGATGAATCATGTAACTCTTCCAAAATCCTTTTGGGGCTATGCGCTTAAGACAGTTGTTTACTTGCTAAATAGAGTCCCGACCAAGGTAGTCTCTACTACTCCATATGAGACGTGGAATAGTAAGAAACCTCATTTATCTCACCTAAAGATATGGGTTGTCCTGCTTATGTGAAGCGGACTGTATCAGACAAATTGGATGCTAAGTCTGATAAATGTCTATTTATTGGATACCCTAAGGAAACGAAAGGTTACCAATTCTATCATCCCTTGGAACAAAAGGTGTTTGTTTCAAGGCATGCTGTATTTCTAGAAAAAGAATTTCTTTTACAAGAAAACAGTGGGAGTAGCATTGAACTTGAAGAAGTTCAAGAAACTCCAATAGACATTACAGAGACACCTAGTCTAGACCCACAACCAATAACTCATAATGATGAGCTATTAGTTGAACCTAAAACACCACCACTTCTTCATAGGTCTGATAGGACACGCAATATTCCAGAGAGATACGGATTTCTTATAAGTGAATCGAACGACGTGTTACTCATTAGCGATGACGAACCTATCAGTTATGAAGATGTTCTGAAAAATTCAGAAAGGGATAAATGGCTTGAAGTCATGAAGTCGGAAATGGATTCCATGTACAAAATCAAGTATGGGACTTGGTTAACCCACCTGAAGGGATTAAGCCCATAGGGTGCAAGAGGGTTTTCAAGAAGAAAATCGACATGGAAGGTAATGTTGTTACCTTTAAGGCTAGATTAGTGGCAAAAGGATATCGTCAGAAACAAGAAATTGATTATGACGAAACTTATTCGCCAGTAGCTATGCTTAAATCCATTCGGATGCTCCTGGCCATAGCAGCTCATTATGATTATGAGATATGGCAAATGGATGTGAAAACAGCTTTCCTCAATTGAAACCTGCTTGAGGATGTATACATGATACAACCTGAAGGTTTTACATCGGTTGATAAAACCAAAGTATGCAAGCTTCAACGATCCATATATGGACTAAAGCAAGCATCCAGGAGCTGGAACATCCGTTTTGATGAGACAATCAAAGAGTTTGATTTCTCACAAAATCCTGACGAACCTTGTGTGTACAAGAAGGTTAGTGGGAGTGCAGTCGTATTCCTAGTGTTATATGTCGATGACATATTACTTATAGGAAACGATATATCAGTCTTACAGTCAGTTAAAATTTGGTTGTCCAAAACTTTCTCCATGAAAGACCTGGGAGAAGCAACCTATATCCTTGGGATTAGAATCTATAGAGATAGATCAAAACGGTTGCTTGGTCTTTCGCAGTCTACATATATAGACCGAGTGCTAGAAAGGTTTAGCATGTCGGAATCCAAGAAAGGTTACCTTCCCATCAGGCATGGGATCAACCTTTCGAAGTCTATGTGTCCGCGCACAGAAGACGAGAGGATTTGCATGAATAAGATTCCTTATGCATCCGCGATAGGATCTATCATGTATGCTATGTTATGTACTAGGCCCGATGTATCGTATGCTCTGAGCGTCACAAGCAGATACCAGTCTGATCCAGGAATGGATCATTGGGCGGCTGTCAAGACAATCCTCAAGTACTTAAGAAGAACTAAGGATGTGTTCCTAATATATGGAGAAGGTGATATGGTAATACGTGGGTATACAGATGCCAGTTTCCAGACAGATAAGGATGACTCCAAATCTCAGTCTGGATACGTATTTATTTTGAATGGAGGCGCAATAAGTTGGAAGAGTTCCAAGCAAGACACCGTAGCGGATTCTACCACGGAAGCGGAATATATTGCAGCTTCGGAAGCAGCAAAGGAAGCAGTCTGGATCAAGAAGTTTGTCTCAGAACTTGGTGTGGTTCCAACCATTGATGAAGCAATACCGGTTTATTGCGACAACAATGGAGCTATTGCACAAGCAAAGGAACCAAGGTCTCATCAGCGATCCAAACATGTGCTTCGCCGCTATCATCTGATCAGAGAGATTATAAGTAGGAATGATATACAAATTGAGAAAATTCCCACTGAAAGGAATTTAGCGGATCCTTTAACTAAGGCCTTGCCTCAAAGCAAGTTTGAGGGTCATGTTAGAGCCTGTGGTATTGGATACCGTAGCGATTGGCATTAGGCCAAGTGGGAGTTTGTTAGTGATATGAGAAAAGTGTCCTAAGGCAATCGCCTTATGATTGTAATCATTTATTTTAATAAATGAATATTCACTATTTGAGTATACATGTTTATGTATTTGATTGAGATCTTAAACTCATTTACTGAATGTCCGCAATACAATTCACAGCATGAGAGAATTTGTGATGAATTCACAACTAGTGATTATCTCTACATGTGCAATTGTGAAGTATTGAAATTGTCCCTAGTCGATGAATTGATAAATACGGACACTATCAATTCTGTTGAGACTAGCATGGGTTATTCTCTAATCAGCTGATTCTCACTGGCTGGTGACATTGGGATGTCCGGAGATAAACATGAATGCTAGTTAAGGGAACTAGTTCATTGGAGTGACTGGCTGTAAAACTTCATATGGTAGTCTACATATAGATATGTCAATGAAGTTCTTACTGCAGCTTAAGTGCGATGTTCCTTTGACTTGCGGTGTTCAAGTCATCTTGGTCATGGAGACTTATACTTTGACATCTTAAGCAAGCATCTCCAAGGAGGTGTGGACCCAGGATGATTGGGTATAAACCGAAGTGCCCGAAGATGTTTGAACAGCCTACAAAGGATTCACCACTCCTTGCGAGGAGATGTATACCCAAGGCCTATCGTCGGATTGTTACTCGATGCCTCTGGCCAGAGTATGACATGTTCAGAGTATGAATCTCATAAATACATGAGAGTAATTAGAATCCGTAGGACGAGAAAACGTTACTTGGGCTAGGTGTGACGTAGTCAGCCTAGTGGGGACTGACACACATAGACCATGTCCTGAACCAAGTGGGTATAAGATGGTGAAGGGAATGGGCACGATTCATTATAGCTGCTGAAGGGTTTCAGAATTGTTTCTGAGGTCAACCGTTGATCTTTCGATTAATTGGGGATCATGATGTACTACTAGGTGCCACTCATGATCGTTCTATAATTGGTTAATTATAGACGGCCAACATAAATCGAAAGCCTATTTAGTCACACGCACTACGAGTAATCCGAGGGATTTAAAACGAGTTGAAAATTGGATTTTCCAATCAAGAGAGATTAGGTTTGGTTGAGCCAAACGATAAGTCGAATCTGAATTTTTCAGAGACGCATCGGAAGCGTAAAATGGCTAAGTCTTTTGAAGACTTAATAGATGAATTAAATAAGTTTAATTCATTGGGCGTGGCTTGGATGGCCGGCCAAAGAGGGTCCCACCTCTTTGCTTGGCCGCCACAACAAAGGGAGGAACCAAATTGTTTGGTTCAATTTATAAAATAAACAAGTGTGGTTTGTTTTATAAAATTATGGATGATATAAATTTTTATATAAACCAAGGTTTGGTTTATTTTTCATGGAAATTAAAATGAACCATGGATTGGTTTATTTTATTTTATAAAATCAATCATGGATTGATTTACCATGATAAAGAAATTTATATAAAGAAATTTATATAAAATTTATTTTCATGGAATTAAAATGAACCATGATTAGTTTATTTTATTTATAAAATCAATCATGGATTGATTTACCATGCCTTTTTCTTATGGAATAAATTTTCATAAGAAATTTATCATATAAATTTCTTTATATAAATTTCTTTATATAAATTTCTTTAT
>JAGFNQ010002839.1:0-24715 GCA_024364735.1 Boesenbergia rotunda
TTTTGTTGTAAATATAACACTAAAATCAGTAATATATTTGCACCAATAAAATCGGCAGCATGCAATAGACAGTAAATGAATAAGCAGGGTTAGGAAATCGTTATCCTCCGGTTAAAGCGTCGGCGCGCCGACTGTCTTTAGAGAATTTATTGCCGCCCAAGGTGCAGAGGCTCGCTGGCAAATCCCTCAAGATCCAACAACCACTCACCGCCGTTCGTAGGTGCACTCCAAGACGAACACCGCAATTCGGAAGCAACCTCAGATCGCACAAGGGGAAGCCTCAAGACCCAAAACCGAAACAGGAAGAAGGAAGAAGGAAAGGAACTCGAAAACCGCTGATCGCTCAGAGGGCGAAGGAGAGAAGAAAGCAGTGAATGAGAATTGCTTCTTCCCCTTCTCCTTTTATAGATCCGAAGAGGCAAACCTTTGCCTCTTCTCTCTGAGGAATCGCGACCATGCGCGAGGAGTCGGGCCGTGCGCGATTCTGAGAAAGACGCGATTTCTCAAAAAAACGGTAAAGGAAAAATAAAAAAGAAATAAGAAATAAAAATAAACCAAACCAAATTGGTTTAGGAAACCAGACCGAAATCTGCAAAACCAAACCGCGCCGCCCGCAAGCGCGAGGCTCACGGGCTGGGGATTTACACCCCCCCTGCGCGCGATAATCGCGTGCGTCGCGCCCGATTTATGGATTTCCGGCCCAGACCCCCTGAAACCACCTGGTTTGGGCTCAACCCGCGCATGCGTGTAGGTCCCCCTAAGCCATCTAAGCATGGTAGGAATGGCTTGATATATAAGCCATTCCACCTTTCTAGACTTAGCAATGTGGTACTAAAACATGCTTCAATAAATTTGAAATTCCAAACAATAATTCAACAATCCCCCACAAATTTCAAATTATAATAAATAATAAAACAGGTCTTGAGGCTTTGTCGTAATGAGCTTTCAGTGAAAATACCTTCCAGTTTGAATTTTCACCTAAGTAAACCAATCTTATTCACACAGGTTTGAAGTGAACTAAGTCTTGAACTTAAACCTTTAATATGTGAAAATCAATTGGCAACAACTCATCACAGGCGATGGTTGAATCCTTCTGGGTTGGTGCATTACGGCCATGCCACCGAATCTTGTTTCATAAGTGTTAAGGAGAGTTGCCCGGACCCCCCATACTGCGGCCTCACAGTTACACTTACATAGGTGAGTTTTCCAAGGATGTACTGCAAGCATCCTGTCATAAAGACCTCAAACTTATTAAGAGCCTTAAGCTCATCCTTACTAGCAGTCAAGCATCTATCCAGGGAAGAGACTTTGAGATTATATCTCAATCAAATTTATGCTTACGGTTCACCCTTATAGCTTGTTTATACCACATTGAACCTACTTCTTGGGATCTCTAATCAGATAGGTTGGGTTGCCGCTATAGATGAAACCAGAATAGGCCTCAGTCTCATTCCCTTACTGGATCTCTTGATTTTCTCAGAATCAAGTCCTTTTGTGAGTGGATCAGCAATATTGTCTTTTGAACTTACAAAGTCCAAAGACACCACTCCGAGAGACACTAGCTCACGAACAGATTTCAATCTTATTCGTACATGTCTCTTCTGTTTTTGGTTGTACTTGGAGCTTCTAATCTGAGCTATTGTTGTTTGATTATCACAGTTCACTGAAATAGGAGGTATTGGCTTCAAAATCAAGGGAATCTCAGTAAGAAGACCCTTAAGCCAATCAGCTTCAGTTACTGTGGTATCCAAAGCACACAATTCTGCCTCAGCTGTAGAACGGGATATGATCGTCTGTTTAACAGACCTCCAAGAAACTGCACCGCCTCCAAGTGTAAAAATATAGCCAGTAACGCCTTTACACTCAGCGGTGTCAGCTATCCAACTAGCATCACTATATCCCTCCAGGACTGCAGGGAACCTCCCATAGCACAAGCCCAAGGATATAGTACCCTTTAGGTATCTGAGTACTCTGTCTAATGCATCCCAATGTGTTCTGTCCGGATAGCTGGTAAACCTGCTCAATTTAGTTATAGCAAACGAAATATCAGGTCTAGAATAATTTGCCAAATATATTAGACTACCAATTATTTGGGAATATCTTAATTGAGACACAGCCACGCCACTCTTATTCTTGTGGAGAGTCTTTGAAGGATCATAGGGTGTGACTACAGATTTTATGTGGCTATAGCCATATTTCTCTAACACTTTCTCAACATAGTGTGCCTGAGAAATTGCTATTCCATCAGTTGAGCGAGTCAACTTCAGCCCTAAAATCACATCAGCACAACCCATATCCTTCATATCAAACTTACCACTTAAGAGGGCATTGGTCTCATTAATAATTGAAAGGTCAGATGCAAACAATAAAATATCATCTACATATAAACATAAAATAATACATCTATTGCCTTTCAGTTTAGTATATACACATTTGTCAGAGTCATTAATTTCAAAGCCAAACGATAGCATAGCACTATCAAATTTTTCATGCCATTGCTTTGGGGCTTGTTTCAAACCATATAGAGATTTAACTAACTTACAGACTTTATTCTCACTTCCAGAAGCTACATATCCCTCTGGCTGATCCATATATATCTCTTCTTCAAGATCACCATTAAGGAATGCCGTTTTGACATCCATTTGATGGACCTCAAGATGATATATGGATGCCAATGCTATTAACACTCGGATTGTAGTAATTCTGGTAACAGGAGAATAAGTGTCAAAATAGTCAATCCCTTCTTTTTGTTTGAATCCCTTAGCAACTAGGTGTGCTTTGAATTTATCTACTGACCCATCAGGTTTTAGTTTTCTCTTAAACACCCATTTACATCCTATGGTGGTACAACCAGGAGGTAAATCTACTAACTCCCAAGTGGCATTAGAGATAATAGAGTGCATTTCACTTTTAGTGGCCTCTTTCCAGTGCTTAGCTTCAGGAGAAGTCATAGCATCTCTATATGTCACAGGATCACCTTCTATATTATAGGTGATAAAGTCTTGGCCTAAATCCGTAGAGACACGTTGTCTCTTGCTCCTTCTCAGTTCTGTACACTCACTAGATTCATCTAGTCTAGAGTGACTTGAGGAAGGTGCACCCACTACGGATAATGGGACATCTACGGAAGCAGGCTCATCTCTAGTAGGAATACATGAAATGGACTGAGGTGTTCTCATCTTCATAGGAAATATATCCTCAAAAAATGTAGCATCGCGAAGCTCTACAATAGTATTTGCATCTATTCCAGGAATTTCTGATTTAATAATCAGAAATCTATATGCAATACTATTTTGAGCATAACCTAAGAAGATACCATCTACAGTCTTTGGACCAAGTTTCTTCCTTCTGTGTTCAGGTACTAGTACCTTTGCAAGACACCCCCACACTTTAAGGTATTTCAAACTTGTTTTCCGACCTTTCCAAAGCTCATATGGGCTTTTATCCCTTGACTTCATTGGGACCCTATTTAACACATGACATGCAGTGTATAGAGCCTCCCCCCACATGAAGTTGGGTAACCCAGAACTTCCTAACATGGAATTGATCATATCTTCAAGGGTTCGATTTTTTCGTTCTGCTACACCATTTGATTGAGGACTATATGGAGCAGTCACTTCGTGAATTATACCTGAATTTTGACAAAATTTCTGAAACAGGTTTGAGGTAAACTCTCCGCCCCTATCAGACCTTAACCTCTTAATGGTTTTATTCGTTTGGTTTTCGGCTTCAGATTTAAAAACCATAAATTTATCTAAAGCTTCATCCTTGGTTTTTAGCAAATAAACATAACAATAACGAGAGTGATCATCAATGAAGGTAATGAAATACCTTTTATGGTCTCTCGTTATTACACCGTTAAACTCACAACAATCAGTATGAATTAATTCTAAAACATCAGAATTTCTATCAACTGATTTGAAGGGTTTTCGGGGCTGTTTATATTGCACACAAATTTCGCATTTTTTCTTATCATTTATGGCATGCTTAGGAATCATGTCAAGATTCATCATTCTTTTTACAGTTTGAAAATTAACATGTCCTAATCTATCATGCCATACATCATAAGATTCAATGTTATAAGAACAACCAACATCATTAGATTTATTTAAAGTTACATTTTCTACATTGAGTTTAAATAATCCTTCATTAAGGTAACCCTTTCCAATAAAGGTTCCTAAATGTAATATTACAACTTTATTACATTTAAAGTTCAATTCGTAACCAACACGAACTAGCTTTGACCCGCTAATCAGATTCCGACGGACCGCTGGAACATGATGCACCTCATGCAGTGACAGGACTTTTCCAGAGGTGAACCTCAGGTCAACTTGTCCTATCCCAAGCACCCTAGCTGCAGAATGGTTCCCCATGGTCACGGAAGTGCCTTCAATCACCCGATAAGTAAGGAAGGCAGAGCGATCAGCACAACAGTGCACATTAACACCTGTATCAACCAACCACTCATTAGGTTGATAGATCAAATTTAGTTCGGGGTTAAAGGTAACAAACCTATCGCTGGTGTCGGCATTAGCAGTCACAACATTTGCTTGTGCCTTGGTGTTGGACGTATTGCCTTGGTTTTTCTTCTTGTCCTTTCGGTTAGGACAGAATTTGGCGTAATGTCCAACTTGTCCACATGCCCAGCACGGCTTGGTTCCATTTTTCTTTTGAACCTTTGGTTTGGGTTTCATCTTGTTCTTCATTTTCTGATTTTTGAATTTGTTTTTGTCAGATGAGACCACCACGTTTGCCTTTGGAATAAAGTCTATTGGCATTGTCTTATTATCATCTTTATGTTGCTTCCGATGTTCTTCCTCGATATTTAAGGCAATCATCAAATCTTCTAAAGAGATTTGACCTCTCCTATGTTTAAGAGTCATGCCAAAATCTTCCCAACTCGGAGGCAACTTCTCGATGATAGACAAGACCTGAAATTTTTCGGGTAGTAGCATATCTCCTTCAGCAAGATCATGAATCAGAACTTGAAATTCATGGGTCTGCTCAACTACAGATTTTCCTTCAACCATTTTGAAGTTTAGGAACTTTGCCACGGTGTACTTTTCTAAACCAGAATCTTCGGAGTTATATTTTTTATCCAAGGATTTCCACAATTCCTTGGCCGAAGAGGTTGAGCAGTACACATCAAAAAGTGCGTCTGAGAGGGCAGACAGGATTCTCCCATGGCAGAGATAATCCCTTGACTTAAACCTCTCTAAGGCAGCACTACGGCCAGGTTCCTCTTCATCAGGTGAAGGAGGATCTGTTTCTATGACAGAGAATAGCCCTAGCGTGGTAAGCCAGAACTTCATGCGTTGTTGCCAACGCCTAAAGTTCTACCCAAAAAATCTTTCAGGTCTGGCGCTAGCCTCATCAGACCCAACTACCCTATCATTCATCATGTCTATTGATGCTTACAATAAATTCTCTAAAATTGTTGTAAATATAACACTAAAATCAGTAATATATTTGCACCAATAAAATCGGGCAGCATGCAATAGACAGTAAATGAATAAGCAGGGTTAGGAAATCGTTATCCTCCGGTTGAAGCGTCGGCGCGCCGACTGTCTTTAGAGAATTTATTGCCGCCCAAGGTGCAGAGGCTCGCTGGCAAAATCCCCTCAAGATCCGACAACCACTCACGCCGTTCGTAGGTGCACTCCAAGACGAACACCGCAATTCGGAAGCAACCTCAGATCGCACAAGGGGAAGCCTCAAGACCCAAAACCGAAACAGGAAGAAGGAAGAAGGAAAGGAACTCGAAAACCGCTGATCGCTCAGAGGGCGAAGGAGAGAAGAAAGCAGTGAATGAGAATTGCTTCTTCCCCTTCTCCTTTTATAGATCCGAAGAGGCAAACCTTTGCCTCTTCTCTCTGAGGAATCGCGACCATGCGCGAGGAGTCGGGCCGTGCGCGATTCTGAGAAAGACGCGATTTCTCAAAAAAACGGTAAAGGAAAAATAAAAAAGAAATAAGAAATAAAAATAAACCAAACCAAATTGGTTTAGGAAACCAGACCGAAATCTGCAAAACCAAACCGCGCCGCCCGCAAGCGCGAGGCTCACGGGCTGGGGATTTACACCCCCCCTGCGCACGATAATCGCGTGCGTCGCGCCCGATTTATGGATTTCCGGCCCAGACCCCCTGAAACCACCTGGTTTGGGCTCAACCCGCGCATGCGTGTAGGTCCCCCTAAGCCATCTAAGCATGGTAGGAATGGCTTGATATATAAGCCATTCCACCTTTCTAGACTTAGCAATGTGGTACTAAAACATGCTTCAATAAATTTGAAATTCCAAACAATAATTCAACAGGCGGCGACACCAGCGCAGTCGGAGCGCGTTTCTCCACCCCACCGCTCGCTGCTCGTCTTCTTCGTTGGCGCGGCAGACGGCGGACGGAGGCGGCGAGGCAGTCGGAGGCACCTTTTTTTTGTTTTTTTTCTCCTCCCCACCGCTCGCTACTCGTCTTCTTCGTTGGCGCGGCAGACAGCGACGGCGGACGGAAGCGCGACGTGCCTCCGTCCGCCGTCGCCGCCTCCGTCCGCCGTCTGCCGCGCCAACGAAGAAGATGAGCAGCGAGCGGTGGGGAGGAGAAAAAAAACAAAAAAAGGTGCCTCGCCTCCGACTGCCTCGCCGCCTCTGTCCGCCATCGCCGCCTCCGCTCGCCGCCGCCTCCGTCCGCCGTCTGCCACGCCAACGAAGAAGACGAGCAACGAGCGGTGGGGAGGAGAAAAAAATCAAAAAAAATTAATAAAAATAATTTAGAATTGTTTTTTTTCGGAGAAGTTCTGAAAAAAAAAATTTTGACGCGCACAGACGCGTTTCACAAGGCGCATGTAATATATATATACACCTAGGGCTTATTGTCATCCAAAATTTAAAATAATAAATTTTTTAAATAAAATTCAAACTTAAAATTCATAAATATTATTGTCCAATATTATGACAACTCAAATAATCACAATTTATTCGAAAATATTCAAAATAATTTTAAAGTTGTCACAATTTATTTCAAAGTCGCACAATTTTAAAATCAACAATAATAAAACAATTAATAAATAATATTAACGCAATATATAAGATGAAAATTAAAGTAAATCAAATGGATAAAATTTTCACTTGAGACAGTCATAAATCAAACATATACAACGAATCAAAATTAATTCAAATTAATTATTTATTTTTCAATATCAATAAAAAAATTATTTATCTCGTAGGTTAAATTGATTGTTGTACCTATAATAATCTTTTTGAACTAGAATATAACAAGATTCAAAAATAAGTAAAATTATAATTCTCCTTGATCTAAGCATTACGAGAGTTGTCAGATGAAGTTGTTGGTGCATGGAGGAGGGTAATATATAATGGTGGTTGCTAGTGTGCACGTAGAGTAAAAAAACAAATAAGGAAGAGAAGGTTTTTTTTATAAATATATTAATTTTTTTAAATGAATCAAATTAATTTAACTTATCATTTAATTGAATCATAACTTGATCAAATCAATTCCAATTTGAATAACATACTATTCATCTCCTCATCTAACCTTTAAATTTAATTCACATTCCATTTAATTTAAACTCAACATCCTCATTTTATGTTAATAATTTAATAATCTTCATTTTTTTTTATTTTTCATTTTAGATTATTATTATTATTATTCTAAATATTTATTTTATTTTCGACGGGTTTAAAAATTAATAAAATAAAAAATTATTACATAGGCTTTGAAAAATAGGTGGGGCTGGAGCCCACCCTAGCCCATGGGTGGCTCCGCCCATGTATATATGGCCGGGCCGGTTCCAATTCGGCCCAGTTAACCGGGTCAACGGGCAACCGACCCGTTGACTTGATTATAGGTCCGAGTTGGATCTAGCCCGTAGACGAGTCTATTTATAAGGAGGGTTTAACCACAACACTAACAAAACTTTGATATGAGCTTCCTAAGTGTTCTATTGTTACGTCCTTGTGCTATTGAAAGGTAACGATTTTATGTGATTATCATTATACTTGCATAAAAAAGTATATGGTATTATACTTTCCTCAATTATATATTGGATTGCTCTTTCGGAGGTTTCCCAAAAGATAATTTTAGTGGATTACCTATTGAGAAAGGTTTGGAGTAAGAATCATCGAAGATTCCAAATCAAATAAATTGATTATGTGCTAGTTTTTTATACTTTTTCTTATTTGACATTTTTTCCGTTGTCCATTTATTTTAAAATAGTAAGAAAAAGAGTTTTTAAATACACATGATTCACCTCCCCTTTTACGTACAACGATCCTATAAACATAATTTCCAAGATCAAATTAGCGGGCTTGGGCCGTTTGGCAAGAGCCCATGCCCGACATATTAAGTGACGACCTAACAGAAATTCAATCTGCCAAAGACGGATCTGATAAAGATCGACCTAACTAGTATCCAATCCATCGAAAGAACTCAGTCATGGTTATTTTTGTTCAGTCAATTTATCTCTTGATCTCGGATTTGGTAAGTAGAATGAATCATTCTATTGCACTCCAGCTATAAGAAAAAAGTTAAGAAAATTAGGAGGCGTTTGATTTGCTTCATTTTTTATTTTCATTTTCAAGAAAATCTATTTTTCTCATTTTTTGAAAATAATTTTATTTTATTTTTTAATTTTTCAGAAAATGCTATATCTTTTTTTGAAAATAAAGTTGAGAAATATAAAGCAAATATGATTTTGCAGAAAATCATATTTTGTATCGAAAATAAAAATAAAAAATTATCGTAACAAAAGCCTTAAATTTTCTCCTGCATTATCTACTATATATATTTTTTAACTGATATAATCTGTTATCTATGGTGATAGTTAATTACGTTCACTGGCAGAATCTAATGGCTGTTTGGAAGATGAAACTGGTGAAGAATCGTTTGACGGCTCTCCGCCGCAGCCACGCCTCCTCCTCCTCCTCCGCCACCGCCGCTGCCACCGCCGTCGATTGCGATGGCAGCGTAGGCACCCGGAGAGACGTGAAGCACCAGAAACCCTATAGCAATGCCTCACTTCGCCACTTTAACAACCAGCTCCGTTCCTTGCTCGGCTCCGCGTCTCCTGGCCGCCTATCGGCTGCCTTGTCGAACCTACGTGGCATGCTTTCCGCCGACTCCACTTCCCCGCCCGACGCCGCCACTCGGTCAATTGTTTTCTCCGGCCTGGCCAAGCGAAGCCAGCCCCTGAACGAGGAGTCCCTCGCCCTCCTCGTCGAGATGGCCAAGATGGGACTTTTTCCGCACGACGCCATCCTATTCTCTCAGTTCATCACCAATCTGTGCCGCGGTGGCGCTCCCTCCGAGGCCTGGGATTTCTTCCACGCGGTAAAGGATGCTGGCGGCTCCATCGAGGTCTCTGTGTGCAACGCTCTCTTGACTGGCCTTGCTGCAACTCGAGACTTCGCAAGGATGAATCTTCTGTTTTCGGAGATGAAAGGCTTGGGCGTACCCCCCAGCGAAGTCACCTTCGGTATACTCATCAATCACCTCTGCAAATCCCGTCGCATCGACGATGCACTGAACGTGCTCGACGCAATGTCAAGCCCAGATTCGGGAGTGTCCCCTGACACAATCATTTTTATCACTCTCATCGATGGGCTCTGCAAGGCAGGCAGGCTTCAAGATGGTCTCTCCTTGCTTGATAGGATGAAATCAAGCCATGCTAGTGATCCTGACAATATTGTGACTTACAACATCTTGATCGATGCCTTCTGCAAGGCTGCAGAATTGGACATTGCTCATGAATTGCTTGGCAGGATGGAGAAGGAAAAGGTGGCTGTTGATGTGGTTACGCTGAACACCTTTGTAAATGGAATGTGCAAGCATGGGATGATCGGAAGCGCCCTCAATTTTTTTCGAAAGAAAAAGATTGAGTGGCCGGAAGTTAAAGGCAATGCTATCACCTATAACATCCTGATTGGTGCTTTTCTTCATTATTCCAAAAATGTAGGAAGCGCGATGGCATTGTTTGATGAGATGATCAAGGAAGGGGTTTCCCCTGATTCTGTGACATACGCCACTCTCATCTCTGGGTTGACTCAAGTTGGTAAAGTGGACGATGCTTATTCGATCGTGTCGTTGTTGATAAAGAATGGTTTTCGAGTGGACATAAGAAGCTATAACACTCTGATCAGTGGGTTTTGCAAGAAGAAGAGGTTGGATAAGGCATTCGAGATACTCAACGAAATGTGCATGGCAGGGCTTAGGCCTAATATCGTCACATACACTTCTTTGATTGATGCTTTCTGCAAGGCTGGTGATTTTTCACAGGCTGATAAATTCCTCTGCGATATGGTCGATGATGGATGCAAACCTAATGTTGTCACTTATGGAACTCTGATCAACGGTTTTTGCAAAGCTGGCGAGCTTGATCAGGCCCTGAAGATCTTCAGGAGCATGGATGTGTCAGTGGTGCCGGTCAATGCTGTTATTTATACCATCCTCATTGATTCTTATTGTAAGAATCAAAACGTTGATGCTGCCATAGACCTCTTCGACGAGATGCAGAAACAAGATATATTGCCTGACGTCACGACCTACACTGCTATTTTCAAGGGTCTTAGAGACCATAACATGTCTGATAAAGCCTTCGAGCTTATGGACAAGATGAGTTTGCAGGGATGCAAACCAGACTATGTGATAATGGATGTTCTTGGAGGATGGTTAACTGCGATCGGTGAGATGGAGAGACTGAGACTATTTGTGCAACAAACGACTTCTTCTGATATCGACTCGGGCAATCCTGATGTTTAATCTTATAGATGCTTCTTATGTAATGTTGAGTTGTACCATTACGGTATGATTTCTGAAGCTCCTTTTCATAACTCAAGCAATAACTCTTCGCTGTGTTTCAGATCATTGCCTGAATCTGCAAAGAAAATTTCGTGAAAATTGGATTTAGTAACTCTCTTCCGGTTCTTTGTTGGAAAAAATCAATGTATAATTGCACATTTTAATTTGTAATGAAACGGTTTAGTTCCATAAGTGCTTCGTTTTCTCATCCCAATCATTTCCATCCTAATCAAGTTGCAGTTTTGCTGTGCCTACTGTAGAACAGCATGAGTGTGAAGAGTTCGATTAGGACACTTCACATCAACCTGGAAGGTAGAAGTTCCATATGATATATGGAAGAATTAAAAAGAGAAAAAAAATATCATATTAAAATAGTATGGATGAATACTTATTCATTGATTTTAATTTTTAAGGATAATACATATGTATATATAGGATATAAAAGTATTTGATCAATTGATCTTTTAATAAAGAATAAAATTATTAAAATAATTATAATAGAATTTATTCTAACGAATGCAAGAGCAATGAGTCGGGTGAGGAGGAAGAAGAAAGGGATGTCGGATGAGGAGGGAAAAAAACATAGGCCGAAGAGTAAATGAGGGTTTAGGAATATTAATTGTGATTTTTTTTTTTGAGTTTCCTTTCAAGTCTAGCATATAAAAATAAAATGGCATACAAATCAGTGACATTTGTAGAAAATAAATCGGCGGACTAACAATCAGCGGATAATTAAAATCAGAGAGAGTTAGGAATTAAACTCCTGGGCTAAAATTGGACATTGGTTCTCGGAATAAAAAATTAATAGGCGGATAAAATAAAAAAATTAAATTAAATTTTCTATATGTAAATAATAAATTGTGCCCCGAGATACAACCAGAGTAAATTAGTACGTGACTCTGCCCTAGCCTAAGAGCTATAATAGTTTTGAGATACGCTAGGTGAGTGAATCGTCTTTTGTCACCCTAATAGTGTCGAGATATGATGGTTAAACACTCAAGTTTATAAGTAATAACGTGACATGTTTAGGATTAGTAGAAGTGCATGATTTCTCGAAGAATAAATTAATTTCAAAGGAATTGTAAAGGTTTTAAGTGAAGAAGCTAATTATTTAGTCAACAAAGCATACAATATGAAATCAAGTATCATAAAATAATTACTTTATAATCGTTCTTTTCGAGTTTTTATATTTTGAAACTTTTATATAATAATTTCATTATCAACAGTCAGAAATATATCTTTCTCTATATAGACAATAAGATTCTCATTTATCTAATTATTACTCATCTAATTACGCAACCTATCTTTCTCAATTCTCATGACAGAAAATACTCTCTCTACAGTCGTAGTCGCAGTCGCAATCAGTAAAATTAATGTCAATATCAAAATCTTAAAAACCAATGAATATATCATATTTTTCTTTGACATAACTAACTTCTTTGAAAGATCACCAAGATCTTTCAATCCTTGAAATATACTTTGTTAGGACACATATCACGTATATAAGTTTCAAGTTGATCATCAAGTATTAGGAGATCAAATCTTGAGAAAATTTGTGGATAAAACTTAGCAAGTTGCAACAATTTTTTTTTGAAAATACAAAAAAATAATTTTTTGGACACAAACAAGCTATACAAAGAAGTAACTCTGTATTTGTCTTTGAAAAATGATCATTTAACCTTTGAAATTGTATATCAATAACATCATAGAATAAATCAACTCGATGGTGATATAAATTTGTCATTTCTGGTGGATTACGATGAGGACAACCATGTAGTGCCCAATGTGTAAATATATTATCCATTTTGTGGCAATCAATGTAATGTTGTTGATAAAATAGTGAACTTTTTTTAAAAATGAATCCCAACTATCATCTCTAATATTTTAGTGTCGGTGTTTGCATACTTAATTATACCAAATCCACTACAAATTCTGATTTTTCTTTTGTAATATCATCGACAATTCACTCTAAATTCCTAAGACACATTTCATCAAGTATAAATTGAATATAAAATCAAACGAAAATATTGACTCTAATAAATTAAATGTCTCAGTATTTTTATCAGGAGAATTAAAATCATCTTCTGAAATCATTTCATGTACATCACTGACAGCAGAGAATGTAAAAATCAATCTGACAAAAGAATTATAATGTGACCCCCAACGTATATCCCTAACATATTGAAGGGTAATTTCTTAATTAAATCCCCGACCACTTGAAATTTCACCCATATCCAATGCCTCAATAATACAACCTAAATGTTTCTTTTTCAGAAAATCAGAACGGCTGGAAAAATAGAAAAATGTATTACTATTTTTTTTCGAGCAATGATAGGGAGAGTGAAAATGAGAGAGTGAAAATCATAGTGAATGATGTGGCATGACGTGGCACTTTACATGCACACGTCCGATTATCGCTTGGACATCATCGGCGGCCGAAGGCCGCCGCCCCGAATCAAACTATACCCTGGGGGACACGGTGAACCCGTCGGAGATCGTACATGCAAGATGTCACGTTATTTACTATGATTTTCACTTTCTCATTTTCACTCTCTCAATCATTATCCTTTTTTTCTGTCTGGGCCCCGTTTAAGCTCCGCCCAATCCCACTGATTCGATTGAAAAAACTCACTATTACCTTCCCTATTCTTTGACTCTTCAAGTAAACAGATAAAATAACTGCTAACCTCATAATGACACGTGTAAAATTACACTAATTTTGGATACATTAATGATCCCCGTCTAAATTCGAGCGCTTTTCGAATGTATTTGATCCCGGCCTTGCCCATGGGTAGGAGCATAGGCCGGGCCCACAGGCCAGCCTGGCGCCGAGGGAGCCTGGCACCCAGGTCAACCACCCCATCAACAAGCGGGGCTTCGCGCCCAGGACCTTCCACATGAAAGAAGGAAAGACGGTCCACCGGGTCACCTAAGAAGGCAACCGGCCCAGCTCTCAGCCGGCCAACCTCGTAGAAGGCCTAGTTGTTCATACCGGCTTACCCCAACCCAGAACAAGGTTCAGCCTCAGTAGTAAGGTCAAGTCTGGTGATACCCCCGACCCAGAGCGTACCCCCGCGCTCCCTCTCTCACCCCCTACCAAACGGATGCGTAGTGGCCCACGCTCCCTGGTCTTTACTCGACTCGGTCCGCAACACACGGACCTGCCAGTCGGCGCTCGGGGTACGGGCCGTCCTGCCCACGCATCCCCTCACATCCCTACTTCTGGGGTACAGCCCTGCTAGTGGGGTTCATCACGCCTTGCCTATCTCTGACATCTCCACGTGGCCATTCCACGCATCCAGTACTCTCGTACTGCACATCCAGTACTCGTGTACTGCTCATCCAGTACTCAAGTACTGCCGGAGCACCCCGGGCCATGTCGCGCTGCCTCCCCGTGCTCCATGCGGGCTGGTAACCATCACACCTGGTCCCACCTACGCGGACAGGGGTTGTCAGCCCCCCCCCCCCCGGTCATAAAATCTCGGCACTCTCCCTACTCCAGGTACGCGCGCGAGAGTTCTCGCATCCCTTGCCCCATCTCCATTCAGTTTCCGCTCATCTATGCTCGGGACTGACTTGATCGTCGGAGTGCCTGACCGGGGATTCCCCCGGCGGGTTTTCTGACGGTCCCTGTTTTGCAGGAGCGTGGCGAGGCGCAGCCGACGAACGGCCACCTCATCGGCTCGTGGCTCCCGGGAGGCCTATCCGGCCCGTTGGATTGCCACCCCACTTCGCGACAGGATCAAAAATGGCGCTAGAAGGAGGGACACCAGCAGCCTGATCGGAAGTGGAAATGGGAGATCCCTATGGGTTCTAGCGGATAGCGTTCCCTGAGAATACGAGTTTTCCTTCATTCGATCGCAGAAGAGCCCTTAATGCCCCAGAAGTTTTATAACAAACCCCTGCAAGGTATTTCTTGATGTTGCCATCTTTCTAGCGAAGCGGAATAGGACCGCCGGGGCAAATGAAAGGGGACAGGTTATGTTCCGTTGCGTCCGACATTTGGACTTCTGGATGTATCCCACATATTTTATGAGACTATATAGTGCGGTCTTCTTGAACATGGGTATATTCTATGTGTCTGAGGATACGGAGGCATTCTACACACTCAGCGCGTGTCTAAAAATCAGATCTTCCGGAATGTATCGTCTATTCGAGGCGCCTTTCAGGAATGGCTTTTCCCGGAAGAACAGTCGTTGCTGCATTACCCTCGGCGAGGCTCTCAGGCGGCGCGTGGCGGCCCACGCTCCCTGGGAGGCCCTCGACCGGGAAGCCTCGGCGAGGCTCTCAGGCGGCGCGTGGCGGCCCACGCTCCCTGGGATGCCCTCGACCGGGAAGCCTCGGCGAGGCGCTCAGGCGGCGCGTGGCGGCCCACGCTCCGTGGGATGCCCTCGACCGGGAAGCCTCGGCGAGGCTCTCAGGCGGCACGTGGCGGCCCACGCTCACTGGGAGGCCCTCGACCGGGAAGTCTCTGCGAGGCTCTCAGGCGGCGCGTGGCGGCCCACACTCCCTGGGATGCCCTCGACCGGGAAGCCTCGGCGAGGCTCTCAGGCGGCGCGTGGCGGCCCACGCTCCCTGGGAGGCCCTCGACCGGGAAGTCTCGGCGAGGCTCTCAGACGGTGCGTGGCGGCCCACGCTCCCTGGGATGCCCTCGACCGGGAAGCCTCGGCGAGGCGCTCAGGCAGCGCATGGCGGCCCACGCTCCCTGGGATGCCCTCGACCGGGAAGTCTCGGCGAGGCGCTCAGGCGGCGCGTGGCGGCCCGCGCTCCCCGAGAAGCCCTCGACCGGGAAGCTTCTGCGAAGCTCTCAGGCGGTGCGTGGCGGCCCACGCTCCCTGGGATGCCCTCGACCGGGAAGCCTCGGCGAGGCTCTCCGACGGCACGTGGCGGCCCACGCTCCCTGGGATGCCCTCGACCGGGAAGCCTCGGCGAGGCGCTCAGGCGGCGCGTGGCGGCCCACGCTCCCTGAGATGCCCTCGACCGGGAAGCCTCGGCGAGGCTCTCAGGCGGCGCGTGGCGGCCCACACTCCCTGGGATGCTCTCGACTGGGAAGCCTCGGCGAGGCTCTCAGGCAGCGCATGGCGGCCCACGCTCCCTGGGATGCCCTCGACTGGGAAGCCTCGGCGAGGCTCTCAGGCGGCGCGTGGCGGCCCACGCTCCCTGGGAGGCCCTCGACCGAGAAGCCTCGGCGAGGCTCTCAGGCGGCGCGTGGCGGCCCACGCTCCCTGGGATGCTCTCAACCGGGAAGCCTCGGCGAGGCTCTCAGACGGCGCGTGGCGGCCCACGCTCCCTGGGAGGCCCTCGACCGGGAAGCCTCGACAAGGCTCTCAGGCGGCGCGCGAGGACCGGAAAACCTCAGACCTCTTTCTTGCTCCACGCAAGCCCCTCCCTCGGATCGGCTCTCGATGCATGATGGTCCATGCAGCCCGAGGGGTCACCCGACCGAGCGGCCTCTTTCTTGCTCCACGCAAGCCCCTCCCTCGGATCGGCTCTCGATGCATGATGGTCCATGCAGCTCGAGGAGTCACCCGACCGAGCGGCCTCTTCCTTGCTCCACGCGAGCCCCTCCCTCGGATCCGCTCTCGATGCATGATGGTCCATGCAGCCCGAGGGGTCACCCGACCGAGCGGCCTCTTTCTTGCTCCATGCAAGCCCCTCCCTCGGATCGGCTCTCGATGCATGATGGTCCATGCAGCCCAAGGGGTCACCCGACCGAGCGGCCTCTTTCTTGCTCCACGCGAGCCCCTCCCTCGGATCGGATCTCGATGCATGATGGTTCATGCAGCCCGAGGGGTCACCCGACCGAGCGGCCTCTTTCTTGCTGCACGCGAGCCCCTCCCTCGGATCGGCTCTCGATGCATCATGGTTCATGCAGCCCGAGGGGTCGCCCGACCGAGCGGCCTCTTTCTTGCTCCACGCAATCCCATCCCTCGGATCGGCTCTCGATGCAGGATGGTCCATGCAGCCCGAGGGGTCACCCGACCGAGCGACCTCCTTCTGGCTCTATGCAAGCCCTTCCTACGAAGGGTCCCCACGCACTCCTTGACAAGAAGAGCCATGCCCTTGGGATACCTTCTCGTGTCAACTCCTGAGTCCGGTCGCGCTAGTTGACGAGATCAGAGGCTCCAACCGAGCACGTTCGTGCTCCCCTCTTAATTAGCCACTGATTCAGCCCTCAGTCAGGGGGTGTGACCCCCACCCGACGCACCGGCCACGAACGGCTAAGCCCCGCAAATTACGGCCAAAAGTATTCATGTCTAAAAGCCTAAGCAAGCAATAAGCCAGGGCCTTAACCCAGAAGATGCTGGTTTCCCGGCAGAAAAGAGGCGGCCAGTCCCGTCCTCGGCCTGTCCACCGCCACGCACGAGAACAGAAGTAAAGGAATGAAGAAGAGACAAAAGAGAAAAGCAACGTCCATAACAAACCAGGCGGCCCTCGCCTACGTCACAAAATGGAGGAAAAGACAGACCTACAAATACAGGACCTACGCCTACGAGGTGGGCCCCAAGGATGGCAGTGAAACTCTAGTCGTCGCCTTACTGCGCCCATCCCGAGCCGGCTGTGCCTGGGTCTCCCGCGTCTCACGGCGCTCGCGCATCCGCGCAAGGTCGCTTCTGCAAGCAGCCAGCTCCGCCTCATTGGCCTTCAGAGCGGTGAGGAGCGTAGCGGCCGATTGGTTGGCCTCCAGAAGATCTGCCTGAGCCTGGACCAGCTCAGTGTTTGCTCTAAGCTCACGAGCCTGAGCTTGATGCTCGCTTCGCTCCAAATGAGACAACTGTTGACGCAGTTGAGCCTCAGAGGCTCGAGCTGCGCTCAGCCCTGTCAGAAGATCTCGAAGCTGCGTGACAGCCCCGAATTACTAGGTTAAAGTTGTCACGAAAGTTGGGACCATCAGAATTTAAATGTGAATAAATAACTGGAAACCCTTTTACAATCAAAAGTATGAAAATGTAATATAGGGGCCACAGGTCGTATTTTTCTCGGGGACTAGTTGATATAATTTGATTCACGCTTGGTTTATGAGTCGTTTGTGTTTTCGGGTTTCAAATCAAAATTTGGTTTTGGGTTGCAATCAAGAATGAAATCACAATGAGAATAAAGGAAATTTAGCTCATGAATAAACAAAATGTGACATTTAATGATTCAACCAATTTACCACTTAATCAATTGAAGCTCCTAGCCAATTCTTGGAAAACAGGTCTGATTTTGAATGCAAAACGGATTCTAAGTAAAGAAGTAAATCAGTGATGCAATTCCATTAAAACTAAAACAGGATTTCACTTGATACCTAAATGAAAGCAATTTAACATCTTGATTCCAAGCTGAGAACAACTTATGTGCCAAGGGTTTGAATTAGCTGCAGCAATGGTGGCTGATTAACTCAGCTTGAAGGCTAGGCTAACAAAGAAAACATTTGCAGAATTCTATGAAGAATTTCCGAAACTTGAAGACTGATAAGAAACAGGTACAAGTTTAATTCAGATTCACAAGACAAACTGAGATTAATTGCATGAACCAATGCTCGAAAAGCAATGCAACCAACTCTAACTGATTTTCGGGCAATGGGGCTGATAAATTCAGAAACCTTGCAGAATTGGGAGACAGGAATGCAAGCTCACACTCAATGTAGAAATTCAGGATTCAATTGCAGCAAATTAGAACAACTAATTGCAGAAATTTATTTCAACATTAAGTGGATACAAAAACTAGCAAACCAATTGACTTTAGTTGCTATAAAATTCTAAGGTGTAGCTCAACTAATACAACTTCAGATCTGTAAACTTTGAACCGCAGAATTGGAATTAGCTAGCATATATGGTAGGCTAGAAATGCAGAAATCCAGAGTTGATTGCAGAAATTCAGAAATGAGTCCGGATGCAAAGTTAAGATGCAAAGCAATGCAGAATTCTGTTACAATAGCACACCAAAAACTATGCTTAACTTCAAGAATTGAGTCTCGAAATGAGCTGAATGCTAAACCATTTGTTGTTAAGTAAGAAAACTGAAACACAATTCAGCTATGAGAGATAAGTGCAGAATTGATGCAGAACAGGACTGGAAATTACTGCAATTCGAGAATCAAACGCAATTGATGTGAATTCAGAAACTTAAAATTGAAACGCAGCTTAAATTGAAATTAAATGGCAGAAAGGAAATTGATGAACTAGCTAAACTAAAAATAGGAAACTGAGTAGCTGCAACTAAAACTAAGTGATGTGTTAACTAGCTACGCATCTATCTAGCTCGAATGCAAGGATTTATAACTACTAAATGCAGAAACGACTGAGAAAACAAGCAACAATTTGATACAAGTTCAGAAACTAAATGAAATTTCAGAAATGGAAGTTGGCACGCAATCTACCTTGGCACGCCACCACTAAGTTGATACGCAAGCAACATATTAAGAATTAAACTGAAATTTAACATCAATTAATCACTAACAAGTTTCTAACTTACTGAACTCGAAGAGTTTAAACCTAATTAAGCAGAACAAGGAAGAAAACGAAACTATGTTGCTGATACGAAACTGCAAAACAGAAACAGTGCCGAAATCCAATTACAGCTACAAAACATGAAAATTAAGGAACTAAGCTACTCCTCAATCTTCCCTAAGCTCAAATTCTTCTTGGTCGTCAAGCAAGAGTTGGCTTCGAACCCCTAGGCTCAGCAAATCAGTGGAAATCAGCCTCGCATGATGAACTCTGCTCAAACTGCGTCATATGGGGAAATCCAATCCAAACCCCTTCGATCTCAAATAATGGAGCTGCGATGATGAATTGGGAAACTTCTGAGCTCACCTGAGAACCCCTACAAATGGCTCAGAAGCTTGGAAATGGCTTGTGGATGAGATTTCAGTGGTCAGACCACAGAGCCACCGAAACCCTCAAATAGCTCTGTCCGGCGCGAATTCGAGCTGAATTCTCCAACTAAACTGACCTCCAAAGATCCAGAAGATGATCTTGATGAAGAATTGAGGGGTCGCGCCCCGGAAATGGAGAAAAATGACTGGAAAACGAAGAAGAAATGATGAACCTACTGTAGCGGCGGAGACGCGACGAAGGGGAAGCTGGGCAGCGTTTTTGATTAAATAGGAACTAATGGACGGCTCAGATTGATCGGATGAAATCCAACGGCTGATCTTGCTCCGATTTGAGCCAAACTTTGAGGATGTTGATCAGGGGTCAGGATCTGCCTCGTGGTAGCTCGAAACCTCCAGATGTGCAACGGATGGTCCAGATCAACTCAATCTGTGAATGGACGCTCTAGAGCCCTCCTTGCTTGATCCAACGGTTGATTTAGCTCTGATTGGAATGAAACCTTCAAATCTTGATCATAGAGCTTGATCAACCCTAACCCTAGCTCGGATTGCTTCAGATCGTCCCGGATGGCTCAGATCTAGCCGCTCTTGAATCGGACGGCCCGGATTAATTATAAGCTTGATTATTCGATCCGGTTCACATCCGACCCAAGTTTGACCCAGTATGCCCTAGGTCCTTGAACCTTTGGTGCCTACAAAAATATATCAGAAAATTAGTGGCCAAATAATCCAATTTATATGCAATTTTGCAATTAAGTCCAAAATAAAGGTAAGTTCTAAAACCTAGGCCAATTTCACAATTAAGCAATAAAAATATAAGTCAAACATGGATTTTAACATCTAAAATAATCAACAAAAATGGTACTTATCACTGCGCCTCAGCATGAGCGGCCTGTCCTCGTAAGGCCGCGTTCTCAGAGTGCAGTGCAGTCCAGGCTCCATCAGTTGGCGGGGGCCAGGCACAACGGAGCTGGGTTTCCAGTGCCTCCCGACGGGACTCCAACTGATGGAGAGATCGGTTCTGGGCGGCAAAGGAAACACCCAGGCCATGCAGGGCCCCGGTCAACTGCAGACGAAATTGAGGGATTAGTTAGAGAAAACCAAACGGACGGAGGCCAGCTGACAAACGTACCTGACAAGCATCCGCAACTAAGCCATCGACGCGCTCGATTAGGTCTGGGTAGTCGAAGGACCGAAGACCTTGTTACATGTGGTCGCTCAGGGGAGCATGCAAGTGAACTACCCTAGCCGAGCCCAGCGGTTCGAGATCCAAGATGTCAAAAGCAGCAGAGGGATCCGCCCGTGAAGGGAGGACAAGATGGATTGGGCGAAGATCCGGCGTCCGGCCAGGAAGGGAAGAAGAAGGGATAGCGGACGCTCCGCCCGCCAAGCTAACGGAGGCTAGGGGAACGGAGGGATCACCCAGTCCCGGGACTAACTCAACAGGGGCAACCGACGTAGGCACCCAGGAGGTCGGCACTCCAGGCGGGAGGACGGGGTTAGGTTGTTCCATCATATCAGGGAGTGAAGCAAGTGGAGGTGAAGGGGGAGCGGACTCGATGTCCCCAGCACCAAGGGGCGCCTGGACCGCCGACGCCGTGACCGACGGAAAGGGCAAGCTCGTTGCAGCTGAAGGGGAGGGAACCTCCTGAGGAAGGGCAGAAGCAACAGCGGAGGGGGAGGAGCCGGTGTGGGAATGGCCCAGCAGAGGCTCCAGCTCCTTGGCAAAAGGATCCGAGGGCAAAATCTCAATATCAAATTCTACCGCTTCCGCCCCTAATGCCTCGCCCTCATCCGTGGGTAGGGCGGCGGTAGGGTTTGTCGCCGAAGAAGGAGACGCCAAGGCTCCTGACGGAACAGCATGGGAGGGGACAGGGATAGGCTCCGAAAGCAGGGCGGCCATCGCCTCCTTATACCTAGCCGACCTCTCTTGGGCTTCCTTCATGATGAAGCCCCGCATCATTCTGAGAAGGGAATTAGGGCACCAGGGGGGAAAAGAAAGGAAAGGCGAATGAAGATGAAGGCGATAACGGCCGGAGTCTATATAAAGAAGGTGGCCATTGATCACAGCCGTTGGAAGAAAAGCCGTAGAGGACAGCCGATCCTACGGACGAGCAGAAAGGCAGGAACAGGAAATGTGAAAAGATAGCGAAGTATCGGCTCGTTGCCCAAGACAGGAAAACAAAGTACCAATGCCCGAAGGGCCCACAGTCGCGAGGCACGTGGCCCTAAGTGTATCGGATGCCCGAGGATATAGGAGACGATCCTCAGCCTGGTCAGCCAAGAGTCCACACTCATCACGGGCCAGCTCCCGTTAATCCCTTGGCCCAAGCCCCGAGCAAACGTGTGGCGACCCACGCTCCTCGGGTCCTGCTCGGTCAAGAGGCCATACTCATCACGGGCCAGCTCCCGCTAAGTCCTTGACCCGAGCCCTGAGAGGACGCGTGGTGACCCACGCTCCCCGGGTCTTACTCGGCCAAGGAGCCAGGACTCCCTTGGGCCACCTACCTCTAGGTTTCTCCGCCACAAGTGCTGATTAAGGGATCGGTTCATCACGCTGAGACAAACGGCCCGGGCCCCGAGCACCTTCCCCACAGACCGATGACTCTTACTGAAAAACGCTAAAAAGGGGGAGCATCACATTCAAGGGCGCGGGCGCCTTACAAAAATCGGGGCAGAAAACCCTTTGCATACAGAGAAACAGGGAACACAAAAGCACTAGCCTCATTCAAAAAGTTGGTCAGTTACTGAGGGCAGGTCCTTGCACAAAGCCGGAAGCGAAACCGCGTCAGGGGACAAATCTGGGGGCAAATACCCTCCAAGTCTGAGCTGGCGAACTACGTTGAGGCCATATTGCTCCATCACATCCATAAACCGCCGGGAAATCTCCGTAGCATGGGTCGGATCGTTTAAACACGCCAAGCGGTGAGCCTTTAATCGACCCGCTTCAGTCGCCCGGTAGGCACGCAGCTCTGCTAGCTCAGTCTGAAGGGCATCCCAGGACGCTTGCCGCTCACGCAATTCCCTCAGCTCAACCTGGGCCGCGTCCCAAGCCAGACGGAGGCCCCGTAAGTCCTGAAGCTGGTTCCTCAACGAATATGTCGTCTGCTTCTCCGCCGCCAGCTGCGTCCGAAGAGACGAAATCTCCTCGTTGGCCCAAGGTAGATATGACCGGACCCTCAAGAGTTCTGCTTGCAACTCGCCCTTGCGCTGGCGGTCGCAAAGGTGAGCTTGTTCAACTTGGAGCACCCGTCCCTCCGCGCGAACCACCTCGGCATCGGCGGCAGCAATCTGCGCCTTGGCGACCTCCAGTTCCTCCTGTGTCTGACGTAGCATGTCTTGGAGGCCGATAGCCTCTGCCCTCAAAGCATTCAACGAATCTGTATCCGAAGACAGCTGGGTGTGGCGGAGCCGGGCCTCAAGGGCCTCCGCATGCCTCTTAGCGCGACACCGGGCCTTGGCATGAGTTAGCATAGCTACACTCATGTTGTAGCTCTGAGCCCAAGACTGTAGGAAGCAAACTCGTCAGCCAAAAGAGGAAGAAAGCACGCCCCCCAACTAACGGACACATACCTGGGTAGCCAGGGCCATAAAGTCGTCTGCCCTGACAGCAGGGCTCCCCGAGCTACTTGCTCGCAGGCCGGCCATAAACCTATCGGAAAGTGGACCGTATAACCGAACGTCCCTCGATCGCGTAGGGGCAGTACCGCTCGGCAAAGTCAGGCTCAGACGCCAGTCGGACAAAGAAGGAGGCAACACATGCAACAGGCCTTCGCTGGAAGGTCCTTCTGGGCAAGGCGGGGACGCCTCCCTCAAAGGCAACACCGCCAGATCTGATGGTAGCACCGAGGAAGGAGGCGCTAACGGCAGCGCCGGAAGGATGGCGGTCGACGACTCGCCCCTCTGCCTTTTGCTAGGCCGACTGGAAGACGCCCCCAAAGGATTAGCTGGGGCGGATGTAAAGCCGGCGCCCCCGGGGCGCCGCAAGGAACGGTTCAGAGGTTGGGTATCCTCTGAGCCCGACAGAGGAGTTTTCCCTTCTTCGGCAGAGGAAGCGGGAGAAGGAGAGCCAGAGGGAGAAGCTTCTTGCTCGGCCAGCAGGGCTAAGCGACATCCCTGCATTGTCTGACGCTCCTCAGCTTGCATCCGTTGCTCCCTTATCACCGCCCGAAGGCGCGCCTCCATTTCTTCGGCACGCCCCAACCCGAAGCCTCCCTCAGGAGCCGCAGGATACATCATCATAACTGACCAAAAAGGGTGGATCAGGGAAATAGCCAGAAAGACGGGAAAAGAGAGATCACTTACTCAAGGAAGCAGGACGGATGAAGGGCGCCGGACTAAGGCCGAACGCGGCCAGGATGTTTTCGGTCAAAAGAGGCCCGACTGGAAAATGTTTATTCCTAAACCGATCGAGGGCCCACTCGAAGGGAGAGAATTTCCAAGGATTCGTGTGGTGAGGAGGCATTTGGGAAAAATTCAGCCGAAAATTAGACGGCCAGGTTGGGAAGATCACGGGGCGGATAAAAAAGAATCTCTCCTTCCAGCCCCTGTTGGCAGAAGGGAGAGAAGAAAGGAAAGAAGTCCCGGAGCAAGCTTGGAAAACAAACTCGCCCAATTCCTGTTTCTTCAGGTAGAAGAAGTGATGGAAAAGCTCGGTATGGGAAGAACAGTGATATAACAAGAAGAGGATGGCAGACCCGCAAAGGAGGCGGATAGAGTTGGGGGTCAGTTGGGACAAGTTTATGCGAAGATAGCGGCATACGGAGTCAAAGAAGGGATGGATGAGGAAACGCAGGCCCGCCTGCAGATGATCTCGTGAGACAGTAATGTAATACCTCGGCGATCTGGCTAACTGGTCCGAGGAAGAAGGTAGCCGGAGGTCATGGTCGAGGGGAATGTGAAACTCCTCCCGGATGACCTCGAGGTCGGCATGGGTCAGCGTGGACCTTGCCGTGACATACCAGGGGTGGGGGTCGCGAGGCGAAGAAGCCATGGAAGCGTGAAAAGGGCAGAAGGACGGCGAAGGAGAGCAGCGAACAACAAGGAATGGCCGCAACCCTAGTCGGAAAGAAGAAGGTAACTTGCCGGAGTG
>JAGFNQ010002839.1:30036-55007 GCA_024364735.1 Boesenbergia rotunda
AACCAAGCCATCGAAGCAAACTGCCACGGAAGCCTTTGGACCAAGTCAAGCTAGGCGCCTGTGATAACATAGGCACCCCAGTTAGCTCAGGCGCCCCAGTTGAAGGGATAAGCACTGGCCGAGTCTGCGGATTGGAGTTCTCGCAGAAGAGGCCACGTGTCAGGCGCCCCCCTCAACACAGGCACCCCAACGACCAGTATAAATACGGGTTCACCCCCAAGGCTTCATAATAACTCGAACATCTCGCTCTCAACACTTTCGTTCAAGCGCTACGCTCCGACATGCTGCGCACTCACAATTCAGGCACCGACGATGACCCGCTGCTCCGAACTTCCAACCACTCCTGTCATCGGTAAAATTTTATTTTCGTAAAGTGTTGTAATTTCATTTTCAATTCTATATTTTGTACTCCAACTTGTAAACATTTTTACGAATATAGAATTGCCCATCGTAAACGGTCAAGGACCGTGGGCCTTGGAGTAGGAGCCAACTGCGACTCCGAACCAAGTAAAAAGAAAGATTGTTAGCGATTGTTTTTGTGTTTTCCGCTGCGTAATTTCTCTTAATCATCCGAAAATTTTACGATCGATATTCACCCCCCCTCTATCGATTTACTCCGATCCAACAAGTGGTATAAGAGCGGGTGGCTCAAACTTGGTGCAACCACCAATTTGAGATTTTTTTTCAATTTTCAAATTTTTAAAATTATTTTTTTCGTTCGAATTTTCTCGCAAATCGAGGTTGGTGCAACACCACTCAATTTTTTTTATTATTAATATTTCTTCCCGCACTACTAATCCAAGACTCAGTCTTGGAACAAGTTATCTTTTCTTCTTTTTCACTTAAAACTAATGGCCATGCAAGAGAGATATAGCACCGCTAGACCTCCGCTTTTCAATGGAGAAGATTTCTCCTACTGGAAAAGCAGGATGGAAGTCCACCTGAAAACTCAGGTGGATATGTGGATAATTGTCTAGTCTGGGCTGGAAATTCCTAAAAATGCACAAGGAGTTGTGCGACATTATACCGAGTGGGACGACCCACTAAAGAAAAAGATCGAGGCCGACATGAAGGCAACCCAAACACTGCAATGTGGCTTAACAAAAGAGTAGCTGAACCAGGTAGGACCCTTCAACAGCGCGAAAGAGCTTTGGAACAAGCTTATCAAGCTGAACAAAGGCACTTCTGACACGAAGATCAGCAAAAGAGATCTGTTGCTTAACAGACTCTACACAACCAAGATGCATGTCGGCGAGACTGCAGCCCAACTCCACGCCAGAATCCAGGAGCTAATGAACGGACTGCACACGATAGATCA
Organism: Boesenbergia rotunda; assembly: GCA_024364735.1. Lineage (NCBI taxonomy): Eukaryota > Viridiplantae > Streptophyta > Magnoliopsida > Zingiberales > Zingiberaceae > Boesenbergia > Boesenbergia rotunda. Next base: position 31,355 of record JAGFNQ010002839.1, read on the forward strand.
CAAGTTTGTAAACCGTGACCTGATAAGGTATACATTAAATTCTTTTCCTAGAAACTCACTATGGGCATCTATGGTGGATGCCTACAAAGTTTCAAGGAATTTATCTGAAATTAAGTTAGACGAGCTTTTTTCTGAATTAGAACTGCACGAGCAGAGTAACACTACCTTGATCGAGAAAGGTATAGCTTTTGTTGCAGAAAAATCTCAAGGAAAAGCTCCCAAAAAGAAGCCTCAACCAGCACCCGAGTCTGACTCAGACTCGGAATCAGAAGATAGTGAAGGGGATCGACCCAAATTGGTTCGGCTAGCTCGGGATTACTACAAAGAACTAAAATACCAAATGAGCAAGAAGAAATCAAGCCGAAGAAAGGAAGATCCAGCAGAACCTTCAACAAGCTCAAAGAGCAAGACCAACGTTACCTACTACGAATGCAATAAAAAGGGACACTTCAATCAGAGTGCCCCAATCTGAAGGAAATGAAGAAGGTGCGAAGAAAGAAGGCTCTCCAAGCCACCTAGGACAAATCCTCTTCCGAAGAAGAAAAAGAAGTCCCGCACGCTAATCTCCTCGCCCTAACCACGTCGGAAGACGTCAACTCCGGATCAGAATCGGAACCAGATGACGGAAGACTCACAATCTCGGAGAATGGGCAAATCATTGTAAGAGGTTACTCGGAATATGAACTGTCTAAATTAATCTCTTATTTGTCTCGTAACTTAGCAAAATCCAAAATCCGGGTTGAGTCCCTCCGACAGGAAGTAAAACGCCTGAAAGAGGAAGCCGACTCGAGATCCTTGACCGAGCAAATTCAAGAAGGAAACATAACTCAAGTCCAAAAGCTTGAGGAAGAGAATTCTTCCTTGAAAACTCAAGTCAAGGAGCTCAGAGTAGCCTTAGAATGGTTCACTTCGGGTTCCAAGGGTCTTGACATGATCCTTGGAAAGCAGAAGTCCGTTCTTAACTGATCTGGATTAGGCTATCGAACTAAGTCGAGACAACGATCATATTACTCTGTATTGAACCAATCTAGAACCCAAGTCCAAGCATGGGTCCCCAAGCTGTGTTTAAATAAACCAGCTGGACCAAACCAGTATTGGATCGCCAAGGACAAGATTCACATCTTGCCTAACCCTTATTGAGGCTTTAGTCCAGGGGGAGCCAATACAAAAACCATTTTTATAAGTAGATGATCTATTACTTAATTGCATGCCTTATTGTTTTTTTTTAATTTTTTTTTATCATACATTGATTTAGGACTTGTTAGATCAAGGATAAACGATTTAATTGAAATTTGAACAATATAGTATTGGGTGGAGGTGAGATGATAGTACGTTAGGGAAGCCCTTCTAATAAGGTCAAGTATATCCTACTTGGTCTGTTTAGTCTGGTGGAACTAGCCGAAGCTACCGATCCGAAACCTAAACTAGTTAGACCAAAATTTTTCAAAAAGTAATTTGAAAATGAATTTTTGGTAAAAGTCTTTGTCAAGGGTTGTTGCTCCAATTAGGCTATGGCCAAAGAAGGCCTCTGTGCCTCGCCAAGACCTGGAAGTCAATTATCGAAACTCAAATTCAATTTACTATTTGATAAATTTGAATCTAACACAAGTTTTGATTAAATCTTAGATTTAACAGTAATTCGAAGATAAAGATAAAACATCTCACAAAACAGATAAGGTAACATGTTTTGTCATGTAGAACTGGGTGAGATGTCTAGGACCTAATAATGTAGTTCAATACTTTTTCAAAATCAAATCAAAATTAATTCAATTTTTTCCCAAAACTAATTCTAAATTAACTCTACATGTTTTCCACTCAATATTTTTCCAAAAAAAAATTAAATTTCATTTGTTTTCAAAATTAACTGATGAAACTAAGTATTGATTGAATTATACTAAGATCTAGGACTTGATTGGGTCAATTATTGATTGGTCAAACCTAGTCAACACTGAAGTCCCTAAAGGCACTTAGATAGAGTCAGACGGTGTCGATTAATATAGGGGTTTTTTTTTGAAAAATTTAGATTTTTTCTGAAATCTTATGCTCTAAAACTTATTATCATCTCAAAATAAGGTTTTCAAAAAATAGTTTAAAAACCTTGTTATATCACTATCTCTTTGAACAATTATCATCATTTCAAAATATTTTTTGAAAACTGTGCTATCATTTCAAATTGTGTTTTCAAAAATTATCTCTTTGAAAATTATCAGGCTCAAAAGGTCATTCAAAGTTGTTCTTTTAATTTTGATAAACCCTAAAGACATAGAGGATGTCTTCTTCATGATCTACAAGGACTCCTAGGATGTGTCAAATTCAGGAGGAGTCTAAGTCAAAAAGAAAAATTTCTTACAATTATTTTTCGAAAAGTTTTTTTAAATTAGTTTATGAAATTATTAGATAATTCTTTTGGTCTAAACCAAACCCTAAAGACTCAAAGGAAGAGTACTTGTAATCAACAAGCTTCCAAGGACTGTGTCAAATTTAGAAGGAGGTCAAATTAAAAGAATTATTGAACATTTCAAAATAATATATGATCATACACTGTATTTTCAAAATCTTTTGAAACTAAGCATTTTCTCTTTCAAATTACTATCATTTTAAACCCATTTTAGTAAAAATCACTTTCAAAAACCTATTTTTTTGAAATCACTTATTGAAACAATATTTACTTGAGTTTGGAAAATTTCCAGGACACTGAGGGAAATGCCCTTGTAGTTAACAAGGTTTCTTAGGAATGTGCCAGATTGGAAAAGAAACTAAGTCAAGTAAAATATTGTATTTTCAAAAATACTAATAGTTTTTCAAAGTATAAATAGTTTTCAAAGTATAAATAAGTTTTTCAAAGCATAAATGTTTTTCAAAGTATAAATAAGTTTTTCAAAGAATAAATAGTTTTCAAAGCATAAATGTTTTTCAAAGCATAAATATTTTTCAAAGCACAAATATTTCTCAAAGTGCCAATATTTGTTAAGTAGTAAATATTTTTCAAAGTACAAATTATTGTTTTTAGTACTAAATACAATCTTTTTTGTGGAAAAAAATTATGTGTTAAGTGCAAGATTTTTCAAAGAACAATTGTTTCCAATATTTTTCAAAGTACTCATGGTTGAAGTGTAAAATATCTTTCAAAATGCAAGTTTTTGCATAATTTTTTTTAAAAAAAAGTGCACCATATTCGGCTAAGTGAAATTTTTTAAAAAAATGCATATTTTTTTTTGGTGAAATTCCTTTTCTAAATGAATTTTTTTAATATTAAGTTCAAAATATTTTTTCTAAAAAGTTTCCAAGTGCACAATACTTTTCAAAGTATAAGTTTTTTTGGGTGCAATTTAAGTACTTAATTCTTTTCTAATATTTAGTCCTTTTTCAAAAAGGAAGCTTTTTTAAATTGTTTTGTCAAAAATGATATGTTTTTCAAAAATTATACTAGGTACTTTACAAAGGAAAGAAGTTTTATTAGTGAGATTCATAGATCAAATTCAATTCAGTGGGATCTTTCACTTATAATTTTTTCATCAAGAACACTATAGGAAACCTTTTGACCCCCAAATTTGACAAGTTTAGATTAAGTGGGTTGGTCCTTTTTCATGCTTGAATTCACTAGAGTTGGTTCAATATGGACTTCAAATTTTTTTAACTAGCTCTAATTCAAAATTAACTTACAATAGTTGTTATCATTTTTTTGATATATGACAAAAAGGGAGAGAAAGTAGAAATGAGAGAAAAATTTTCTTTCAATAAATTTTTCTTTCAAAAAGGTAAAGTAAAATGTCTAAGTGCTTCAAAATTTTTCAAAGTGCTTTAAATTTTTTTTTTTCAAAGTGCTTCAAATTTTTTAAGTGCTTCAAATTTTTTTTTAAGTACTTCAAAATTTTTTTAAGTACTTCAAAATTTTCTTCTAAGTATTTCTAAGAGCTTTCAAAAATTTCTAAGTGTTTCAAAATTTTCGAAGAGCATTTTTCTATATACTTTTAAGTAAAATTTTCCTTAGTAAACAAAGTTCGTCTGAGCAAAAACCTGTTGAGATTTTTAGCAAATATTTCTAAGTAAAGTTTTTTCTTAGAAAACAAATCTTTGCAAAAACTTATTGAAAATTCCTTAAAGGGTTTTTAGTTTCAAATAAGAATGTTTTTTGCACAAACTGTTCTTAAGCGAAATCTTTCTAAATGTGCAAAAATTGAAACCATTTTTTTTTTATTAATTTTTTTTTTTGCAAAATTCATTTTGCAAAGCCTTGTAAGTAAAAGTTTTTTAAAAAAAACCAAAATTTAGGCTTGCAAAACTTGTATAATTGGAAAATTGTCTATGTTTAAAAAGTTTTTTGGTAAAAATATTTTTGCAAATCACTTAGTCAAACTTAAAAGCACTTAGAACTTTTACAAAAACTAAATGCTTGTTTAAGGGGGAGAATGTTTATTTCAGGGGGAGATAATTGAAAATTATTTTAAGTTTTTTAAAGTAATCTTGCTTGTTAGATGTGCTATAAAATGACTTTTTAACTTAACTTTTTGAACCGTGTTGCCATAAATTAAAAAGAGGGAGATTGATGGTGCCGAAAGCACCAAAGTCAAACCTTTGTTTTGATAATGGCAAAGAGTTCAGAAGTTAAGGTTTTGTTGTGATCTAACAAGCTTATTAAGTGTGCAGGAAAGTACTAGGTGCACTAGGCAATAGGTCCTGGTTCGTTGAATTGGACACTAAGTCCTGGCCGCGGGCCGGACAACTAAGTCCTGACGTAAGGTTGGGCATTAAGACCTAGTGAGTAAAGCTGGGCACTAAGACCTGGTGAGTGAAGCTGGGCACTAAGACCTGGTCGAGGACTGAGCATCGAAGACCTGGTGAGTGAAGCTGGGCACTAAGACCTGGTAGAGGACTAGGCACCGAAGACCTGGTGAGTGAACCTGGGTAAAAGTCCAACCAGATGAGCCGGTTGGCAAAAAGGTAAATTCTCCCGAGAGGAGTATGTGAGGACGTGTTCCCCGTAGGAGGGAACATTAGGCGTCGGTTCGACCTAGGGTTCCATTTAGGAAACCCAAAGTCAGAACCAAGAGAACTTAGGCTGTAAATAATGTTTAATATATCATGTATATTTGCTTCTTGTGTTTAGAACTAACCCTTGTTGCAGGAAACGAAGGGAAAGTATTTCTGCAGCTCAGGCGCCTCATTGGATGGAGGCGCCTCATAGGGCTAGGCACCTATTTGGATACAGGCGCCCCAATGCAAGGCCAAACCAAGCCATCGAAGCAAACTGCCACGGAAGCCTTTGGACCAAGTCAAGCTAGGCGCCTGTGTTAACACAGGCGCTCCAGTTGAAGGGATAAGCACTGGCCGAGTCTGCGGATTGGAGTTCTCGGAGAAGAGGCCACGTGTCAGGCGCTGATGGACCCAAACTATGAGTCACGAATGTGGGTCTCAAATTTAAATGTATATGAATGAATGCTGGAAACCCTTTTACAATCAAAAGTATGAAAATGTAATATAGGGGCCACAGGTCGTATTTTTCTCGGGGCTAGTTGTCATGTTTAATTCGCGCGTGTATTTAGGTGTTGTCAATGTTTTCGGGTTTCAAATCAAAATCGGGTTTTGGGTTGCAATCAAGAATGAAATCACAATGAGAATAAAGGAAATTTAGCTCATGAGTAAACAAAATGTGACATTTAATGATTCAACCAATTTACCACTTAATCAATTGAAGCTCCTAGCCAATTCTTGGAAAACAGGTCTGATTTTGAATGCAAAACGGATTCTAAGTAAAGAAGTAAATCAGTGATGCAATTCCATTAAAACTAAAACAGGATTTCACTTGATACCTAAATGCAAGCAATTTAACAACTTGATACCAAGCTGAGAACAACTTATGTGCCAAGGGTTTGAATTAGCTGCAGCAATTGTGGCTGATTAACTCAGCTTGAAGACTAGGCTAACAAAGAAAACATTTGCAGAATTCTAAGAAGAATTTCCGAAACTTGAAGACTGATAAGAAACAGGTACAAGTTTAATTCAGATTCACAAGACAAACTGAGATTAATTGCATAAACCAATGCTCAGAAAGCAATGCAACCAACTCTAACTGATTTTCGGGCAATGGGGCTGATAAATTCAGAAACCTTGCAGAATTGGGAGACAGGAATGCAAGTTCACACTCAATGCAGAAATTCAGGATTCAATTGCAGCAAATTAAAACAACTAATTGTAGAAATTTATTTCAACATTAAGTGGATACAAAAACTAGCAAACCAATTGACTTCAGTTGCTATAAAATTCTAAGGTGAAGCTCAACTAATACAACTTCAGATCTGTAAACTTTGAACTGCAGAATTGGAATTAGCTAGCGTATATGGTAGGCTAGAAATGCAGAAATCCAGAGTTGATTGCAGAAATTCAGAAATGACTCCGGATGCAAAGCAATGCAGAATTCTGTTACAATAGCACACCAAAAACTATGCCTAACTTCAAGAATTGAGTCTCGAAATGAGCTAAATGCTAAACCATTTGTTGTTAAGTAAGACAACTGAAACACAATTCAGCTATGAGAGACAAGTGCAGAACTGATGCTTCAATGCAGAACAGGACTGGAAATTACTGCAATTCGAGAATCAAACGCAATTGATGTGAATTCAGAAACTTAAAATTGAAACGCAGCTGAAATTGAAATTAAATGGCAGAAAGGAAATTGATGAACTAACTAAACTAAAAATAGGAAACTGAATAGCTGAAACTAAAACTAAGTGTTGTGTTAACTAGCTACACATCTATCTAACTCGAATGCAGGGATTTATAACTACTAAATGCAGAAACGACTGAGAAAACAAGCAACAATTTGATACAAGTTCAGAAACTAAATGAAATTTCAGAAATGGAAGTTGGCACACAATCTATCTTGGCACGCCACAACTAAGTTGATACGCAAGCAACAAATTAAGAATTAAACTGAAATTTAACATCTATTAATCACTAACAAGTTTCTAACTTACTGAACTCGAAGAGTTTAAACCTAATTAAGCAGAACAAGGAAGAAAACGAAACTATGTTGCTGATACGAAACTGCAAAACAGAAACAGTGCCGAAATCCAATTACAGCTACAAAACATGAAAATTAAGGAACTAAGCTACTCCTCAATCTTCCCTAAGCTCAAATTCTTCTTGGTCGTCAAGCAAGAGCTGGCTTCGAACCCCTAGGCTCAGCAAATCAGTGGAAATCAGCCTCGCATGATGAACTCTGCTCAAACTACGTCATATGGGGAAATCCAATCCGAACCCCTTCGATCTCAAATAATGGAGCTGCGATGATGAATTGGGAAGCTTCTGAGCTCACCTGAGAACCCCTACAAATGGCTCAGAAGCGTGGAAATGGCTTGTGGATGATATTTCAGTGGTCAGACCACAGAGCCACCGAAACCCTCAAATAGCTCTGTCCGGCGCGAATTCGAGCTGAATTCTCCAACTAAACTGACCTCCAAAGATCCAAAAGATGATCTTGATGAAGAATTGAGGGGTCGCGCCCCGGAAATGGAGAAAAACGATTGGAAAACGAAGAAGAACCGATGAACCTACTGTAGCAGCGGAGACGCGACGAGGCTTGGCTGCGCAGGAAATTTCCTTAAGTAGTTATCAACGGACGACCCAGATTGATCGGAGAAGATCCAACGGCTGATCTTGCTCTGATTTGATCAAAATTTTTATGATGATGATCTGGGGTCAGGATCTGCCTCGTTGTAGCTCGGATCCTCCAGATTTGCAACGGATGGTCCAGATCAACTCTATCTGTGAATGGACGCTCTAGAGCCCTCCAAGCTTGATCCAACGGTTGATTTAGCTCTGATTGGGATAAAACTTTCAGATCATGATCATAGAGCTTGATCAACCCTAACCCTAGCTCGAATTGCTCCAGATCGTCCCGGATGGCTCAGATCTAGCTGCTTTTGAATCGGACGGCCCGGGTTAATCGTAGGCTTGATAATTCGATCCGGTTCCACTTCCGACTCAAGTTTGACCCAGTATGCCCTAAATCCTTGAACCTTTGATGCCTACAAAAATAGATCAAGAATTTAGTGGCCAAATAATCTAATTTATATGCAATTTTGTAATTAAGTCCAAAATAAAGGTAAGTTCTAAAACCTAGGGTAAAATCACAATTAAGCAATAAAAACATAGGTCAAACATGGATTTTAGAAATTAAAATAATCAACAAAATGGTATTTATCAACTCCCCCACATTTAACCTTGAGCGTCTCGCGAAAACAGTAAATATGTATCCTCTAGATTTACTTAAGCATAATTAGAAGCAAATGAAAAGAAATTACCTAAGGTTGCCAATTCTCATAAATCTAAGCTCTATGGATTAGTATCTTGTCCTTAAATCAACAACTTAGCCTTTTCATCTATCATGAGTCATTGAGATGAATCTAAATCACTAGCCTTTTAAGGAAAATATTAGTGGCTGTCTCCTTAAATTCTAACTTGATGATGGAAGTGAAGCTCACTCAAACACACATGATTCTTGCACTACCATAGGCTTGCTTATTATCTACTCTCCACCATTAATCATGATTAGGATTCACATCTACAAAAACAAATGAAAAGCATAGAATATGGTGAAAAATGGAACAAAAGCCAAGAAAAATGGAAAAATAGATAAAGTGGAAGACTTGAGTGATTGGGGATATTTTTGATGCTCTTTGCTCTCCATGCAGTCCTCTAGTGAGTTCAAAAGTGTCATGGATGTAAACTTTTGCCTTGTCCTTCAAAAATTCAATAAAAAATTCCTCACTAGTCCCTTTTGTGCCAATGTTGCCATTTGCGTGTCAATTTCTTCCTTTTCTTTCCTCCTGATTTTTCTTTCTCTGTAATAAGGTCAATTATGTAATGGAGCAAGGTTTTGGTTCGGATAAGAGAATCTTCAATGAGTTTATAGTGCCAAGTCTTCTATTTGCGTGCCACCCTTGTTTTTGTTTCTCTCTTCTCATTTTTTTTTCTCTTCTTAGCTGCAAAAATATTTTTCTTCCTTAGTTTACATTCTGCTGAGCACCATGGGACAGAACTGAATACATTCCTATACCTACTACCTTGATTCATAGCCTCAAAAACTCAACTTAGGTTGCAAGTTGGTACAAACTGTCTTTATCACCTTCCTACTGATTTTTCTTCTTTCATAACTGAATTTTCAGCTTAAGTATCAACTTACTGCTCTCCAAAACCTCTTGGGCTTCGAGTGGGTTTATTTTGAGTCCTTTTCAGCATCCTTTGCAGCAGCCACATTAGTTTCAACTCAATTCATTTGCATTTCAATCCCTGCACTGCCCAGAATTTCAATTACTGCACTGCCCAGCAGATTTTTTTCTTTTCTCTGTTTTTGGCACAAATCTTCTGCCCTGATCAGATTTGGTCAGCTTCAACTCAGCCGAATTCAATTCATATTAGTTGCCATTTAGTTCAAGTTCTAATCTAAGTCATTCCTAATCAAATCAGCTTCATACTCACTTCTTTCCATTTTCTGCACAACTTGTTTTTGACTCAACTTGCTGAACAGAATTCAGACTTTTCTCAGCTTCTTTCGAATTCTGAACAGCTGATTTCAGGCCTCCAACAAGGTGTGGCTGATTTCTTTCGCAAAGAACAGCTCCAATCCCAATTTTTCTGCCTAAAGGTAGCTTCCAGAATTTTCTTTGGCACAACATTTTTCCTTCTCTTCTATTGCGTGACAAACTTTTGTCTTCCATTGCAGATTTTTGTTCTTCTTTTCTTTTCTTGTTGCAGATTTCTTTTGCTTCTCAGCTGAATTCAACTTGGCACATGTACTACCTTGGATCTTCTTTTGTTTATAACTGAATTTTTCAGCTCCACGGCAGCAGGGAAGAACATTCTGCAGCTTTCTGAAATTGTTTCTGCACTTGTTCAGATTTTCAACCTTGCATCTCAATTCAGCTCTGGTCTTAAATCAAGTTCAGCTGCCATTCCATTGCTAATTTGCTCACAAAAACTCCTTTCTTCCCTCATGTTTGGCATAGAATTCCAGCATTTAGTGAGCTGGCCGAAACATGCTAAAAAAAATGTTTTTCTTCCCTCTTTGGCAAAGAATTTCAGCCGAATTCACCTTGGCACAACATGGCTTGGATCTCCAATTGATGGTCAAGAATCTTCAATTGTTTTCAATCTTTGTCCACTTCTTCTTGCTCATTTTTGACTCCAACTCAAATCAACTTGGCAAAAAAAAAATTTTTTTTCCGAAATGAAGTGTATCCTTGGTACAAAACTTTTCCAAAACACTAATCACTCCCCCACACTTAAATCTTTGTCCGTCTCGGGCAAAATAGCATCAAGAAAACATCCCAAGCAAACAAATCCATAGAAAAATTAGGGTTAAGATTAGCAATAAGGAAAGATAAATAGAATAGACATGATTTTTGCCAAAATTGAATTAAAAAGGTAAACAAAGTGATTAGCCTCTATAGATGTGATCCAATCATTGAAATATGATTTTGAAAGAACCTAAGCAAGTTCTAGAATACAATAACATATGTGTATCACAAAATAAGGCTAATCTCACTAGGTAAAAATAATCCATCTCAAATCCTCAATTAAGAATCTAAAGCAAAATCGTACTCAAGCATCCAAGATTTCATCCATGAACTCAAACCTTAAGTTTTGACAACCAAATTTACTTTATTTTCAAAAGTCTCTAAAATGCTATGGCGAAAACCTAAAGGGATACTTTTATTTCTAGTCATGCAAGAAAAAGTGCTAAAAGAAATAACAAGGTATTTACAATGACTCCTATGCGTTCTACTCTTGCATTTATTAGTAAGGACTCAATTTAAAAGAAAACTCTACTTCTAGAAAGCATGAAAATGAAAAATGCAATAAAAGAAAATATAAGAAAGAACAATCTCCCCTTTATTCTGGTGGACGGAGTCTATCCAGAAGGAGCCTCCATCGTGGTAGTGGAGGTGTCTGGGTGGCTGGGAGAATTAAGACTCCCCCACACTTGAACTTTGCAAAATAATACTCCGGTGGCCGAAGGCGATTCAGGTTCAAAATCCATGTAAGAGGTGGAGTGCTTTGAATTAGAGTAAAATCATCTCCTCCTTCTTTATGCCTTTTAGAAGTACTTCCAGGAGGTTGAAGTCTGTTCAGTTGGAGCATCCACTCCTGAAGTCTTCTGGACCCTGCAAAACAATGTAATACCTCTCTCAAGCGTTCAGGGTCAGAAAGAAATAAAATAATGTCAGTCTCTGCATGAAATGAATCCAAATCTGCATCATGTCCAATTAAATCAATGCTTGGTGTCTCACTAAATTTTTCACAGTTATTTCCTACAAAATTTGCATCGAAAAACTTATCACAAACAAAGAAATCAATCCTTGGCACTTCAATAGAAATTTCACAATTATTTTCTACCAAGGATGTATCAAGCGATGTATCACAGGCAATAAAATCAATTTTAGGTGCCTCAATGAATTTTTCACAATTATTGTCAGCATATGATATATCAAAAGACTCATCACAACAATTAACAACACTAGGCACTTCTAAAAAATTTTCACACTCAGCATTGGCATCTGATGTAGTACAACATGCTTCATTTTCACAAATTCAACACTAGGTACCTCTAGGGATTTTTCACAATCAAATTCTACAAGAGATGTATCCCTAAGTATATCACAAACAATAAATCAATTTGAGGTACTGTTATGCAATTTTCAGAAAAATTAGGAGGAGTATTTACCTGATTGTGCTGATAAATACCTGGAGGTTCTACAAAAGTAGATGTATCCGTGTTCTCCTCCTGGTCATATTCATGCTCCTCTTCAGCCTCAAGCTCTGGTGGACACTCAACTAAAACAGGTGATCCTTGGGTTCTTGCTTCCACCAAGCAAGTCCCTACACTTTCTGGTAATTGTGGTGGTCCCTGGGGCTTAGTGTCATCCCCTACACTTATGGAATCATCTCCCATGCATGTTCCCTCAACCATTCCTGTATCAACCAAATTAGAAAAATTAGGATCATTAACAACTAAATCATCACAAGATAAAACTATAAAATGATTCTGTAAATTTTCAGAATTGAATTCAAAACTATCACAAGCCCTGCTATCAATCTCCTCCCATGTCTCTAAATCAGTAGGAATGGGTGATTCTTGGGGCTCAGTGCAATCCCCTACACTCTCAATCCTATCCTCTGAATTTTCTGATGCATCAATCAATATAGGTGATTCTTGGGGCTCTGTACAATCCCCTACACCTGTAGATTCATCTAATTGTTTTGATCTTTGGGCTTGTATCTGATTCCATTGATCTATCAATTTTACAAGGTGTCCTTCGATGTCTTGTTGTTGTTGTAACATTTGTTGACACATCTCCATCATCCTTTGGTGTAGAGCCTCATCCCAATCAGGATCATCAAAGCCTCCTTGATTAAACTGCTGAAATGGGAGGGGCTGAAAATTCTGAATGTCTTGCTGAAAATTCTGTCCTTGAAACTGGAAATCTTGCTGAAAATGTTGAAATTATGGTTGAAAGGATGGTTGAACTTGCTGAGAATGGTAGCCCTGGAAATCTTGGATCTGAGGTTGGAATTGTGGTGGTGAACACTGAAATTGAGTGGGCTGGAAATTCTGATTTTGTTGCTGAAAATTTGGCTCGTATGACTGTGAATATTGAAAAGGTTGTTGAAAATTCTGTATAGGTTGAAATTCTTGCTGCCATGTCTGAGGTGGAAGCTGAAATTGATTATTTTGGGGCTGAAAACTTTCAAAAGGCTGCTGGAAATTTTGTGGTTGCTGAAATTGTTGTAATGGTGGCTGAAAAAACTGATTGGGTTGCTGAAAATTCGAGTGTGATTGCTGAAATGGTTGCTCAAAACCCTGGAATTGTGGCTGCCCACTCTGAATTTGTGGCTGGAAATTTGGTTGATTTTGCTGAAAATTTTGGAAAGGCTGAAAAAACTGATTTGTTGACTGATTGAATGGTTGGTTCTGCTGAAACTGCGGACACGGCTGCTGGTAAGTAGATGAAAACATTTTGAACCTGCAGCCCTGTCACAAAACAAACAAGAAAAATGGCAGTACCCGTATACAAAAGATAAAGCAAAATAAAATAGAACCCAATGATATGTCTAAAGGCATACAAGCAAAAATCAAACAAATCAACTAGTTGCTTCCCCGGCAATGGCGCCAAAAATTTGATGGACCCAAACTATGTGTCACGAATGTGGGTCTCAAATTTAAATGTATATGAATGAATGCTGGAAACCCTTTTACAATCAAAAGTATGAAAATATAATATAGGGGCCACAGGTCGTATTTTTCTCGGGGCTAGTTGTCGTGTTTGATTCGCGCGTGTATTTAGGTGTCGTCAATGTTTTCGGGTTTCAAATCAAAATCGGGTTTTGGGTTGCAATCAAGAATGAAATCACAATGAGAATAAAGGAAATTTAGCTCATGAGTAAACAAAATGTGACATTTAATGATTCAACCAATTTACCACTTAATCAATTGAAGCTCCTAGCCAATTCTTGGAAAACAGGTCTGATTTTGAATGCAAAACGGATTCTAAGTAAAGAAGTAAATCAGTGATGCAATTCCATTAAAACTAAAACAGGACTTCACTTGATACCTAAATGCAAGCAATTTAACAACTTGATACCAAGCTGAGAACAACTTATGTGCCAAGGGTTTGAATTAGCTGCAGCAATTGTGGCTGATTAACTCAGCTTGAAGACTAGGCTAACAAAGAAAACATTTGTAGAATTCTATGAAGAATTTTCGAAACTTGAAGACTGATAAGAAACAGGTACAAGTTTAATTCAGATTCACAAGACAAACTGAGATTAATTGCATAAACCAATGCTCAAAAAGCAATGCAACCAACTCTAACTGATTTTCGGGCAATGGGGCTGATAAATTCAGAAACCTTGCAGAATTGGGAGACAGGAATGCAAGCTCACACTCAATGCAGAAATTCAGGATTCAATTGCAGCAAATTAGAACAACTAATTGCAGAAATTTATTTCAACATTAAGTGGATACAAAAACTAGTAAACCAATTGACTTCAGTTGCTATAAAATTCTAAGGTGAAGCTCAACTAATACAACTTCAGATCTATAAACTTTGAACCGAAGAATTGGAATTAGCTAGCATATATGGTAGGCTAGAAATGCAGAAATCCTGAGTTGATTGCAGAAATTCAGAAATGAGTCCGGATGCAAAGTTAAGATGCAAAGCAATGCAGAATTCTGTTACAATAGCACACCAAAAACTATGCTTAACTTCAAGAATTGAGTCTCAAAATGAGCTGAATGCTAAACCATTTGTTGTTACGTAAGACAACTGAAACACAATTTAGCTATGAGAGACAAGTGCAGAACTGATGCTTCAATGCAGAACAGGACTGGAAATTACTGCAATTCGAGAATCAAACACAATTGATGTGAATTCAGAAACTTAAAATTGAAACGCAGCTGAAATTGAAATTAAATGGCAGAAAGGAAATTGATGAACTAACTAAACTAAAAATAGGAAACTGAATAGCTGAAACTAAAACTAAGTGTTGTGTTAACTAGCTACACATCTATCTAGCTCGAATGCAGGGATTTATAACTACTAAATGCAGAAACGACTGAGAAAACAAGCAACAATTTGATACAAGTTCAGAAACTAAATGAAATTTCAGAAATGGAAGTTGGCACGCAATCTATCTTGGCACGCCACAACTAAGTTGATACGCAAGCAACAAATTAAGAATTAAACTGAAATTTAACATCTATTAATCACTAACAAGTTTCTAACTTACTGAACTCGAAGAGTTTAAACCTAATTAAGCAGAACAAGGAAGAAAACGAAACTATGTTGCTGATACGAAACTGCAAAACAGAAACAGTGCCGAAATCCAATTACAGCTACAAAACATGAAAATTAAGGAACTAAGCTACTCCTCAATCTTCCCTAAGCTCAAATTCTTCTTGGTCGTCAAGCAAGAGCTGGCTTCGAACCCCTAGGCTCAGCAAATCAGTGGAAATCAGCCTCGCATGATGAACTCTGCTCAAACTGCGTCATATGGGGAAATCCAATCCGAACCCCTTCGATCTCAAATAATGGAGCTGCGATGATGAATTGGGAAGCTTCTGAGCTCACCTGAGAACCCCTACAAATGGCTCAGAAGCGTGGAAATGGCTTGTGGATGAGATTTCAGTGGTCAGACCACAGAGCCACTGAAACCCTCAAATAGCTTTGTCCGGCGCGAATTCGAGCTGAATTCTCCAACTAAACTGACCTCCAAAGATCCAGAAGATGATCTTGATGAAGAATTGAGGGGTCGCGCCCCGGAAATGGAGAAAAATGACTGGAAAACGAAGAAGAACCGATGAACCTACTGTAGCGACGGAGACGCGACGAGGCTTGGCTGCCCAGGAAATTTCCTTAAGTAGTTATCAACGGACGACCCAGATTGATCGGAGGAGATCCAACGGCTGATCTTGCTCTGATTTGATCCAAATTTTTATGATGATGATCTGGGGTCAGGATCTGCCTCGTGGTAGCTCGGATCCTCCAGATTTGCAACGAATGGTCCAGATCAACTCTATCTGTGAATGGACGCTCTAGAGCCCTCCAAGCTTGATCCAATGGTTGATTTAGCTCTGATTGGGATGAAACTTTCAGATCTTGATCATAGAGCTTGATCAACCCTAACCCTAGCTCGAATTGCTCCAGATCATCCCGGATGGCTCAGATCTAGCCGCTTTTGAATCTGATGGCCCGGATTAATCGTAGGCTTGATAATTCGATCCGGTTCCACTTCCGACTCAAGTTTGACCCAGTATGCCCTAAATCCTTGAACCTTTGATACCTACAAAAATAGATCAAGAATTTAGTGGCCAAATAATCCAATTTATATGCAATTTTGCAATTAAGTCCAAAATAAAGGTAAGTTCTAAAACCTAGGGTAAAATCACAATTAAGCAATAAAAACATAGGTCAAACATGGATTTTAGAAATTAAAATAATCAACAAAATGGTATTTATCAGGCGCCCCCTTCAACACAGGCGCCCCAGCGACCAGAATAAATAGGGGTTCACCCCCAAGGCTTCAGAATAACTTGAACATCTCGCTCTCAACACTTTCGTTCAAGCGCTACACTCCGACACACTCTGCACTCGCGATTCAGGCGCCGACGATGACCCGCTGCTCTGAACTTCCAACCACTCCGGTCATCGGTAAATGTTTATTTTCGTAAAGTGTTGTAATTTCATTTTCAATTCTATATTTTGTACTCCAACTTGTAAACATTTTTATGAATATAGAATTGCCCATCCTAAACGGTCAAGGACCGTGGGCCTTGGAGTAGGAGCCGACTGCGACTCCGAACCAAGTAAAAAGAAAGATTGTTAGCGATTGCTTTTGTGTATTCCGCTGCGTAATTTCTCTTAATCTTTCGAAAATTTTACGATCGATATTCACCCCCCCCCCTCTATCGATTTACTCCGATCCAACAAGTGTTGGATCGAGAGAAACGATAGAGGGGGGTCAATATCGTTAAAACTTTTTCTTCGGATTAAGGAAAGAGTAAATGCAACGGAAAACAAAACAATCACACAAAGAACACAAGTCTTTTACTTGGATCAGAGTCGCGGTCGGCTCCTACTCCAAGGCCCACGATCCTTGACCCTTTATTTCGGGCAATTCTATAATCGCGCAAAGGTTTACAGATTTTGGTACAAGAATATTGCAGTAAATAAAAGAGTTACACTTTTCATTACCGACGCTCGATGTGGATCGTACTTCGGAGCAGAGGGTCGTCATCAACACTGGAATCTCGAGATCAGAGTATGTCGGAGCAGAGCGCTTGAACGAAAAGCTTGGAGGCGTTAGAAAGTTGTGTCTTTGAAGCCTTGGGGTTGAGCCCCTTTTATAGTGCTCCTGGGGGCATCTGATTTGCTGGGGGCGCATGACACGTGCCTTCAGATCGGAGAATCTTCATCCGCAGCTCGGTCAGCGCTTATCCCCTTCGAATCGGCCTCTGGAGTTGACTGGGGCTCCCAGGACCTCCTGGGCGCCTAGCTTGACTTGGTCCGCTGGCTTCGTGGTTGATTTTGCTTCGATTACTCTTTGGCTTTGACCTTGGGCGCCCGGGACCTCCCGGGCGCCTAGCCCAGTGTGATTTTGAAGCGTCTTGCTTCTTTGCTTGTTTAGCTTTGACCTTGGGCGCCCAGGACCTCCCAGGCGCCTAGCCCAGCTTCTTACCCCTTCCTTTGGGGCATTCTGAGTTGCAGACACACACTCCTTCGGTCCTTCAACCAAGGTTAGTTCCAAAACAACCAAAGCAAGAATATTAGTCAATATTTACAGTCGTAGCTGTCTTGGTTCTGACTTCGGATCTCCCAAATGGAACCTAGGTCGAACCGACGCCTACTATTCCCTCGACGGGGAACGCATCCTCACCTACTCCTCTCAGGAGAGTTTACCTTTAGCCAACCGGCTCCTCCGGTTGGACTTTTGCCCAGCTTTACTCACCAGGTCTTCGTGCCCAATCCGCGACCAGGTCTTAGTGTCCAATTCTTCGAACCAGGTCTTCGGTGCCCAACCCTCGGCCAGGACTTAGTGCCCAGTCCTCGACTAGGACTTAGTGCCCACCTTCCGAGCAGGTCTTCGGTGCCCAGCCCTTTGCCAGGACTTAGTGCCCAGTCCACGACCAGGACTTATTGCCCAACCTTATGTCAGGACTTAGTTGCCCAGCTCACAGCCAAGACTTATTGCCTAGATTAACTAGGACTTTCCTATACACTTGAGTAACTTTATTAGATCACAAATAGTACTTAACTTTGAACTCTTTGCCAATATCAAAACAATGTTCGATATGGTGCTTTCGGCACCAACAACAAGTACCTACTGTGGGTAAATAACAAAATTTGGGTACCAAATTTTTTTTAGTGGGGGAGAATGTTAACTACGGCAAATCAGAAACCGGTAGAATAAATTTTCAGAAAAATTTATATGAAAGATTAAGGGTTTATCGGACTAGGAAAAAAAGTTTAAGGTGAATTCCTAAACTATGAAGGGTTAATTTGTTTGACACTTATCCCTCAGGGGCTAAACTAAACATATATCTTTAAACATGAGGATTGGTTTCGATTTTGGCTTAAGCTAAGGGGCTAATGTTAGATCGTTGTCGGCTTGCTAGAGGGGGGCCGGGGAGCGGGGGTGAAAAGCAACTTTCAGTTTCTTCCCTACAATCGTTAGTGCACAAGCGGAATATACAAAATAAAACTAAACTAAAACAGGAAGAAACACACCGGTGGACATGGTTCGGGGATGATGCACCTACTCCACGGCTGCCTGTAAGGTGGGTGATCCCTAATCCGTCGGTGGATGAATCCCCGGAGCACCTCCGGCTAGACCTCATAGCTCCTTGTGGGTGGAGAAACCTCTCCACAACCTCTGGACACTATCTGAGCAACAAAGGCTACTAACTCACTCTATCCAAGTAAGTTTCGCCAAGGGTAAACAGGTTGAATCGAGCTCCTTTAAATAGAGCTCGAGCTGAATATGATCGTTGGCCAGTCGACTGCCCCTGGGGTAGTCGACTAGCCTACCCTGAATTCAAATTCTCACACTGACCTTTCGAATTCTAACCATCCCAGTCGACTGCCCATTTGACCTTTCGAATTCTCACACTGGTGTAGTCGATTGGTCCCCTTCTAAGCCTAGGGTTTCCTTCCCGAGTATATTTCTCTCCGCACTCAAACCCTCCTGGCTTAGTTCCTGAGTACAAACACTCACACTCGGACCCTCACAACCTGGTTGATTCTTCAATCAGCAGTCTCGATCTGTTGCCTTCACGCCCTCTTCGTCTTTGGCTCCCATCCCTTGAATGAGAACGTAAGCCCTCGTCTTGCCTCCATGTCACCCTTCATGCATGCCTAGAAGTCCGTGTCCCTCGCCTCATTGTCTCTGCCCATGGTCCCTCGGATGCGCACACAAGCCTCCAGCTTGCCTCCATGCCACCCTTCACCTGAAGACATCCAACCAAGTCTATGTGTACCTGCATACCCACACACTCACATACACATATTAGTCCAACAACAAACCCTAACTATGGGGGACAGCTGCTTGGATCTGATATTTCATCAGAAACAAGTAGCTATCCTAGGACACATGTTTGTAGTACTATTTTCTTGATGATATATAATTTGCCTTTCATCAAAAAAAAAATAACAAACCCTAACTAATCATATTGACACATACATCAAAACTCATGATCCTCTAGATCATCTTTGGGCCGATTGCCCCAACAATCTCCCCCTTTTTGATGTGTGGAAATATGTTTAAGTTAGGTAAACAACAACATCAATATTATGTAGGGTTTTTCGGGCCACGAAAACCGCTTTTTCGCGTCGCGGAAACCCCGAAAGCCCCAATAGCAAGGATCCGAGCGAAGAAAGCCATTTCAAAAATTACGAGTGCTCGTTTACATGCTTCAAAACCCGATCTACTCCTAGATCTAAAGAGGGATAAACATTTTACCTTTGATGCGTGCCCCGTTTAATCCCGTTCTCTCCTTTTTGGATGTCGAATCTCTAGGACGTCAAGTGCCGTCCCTCTAGAAGTATCCACGCGAACAAAAGTAGATGGATGAAATCCTTTAGGTGTGCTAGCACCTTATAGGATTCGGCCAAGAGGAGAAGAAGAAGAAGAACTCCAACAATTGGAGAGGAAGAAGAGAAGACACACCCTCAAGAAAAATGAAACAAAACCACCTTTTGTTCTCACTTGTGGCCGGCCACTTAAATGGCCATTAATGGCCATTAAGTGGCCGGCCATAATGGCCACTAATAGCCATTAGGTGGCCTTCCATAACCCCCTTTCAATTTGAATTCAAATTCAAATGGGGAGGGAAACCAAGCCAAGTCATCACTTGGTCAAGTCAAGGTGAGGTGGCCTTTTGGTCAAGTCAAACTTACCTTTTATGGAATTTTCATATTTAGTCAAGTCAAACTTGACTCCTTTTTCTTCTCCCATGTCAAGTCTAACTTGAAGTGGAACCAAGTCAAGTCAAACTTGATTTGGATTTGGGTCAAGTCAAACTTGCCTTTTATGGACTTTCCATATTTAGTCAAGTCAAACTTGACTCCATTTCTTCTCCCATGTCAAGTCTAACTTGAAGTGGAACCAAGTCAAGTCAAACTTGATTTGGATTTGGGTCAAGTCAAACTTGCCTTTTATGGACTTTCCATATTTAGTCAAGTCAAACTTGACTTCAATTTTTCTCCATCTATTTGTTCTTTGCGTGTGACCCTATAGGTTCTTGTAACGTTGGCAATGCTTCTAACCTCTTAGAAACATAAGCAATGAGCGGTATCTAGCAACACATCATTGCTACCCAAGTTACAAGAATGTTGAGATTCAACATCACCAATGTGACTACTAATTATGACTTTCATAATATGTGACAATGTCCTTCTATCGTCGATATCTAGATTGATCTTATATGAAGCATAGACCGTGTCATCCTCCAATCAATCTATGTGTCTTGAACTCCAAGTAGACTCACTATAATCAAATAAGCTCAATATCTCATATTGCCTTATTTGGGCATGACCATGCACTTAGTGGTCTCACTCTATCAAGACTATGATATCTCTCCCGTCATATAGGAGGGATAGATCCCATCTACATCACTCACATCCCTCCGCATAATTTGTTACATACCCAATAATCGCCTTTATAGTCCACCCAGTTACGGGTGACGTTTGACGAAACCAAAGTACATAACTCCTTATGTAGGGAACTATGGTGAGTTCAGGTCTAAGGACTAATAGTCATACTAATAGTCACATGAGAAAGTATATGACACTCATATAACGATCCATGATACTTTCTCATGGCGGGCCATTCAGTATACATTCTCTAATGTATACCCATGTGTCAACTTGATATCTTATATCCATGACTTGTGAGATCAAGTCATCATGTTGACCTACATGCTAGTCTCTATGCATTAACATTGTCCTTGAATGTTAATACTTGACTAGGAATAATTAAGAGTAGTGTTCTCTATATCATCTCACTATCGATTCAACTAATCGATTGATATAGATAAGAACCTTCTACTCAAGGACGTTATTATACTAAGTTATTTGGCACCAATACACATAAGTACAATAACCATAAGAAATGCCTTTATATATAAGAACTATATATACAAGAATATGATACAATGAGTCCAAAAAGTAATCATCATATGATTGGCTCTAGGGCTCTCACTAATAATCTCCCACTAGCACTAGTGCCAATCGCTGTAGTATCTAATACCCAATGACCTAGTGTGACCATCATGCTTCATCTGTGCCAAAGCCTTGGTCAAGGGATCTGCGACGTTAGCCTCTGTGGGTACTCTGCAAATCTTCACTTCTCCTCGATCGATGATCTCTCGAATGAGATGGAATCGCCGTAGTATGTGTTTGGTCCGCTGGTATGAGCGAGGTTCCTTAGCCTGCGCAATAGCTCCATTGTTGTCACAATAGAGCTGTACTGGGTCGACTATACTAGGAACCACTCCAAGCTCAGTAATGAACTTGCGGATCCAAACTGCCTCCTTTGCTGCCTCAGATGCAGCAATGTACTCAGCTTCTGTTGTAGAATCAGCAACTGTATCCTGCTTTGAACTCTTCCAGCTGACAGCGCCACCATTTAAGCAAAACACGAACCCTGACTGCGATCTGTAGTCATCCTGGTCAGTTTGGAAGCTAGCATCACTGTAACCTTTTACAGTTAGCTCCTCTTCGCCTCCAAATATCAAGAAATATTCTTTAGTCCTTCTCAAGTACTTAAGAATATTCTTGACTGCTATCCAGTGACGTTCACCTGGATCTGACTGGTATCTGCTCGTCATGCTCAAAGCATACGAGACATCAGGACGAGTACATAACATGGCGTACATGATAGATCCTATGGCTGAGGCATAAGGGATCTTGCTCATGCGGTCTCTCTCCTCTCTAGAAGAGGGACCTTGAGTCTTCAAAAGACTCACGCCATGTGACATTGGCAGATTTCTCTGCATGGCAAACCGTTGCAAAACGGTATCAATGTATGTACTCTGACTTAGGCCAAGCAATCTTTTAGATCTATCTCTATAGATCTTAATGCCTAGAATGCAGGCTGCTTCACCTAAGTCCTTCATTGCGAAACAAGTCCCCAACCAAGTCTTCACAGACTGTAACGAAGGGATGTCGTTCCCAATGAGTAGTATGTCATCCACATACAAGACTAGGAAGACTACTGTGCTCCCACTAACCATCTTGTAGACACAAGGTTCATCTTCGTTCTTGATGAAACCAAACTGTTTGATCGCATCATCGAATCGAAGATTCCAGCTCCGAGAAGCTTGCTTTAGACCATAAATGGCCCTATGCAGCTTGCATACTCTGCCAGTATGCTGTGGATCTACAAAACCCTCAGGCTGTGTCATATACACATCCTCGAGGAGGTTTCCATTCAGAAACGCTGTCTTGACATCCATCTGCCAGATCTCATAATCGTGGTAGGCTGCAATAGCAAGCATGATCCGAATAGACTTAAACATCGCTACTGGAGAAAAAGTTTCATCATAGTCAATACCATGAATTTGCTTGAAACCTTTAGCTACCAGTCTACCCTTATAGGTATGAGTAAGTCCATCCATGTTAGGCTTTCTCTTAAAGACCCATTTACACCCAATGGGTTTGACCCCTTCAGGTGGATCAACCAAGGTCCAAACTTGGTTAGTGTACATGGATTCCATTTCGGATTCTCATGGCTTCCAGCCATGACTCAGAATCTGGGCTCATCACAGCTTCCTGATAGGTGGTAGGTTCATTCTCAATGATCATAACGTCATCATGGTCAGGCAAGAGAAATGAATATCTCTCAGGCTGACGACGTACCCTATCAGACCTGCGAAGAGGTAAGTCTACCTGAACAGGTTGTTGTTCCACAATTTCTTGTGTAACAATCTCATCCACAATTTCTTGTGGTTCCTGTTCAGTATCCATCAAGGGCTCAGTGCTATGGTCGTTGTCTTGAATTTCTTCAAGATCAAACGAACTCCCACTAGTCTTTCTAGAAACAAAATCCCTTTCTAGAAAGACCCCAGTCTTAGCAACAAACACTTTGTGTTGACTGGGAATGTAGAAGTAATATCCCTTAGTTTCCTTGGGATATCCCACGAAATAGCACTTATCAGATTTGGGTCCCAGTTTGTCTGAGACTTGACGTCGTACGTAAGCCTCACAACCCCAAACCCTCATGAAAGACAACTTGGGACTCCTCCCCGTCCATATCGTATATGGTATCTTCATGACAGCCTTTGATGGAACACGGTTTAGTGTGAACGCTTGCCGTGTCTAGAGCATATCCCCAAAAGGATATAGGAAGATCTGCGTGACTCATCATAGATCGTACCATATCTAATAAGGTACGATTCCTCCTTTCGGATACACCATTCCACTGTGGTGTTCCAGGGGGAGTGAGTTGGGATAGAATCCCAGACTCAGCTAGGTAGTCACCGAACTCATGGCTCAAGTATTCTCCACCTGGATCTGATCGAAGTATCTTAATACTCTTGCCAAGTTGGTTCTGTACTTCATTTCTGAATTCTTTGAACTTTCAAAGGATTCAGACT
>JAGFNQ010002839.1:55573-191024 GCA_024364735.1 Boesenbergia rotunda
ATAGGGTTGGGTTCAACTCATTTGATCTCAACCTCTTGGTATTCACGTTATAGATAGGGCTTTCTAAGTCTAGAATATAGAGGCCATTCATCAGATGTGCGCTACAATAGAACATATCCTTTAAATAAACAGAACAACATTTGTCCTTTATTATGAATGAAAAACCTTTGTTATCTAAACATGAAACTGAAATGATATTCTTTGTTAGTACAGGTACATAACAACAGTTATTCAATTCCAGTACAAGCCCAGAGGGTAGAGATAGAAAGTAAGTCCCTATAGCAACAGCAGCAACCCTTGCTCCATTGCCTACTCGTAGGTCCACCTCGCCCTTGGCCAATGCCCTGCTATTTCTCAGCGCTTGCACATTTGTACAAATGTGAGAAGCACACCCAGTATCTAATACCCAGGATGTAGAAATAGAAAGGTTGACTTCTATAACATTTATACCTGAAGTAGAAGTCTCACTTCTCTTCTTCTTCAGATCTTCCAGGTATACCTTGCAGTTCCGCTTCCAATGCCCTGCCTGCCCTTGATATAATTGCTTGAGGTGGCCAATCATATCGTAAGCATTCATGTTCTCGTGTTGCTTCTAAAGCTCAGAAGACATGCAGCATAGCATTAGGCACGATACGTCTAACGCGTCGTCTTGATACTTCTGATGAGCATCTCTAACGCTATGGATGGCTGAGGGAAGTGGTGCTTCAGGAACTGCTTGCTCTAGAACGTACAACTTACGTTCCTGTTTGAGGACTATCCTCAAGTTCCTGTACCAGTCCAGGAAATTAGCTCCAGTGAGCTTGTCCTTCTCAAGGACAGATCGCAGAGAGAGATTGTTCGTGTTTGACATGGTAATCTACAACATAAATGCAGAAAATAAATATCCACCATTGTATCATATTTATCATTTAACTAGGCCTTTAATTAAATGATGCTCCCACTGAATTATAGGGCTTCGGTAGAATCGAGTCATAGATGTGGTAAAACCACACTACTAGATCCACACCAACTAACTATAATTCTCGTAGGTCAAGATCCACATCATACTACGCATTGAGTTAGCTTTGGCTAAATCGCCCAAGACTTAGTATGATCGGTAGGTACCAATTACCAATTACATCTCTATGCAACTCTTGTTTATAGGATCAAGAATTAACATTTATGAATAATCTTGAGTTAGCTTTGGCTAAATCGCCCAAGACTATTGATAAATGCGATCTTGTCCTACCTTTCCAACTATTGGAATATGCCTATAGTTAGGCTCGATCCAATTGAGCTAACTAGTTACTCAATCTAATTGAGCTCAATCTAACCCATGCGTCATAGGCGGGACCAAGGTTGTCCCTCCGCATCCCACCAAGATTAAATGCATTGCTCTGCTTTGGCAGATTCAACAATCGCATATGATCATGGTAGTGATGGGTATCAAGGCTCGTTAGGCATATACGAGTTGATTTCGATTTAGATCTAATCTAATCGATGATGTGCATCGTATCAAGGCATTTATTAAATCTAATTTAACCTAAATGTGTACTAGGTGCACATCAAAATGTGGTTCCCACATTACATGTGCATCACATACACTCATGTATATTCTATTCTATACTAACATGCATCACATACATATAAGCAAAAATAAAATATACAAGAAAATTAAGTGTGATTAGTCATGGCCCTACTAAGATCTTCTCAAGCCAATGAGAAGATCTTTTGGTCAACCTAGGGTCTAGGCAGCAGCTTCTCCAAGCTCCTCCTTCCAGAACCCTATGTCTTGTCGGCTTGCTTCCCATGAGTCCGTCTTCTCCAGAATTGCCTTCATCGTTAATTTTGTACATTACAAAATTTATACTCGAGTTACATTCGAGTCTTAAACTAATTTTAACAGAAATAATAAAAAAAAAACCGACACGCAGGTCGCAATCACAATACAACCCCACAACACAAATAACGGCACGTAGGCCGTAATATGAATTACACACATATTTTAATCTAATTAAAATAGGGTTTTGGGCCATGATCATCACACTTCTGTACATAATTCAAAATTATGTAATTTTATAAATTTTATATAATTTTTCTACTCATTTTTAGAATTTTTCCGAGTCATAACTCCGCGGCGGTCCCGGTAAGCGGGTTTCGGGCGTAATCGCGAGACAAGGCCCCTTGCGGGGTTAGGGGCAGCGCCCCTACTCGTGAAATAACCTTCACGAGTGTCTTCTTGCGATTATACAACGCTTTAACCCGCTGTCCCAAAAACCATTTGGGCGAAACTTGCCGTTTCGGAGAAGTTTTTCTCGGTGGCAAAGTCTACAAGTGCTTCGCACTCGTCGCTTTCCCTCTACGAGAAAAATTACTCCAAAAATCCTAAAATTTAGAAAATTACAGAAGCAAATATTTATCTAAATTTTGTATCTAATACAAAAAAAATAAAAACAAAACGAGCACAAGCTTCGCTCGTGGCTCTGATACCACTGTAGGGTTTTTCGGGCCACGAAAACCGCTTTTTCGCGTCGCGGAAACCCCGAAAGCCCCAATAGCAAGGATCCGAGCGAAGAAAGCCATTTCAAAAATTACGAGTGCTCGTTTACATGCTTCAAAACCCGATCTACTCCTAGATCTAAGAGGGATAAACATTTTACCTTTGATGCGTGCCCCGTTTAATCCCGTTCGCTCCTTTTTGGATGTCGGAATCTCTAGGACGTCAAGTGCCGTCCTCTAGAAGTATCCACGCGAACAAAAGTAGATGGATGAAATCCTTTAGGTGTGCTAGCACCTTATAGGATTCGGCCAAGAGGAGAAGAAGAAGAAGAACTCCAACAATTGGAGAGGAAGAAGAGAAGACACACCCTCAAGAAAAATGAAACAAAACCACCTTTTGTTCTCACTTGTGGCCGGCCACTTAAATGGCCATTAATGGCCATTAAGTGGCCGGCCATAATGGCCACTAATAGCCATTAGGTGGCCTTCCATAACCCCCTTTCAATTTGAATTCAAATTCAAATGGGGAGGGAAACCAAGCCAAGTCATCACTTGGTCAAGTCAAGGTGAGGTGGCCTTTTGGTCAAGTCAAACTTACCTTTTATGGAATTTCCATATTTAGTCAAGTCAAACTTGACTCCTTTTTCTTCTCCCATGTCAAGTCTAACTTGAAGTGGAACCAAGTCAAGTCAAACTTGATTTGGATTTGGGTCAAGTCAAACTTGCCTTTTATGGACTTTCCATATTTAGTCAAGTCAAACTTGACTCCATTTCTTCTCCCATGTCAAGTCTAACTTGAAGTGGAACCAAGTCAAGTCAAACTTGATTTGGATTTGGGTCAAGTCAAACTTGCCTTTTATGGACTTTCCATATTTAGTCAAGTCAAACTTGACTTCAATTTTTCTCCATCTATTTGTTCTTTGCGTGTGACCCTATAGGTTCTTGTAACGTTGGCAATGCTTCTAACCTCTTAGAAACATAAGCAATGAGCGGTATCTAGCAACACATCATTGCTACCCAAGTTACAAGAATGTTGAGATTCAACATCACCAATGTGACTACTAATTATGACTTTCATAATATGTGACAATGTCCTTCTATCGTCGATATCTAGATTGATCTTATATGAAGCATAGACCGTGTCATCCTCCAATCAATCTATGTGTCTTGAACTCCAAGTAGACTCACTATAATCAAATAAGCTCAATATCTCATATTGCCTTATTTGGGCATGGTCATGCACTTAGTGGTCTCACTCTATCAAGACTATGATATCTCTCCCGTCATATAGGAGGGATAGATCCCATCTACATCACTCACATCCCTCCGCATAATTTGTTACATACCCAGTAATCGCCTTTATAGTCCACCCAGTTACGGGTGACGTTTGACGAAACCAAAGTACATAACTCCTTATGTAGGGAACTATGGTGAGTTCAGGTCTAAGGACTAATAGTCACATGAGAAAGTATATGACACTCATATAACGATCCATGATACTTTCTCATGGCGGGCCATTCAGTATACATTCTCTAATGTATACCCATGTGTCAACTTGATATCTCATATCCATGACTTGTGAGATCTAGTCATCATGTTGACCTACATGCTAGTCTCTATGCATTAACATTGTCCTTGAATGTTAATACTTGACTAGGAATAATTAAGAGTAGTGTTCTCTATATCATCTCACTATCGATTCAACTAATCGATTGATATAGATAAGAACCTTCTACTCAAGGACGTTATTATACTAAGTTATTTGGCACCAATACACATAAGTACAATAACCATAAGAAATGCCTTTATATATAAGAAATGTATATACAAGAATATGATACAATGAGTCCAAAAAGTAATCATCATATGATTGGCTCCAGGGCTCTCACTAACATATTAATAGTAATTGAAAATTAAAGCATAGCAAACAAGAGGTAACCTCCCCCTTCACCTATGCCCTCTCCCAATTTTCAATTCTCATATCACACAACACCAAGTTAAGTTCTACCCAACCTAACACCATAACCCCAAGTTAAGTTCTACCCACCTTAACATCACACATTTTCTTCCATCATGTTAAACCTAACTTAACACCCCATGTTCTCCCCCTTTAACACCATCAAAAAGATTGCCCCAAGCAATCCTAGTGCCAAAAAAGAACCAAAACTACCTCTAAAACCCTTCAAAAGTCAAACACAGCCTTATCAGTCGACTGCCCCTGGGCAGTCGACTGCCCTCTGTTATTCTCAACACACAGAGACATCAGTCGACTGCCTTGAGGGCAGTCGACTGATACAGTCAAATTCTGAAATCCCAGTCGAATTTCAGAAACCTCTAGAAAATTCTAGAAAATCCAAAAAAATCTAAAAGTTTGCAAGTACATTTGTTAGGATATACTCTACCCTAGAATCATGAAAAATATCAAATGTGCTTGACTTTTGGTACAGACTCTAATTTCCTCAAAAATTGACATTTTGTATCACTCTTTGAAATTCATACATGAATCCATATGTTTACCAAGTCTATCCCTTATCATTTTAATCCTAGAATTATTTTCAAATCACCTTCCTTTCCTTTATACATTCTCAATATAACAAAACCTCCCCTTTTTCTATTCCTTAACCATAAATACATCCAAGTAACATGAACCTTTCTTATGCCTTCAATTTTGCAAGCTCTTATTATCCAATAGCAAACAATGAATTGCAAACAATAGGAGCAATATCAAGCCATGACATATAATCTCATAAAGTAACATGAAAGCATAAGCAAACGTTTCATACTTGACTTAAAAAGACATGAAAGTGGCACAAGGGCTAAAGCCCTGAAGTAGCTAAATATTACAATGCCACAAGAAAGTGCTTGAGAGATAAAATGTAAATCTATTCAAGACACTCTCAACACTCAACCAACAAGTGAACTCTACTACATGTTGTCGCCCGGAGGAGGAGGAGGAGGGGCCTGATATCTGAGGTGCAACTGTTGTATCATGGCGTATATCTCATCCTGCTGTCACAAGAACCCCTGACAGAACTGTGTGAGGCCATGAACCTCCTCTTGAATGGAAGTCTGTGTCTGCTGGAAGCCCATCTGCTACTGCTGAAAGCCATGGAAGTCCTCCCGAAGCCTGTGAACCTCAGACTGGAGTTGGGAGAACTCTTCTCGTGTAACTCTACCAGTAGGCTCCTCATCAGAACTGGAGGAATCGGAACGCTGCCTCCAGACTATCTCTCCCTGTCTACACTCAATACCTGCCAAGGACAATTGGCATGCACCAATCTGATCATAGTCCTTGGACAAGTGTCGTACCTGACCACTAGTCATGCATATACCCCTAGACTCAAAGAACACGGTCAGGACATGACAAAAAGGCATGTATATCTTCCCATTGACACTATGGGAAAAATGGATGATGGATGTAAACACATGCAGGGTGATATCAATGTCTAAACTCCTCTCTAGCGCGTACATCATGACCAAGTGAGGAAGTCAAATCATCGACCTCCCTTTGGTAACAATGGGTAAAATACAGTCTAACACAACTTTATATAACACGTTACTAGCGGGACTCATGCGCTTGGCCTCAAAAAGGCGCTGTGTAGAAACTTGGCGCCTCCCAAAATTGTAACGACCGTAAAATCCTCTCAATATTTTTCATTAAAATATTGATCATGCCTATATGGATTCTTGAGTAATATATGAATACTAGCATGAACCTTAGCATGATTTCTTATATAGATTAAAAAACTAAGTACTAATGGGCCTTACATGGGCTCTTCTAGTACCATGGCTATTAGTGGACCTTAGGTAGAATTTAACATAAATAAAAATGAGTTCCAATTAGGAATATTAGTATGACTCTTGGTGGGCTCTTATGTGGGTCTTGCCAAAAACAAGAGTAAATGGGATAAAAAGAAAGTGCATGCACCAAGGATTGAACCTTGGACCTAGAGCCTCATCATGCATGTACTAACTAATTCACCTAGCAAGGGAGTGCTATTGGGAAAGAGAGAAGAATTTAGTTGAGGCTAAAGGAAGTTGAAGAGGCACCATATGAAGAGGCACCATGCCCCTTCACTTAGTATAAAAGCGATAGATGAGAAGTGAAGAGGCTTAAGTTACTTTTCTTCCACCAAGGCTCTTCCTCTCCTCTCTTCTTCCTCCTCCTTGCCTCCTCCTTGCCGAGATTCACCAAGGAGATTTCCCCTTGGAAAACTTCACAAGAGGACTCCCTCTTGAAGAACCAAGGTTTTCTACATGGCTACAAGGGCAAGGGGTGTTCTAAGGTCAAGAAGGTCTTCACTCTTTTCTCTATTTAAGGTTCCTAACCAAGGTAACAAGAGGTAAGACTCCCTCACCTGTGGTATAATAGTTTTTATGTTGTCTATCATGATTTAAGATTTGTTTGGGCTCTATGTTGAGAAAACTAGGGATTTGGTCTTTCTAGGGTTTCGGCCAAGCAACCTTTTAGGGTTTGGGATAATGTTAAAACCTCACTTATGGTTCAAAATGCTTTCTCATGATAAAATAAGGATGAATTGTGAGTTGTGGAATTTTTGTAACACTAACAAGCCCTTATGAACTTTCGGCCCTTCCCCTTTTCATGGTTAGGATTAGATCTAACCCTCCAAGCATGCTTATTATGATTCCCTATGATACAATGGATGTTAATTGTGAATTATATGAATTTTATATGCCCTTGTGATCCTTCTAGGGTTTCGGCCTCATGCTAGGAATTAGGGTTAGCCCCAATCATGTGTTCTAATGGCTTCCTATGACATTGTATGTATTGTATGGGCATTACTTTAGTTATGGTACCTCACATGTTACTTGAATAATGGGACTCCCATCTATAACTTTCGGCCAAGCACCACGTCTAGGGTTTGGGTTAGTCTAAGATTTCAAGTATACTTGTTTATGGCTTATTATGATGTAGATATATGTTCAAGCATGTTGTATGAATTTTATGATACCTAAAACCTAACATTATGTGCTATGCATCATGACCTTGTATGCTTATATTATGTGCTATGTTTTAGTAGGTTTTATTTATGGATGTTTTAAATCATATACCATGAACACGTGTTGTGAAGTAAGCATCATGTTTATGTAGAATTATGCATGTATTAGGTTAAATGCCTTGAACATATGTATATTATGGTTATGTAAACCTACGCATGTATTATGTTGAATGTCATGAACGTATGTAATATGTATCATGTTCATATGGATCCTACCCATGCATGCTTTATAATAGATACCATGATCATGTATGCTATGTGATATGTACCATGTATGAAAAAAAACTTATCTATGCATGCTTACCTTATGTACCATGATCATGCAAGCTTTATGAACTAAGATGATGATTATGCCTTAAGGCATAATTATGTATGTCATGCTTTATGAATGAAGATGATGTTCATGCCTCTAAGGCATAATGATGTGTGCATGACATACCTTATGAATGAAGATGATGTTCATGCTTTTAAGGCATAATGATGTTATGCATTAACTATGAATGATGAAATGCTAAGTATGCTTTTTACCATGCTTCATGTATTAAGATCATGTTATGTCTTTAAATATGCCATGTAAGTTCTATAAATGATGTAAAAAGAAGCATGTGAAGCTATTTTACTTTATGGATGGGCTTGTACCGGACCCAAGTAAGGTCCAAGGGATGGGCTCCTTATGAAAGCCTCGGTGTGGGACTACCAAAGCTGTCCCCGATTCTGGGACTACCGAAGCTGTCCAGCAGGGATGTCTCCTTATGAAAGCCTCGGTTCTGGACTACCGAAGCTGTCCTTAGGTTGAAGGTAACCTAGTACCCTAGTAGGTCGAGACTAGCTATCTCGTATTTACTTAGGGATGCGCGCAAATGATGGATGTATGTATGTGGTACAAGCCGGGGCCCCCCCATGATGTTATGATTTATGTTTAAGTATTTATAATTATGATTTTCAAATAAGCATCCTTATATTATGTGCATTTAACTCATGTATTCATTCATGTTATGCATCTATGCTATGTCAAGTATGTCGTACGCTTATGTTTATGTCAAGAACTATGTCATGTCAAGTATGTCATATGCTTATGTTTATGTCAAGGACTATATCATGTCAAGTATATTCATATGCTTATATTTTATGTCAAGTACTTCTTATGCCATGAGCTTTATGCACCTTCATTTCATGTTAAGCACTTCTATATGATTATGTGTTTTCATGTACATCTATATGCCTCCTCATGTCAAATGCTTTATGAATACCTTCTCATGGTATGCTTTTGTGTTATGTTACACTCTCTATGTTATGTCTTTCTTTTAACTATATGTGACGTATGATTTTAGTGAGTAGGAAAGAGTCTTACTAAGCCTATGTGCTTATAAGTTTTACTTTCTTATACCGCAGATCAAGCAAGAGGGTACTAAGCTAAGGGAAGCAGTAGGAGGGGCAAGTGTGTGTGTGTGTGGCAGTGACTCAGCAAAAGAAAGAGAAAAAAAGATGCTATTGCTCATAATTATCACATGTTTTATGTTTTGCATTGTCATCTCTAGTTTCATGCTATACTTTATGATGGTTTTCCTAAAGAACAACTTCTTACGTTTTGCATTGTCAACTCTAGTTTCATGCTATACACTATGTTGGTTTTTCCCTAAAGAACAACTTATGTTGATTTCCATGATGTGTTCGTTTAGAACAATATGTTGATAAGTTATGTTTAATGCAAACATGTTCAAGAATGTTATGTCTCACATGCTATGTCTTATTTCTTTTATGTTATGACAATGCTAAGTTTACCAAGTAACCCTGTTTAGGAATAATAGCTAAGATATGTCAATATGAGTTGCATGGTTAAAATGCATATGTAGGAAGTTTTAAATTATTCCGCTGCATTAAGATCTCCATATGCATGTATGTATGTTCGCGTAGCGCCGCCTCTTGCCTACACCGTAAGGCGGGAAGGGCGGGCGTTACAAAAATAATGTAAATGAATCTGGTCTAAGGTCCCACCAGGCAATATGAAAGGCTCGATAATCTTAGGAAAATATGTGAATGCATTATTAGACGCCTACAACCTAGAAATGCACCTAAAACTGTGGACGAGAAGGGAATGGTGACTCCTGCCACCATGGACTCATAGAGGTCATTATAGGAATTGATGCATGTGAGGTTTGCGTAGAATTCTTTACACATGTCAATGTTTGCATAGTGCTGACAATACACCAATCGTCCTAGACCAAAATGAGTAATCATTTCAGCAATTTGGGGGGTGTTCTCTCGAAAATATGACCTATTGAGGTATCTATAGTTCATCAATACGAACTCATTCTCCTCAAATCTCCATAGACACTCATAGGATCGGATCGATGTGCCTCCGGATCTATACGGCCCTGCTGTGAGGATCCCTCACCCCTTGACCTTTTATGTGTCATCCTAACATATGTCATACAATGCATGTACCCGAACCATCCCATAATAAGAGAAAACAGGGAAAACAAGAAAAATAGACCAAATTAGTTCCAAATCATGACTTGAATGGGAAAAATCAAACTATACAAAGTATTACCTTTTTCCTAATCGCTTCATGGTGAGGCTTGATGGAGAGCAACTTGAAAGAAGAAGTTCTACTAACCCTAGATGTAGATCTGAGGTAGGAAGCGGCTATAAAAGTGCTTTAGGGCTTGAGAGCGCCTTAGATCGCAAGGAGGAGGTCGGGGAAGAGAAATATCGCAGGGGGTGGCACCGAAAACCCTAGGTTCGGCCACCCCCGCGCGACCTTTTATATTTAAAAACCCGCGGATTAGTCGACTACCCCAGGGGCAGTCGATTGAGAAAACGACCAGAGAGTTCAGTCGACTGCTCCTGGAGCAGTCGACTGGTAATCTTGAATTTCCAGTTTCGAATTAACCCTAGACCAGTCGACTGCCCTGATACCTGTGAATTCCTAGTTTTTCAGTTTGAATTTCAAAATGCGTAACTAATTCCACAAACCTCCAAAAAATCTAAAATTTTGTGGAGATGTTTGTGGAGCCTATGTTTACTTGAGAAAAATATATTTTCAATCAAATTTACTCCGGATCCCATGATTGGCACAAAATTGAAAACTACCTAAATTGTGTCAATGAAACTTATCCAAAAGTTCTAGTTTTGACCTCTCCTTGGTGTATCTTCCCATTCCTAATCATAATACATTCCTAGTATTGAATTATATGATGTTCGCACATTAACCATCAATTTATACCAAATATAATCCATTTCCATCTTTTTCTCCATAAATCTTCTTTTAATGTGTCAATTTCCTAGGATTAAGACTCACCTTAGTCTTCCAACCCCTTTTGGCACATGTCATAGTTCATCCAATCTCCTAGGAGTAATCCTCCTGAGATCCATTGACCATGCATCTCATTTTGACCTCTAGAGCTTTCCCTTGAGCTCCTAGTCCTAGCCACCTCCCTAGATGACTTTTCTACAAAGGCAAGACCACACCGGTGTACCTCCGGTGATTCTTGACTTTCAACTCTCACTCTCTTGACTTTCCACACCTTGTCCTTGGTGGACTTCTCCTTTTCTCTTTTAAATGACTTTTCTTTGTCATTTTTGGCCTTTCCTTTGCTATAGTCATATGGCACCTTGCCATATGATTTTTTCACTAGCCTTTTTACTAACATTTGACCTCATAGATTGTGTTGGTGCAGGTAGCACCTAAGTCAAACCTGGGTTTTGATAATGGAAAAGGGTTCAAGAGTTAAGATGTTATTGTTGTCTAATGTGTTTACTAAGTGTGCAGGAAAGAAGCCCTAGATACACTAGGCAATGAAGTCCTGGTCGAGGACTGGGCACGAAATCTTGGAAAGGGGCTTGGCACCGAAGACCTGCTCGGAAGGTGGGCACCGAAGACCTTTGTAACGCCCATCTTTTCCCCCAAACCTTACGGTGTGGGACAGGGACGGTGTTACGCTAACATACATATAGACATATGAACATCGTAATGCAGCGGAATAATTTAAAACTTAATACATACATGCAACTAACACTTGAATCATGCATATATGTCTTAACTATCATTCCAAAACATGGTGACATGGTAACTTAGCATATTAACATCATACATAGTATCATGATATAAAAATCACATAAGTCATCCATAAGCAACATAAGTAGCAAGTGTATCAAACCATCATAAGTGTAGCATGAGACTTAAGAGGACAATGCAAAATATAGAACATGTGACAATGTATAAATATTAAAAGCTTTTCTTTTTCTTCTGCCATGTCACTGCCACACACACACTCTTGCCCCTCCTGCTACATCCCTTAATATCCTCTTGCTTGATCTGCGGTATAAAGAAGTAAAACTATAAGCACATAGGCTTAGTAAAACTCTTTCCTACTCACTAAAACCATACGTCGCATACATGAAACATATAACATGCTTAACATATAGAAGTTCTTGATACCAAACATAGGCACATAAAATACTTAACATAGCATGGTTCTTGACTTAACATAAACATAACATGACATGGTTCTTGACATAAACATAAACATATGAAATACTCGACATAAACATAAACATATGAAGTTCTTATCATAAACATAAACATATGAAGTTCTTATCATAAACATAAACATATGAAATATTTAACATGGAGTAGATGCATAACATGAATGGATGCATGAGTCAAATGCATATAACATAAGGATGCTTATTTGAAAATCATAATTATAAATACTTAAACATAATCATAACATCATGGGGGTCCTCGGCTTGTACCACATACATACATCATATGGGTGCATCCCTAAGTAAATACGAGGTAGCTAGTCTCGACCTACTAGGGTAGGAACAACTACGGTAGTTCCAGAACCGAGACATTCTTAAGGTGCCCATCCCTGTTGGACAACTATGGTAGTCCCAGAACCGTGGACAACTACGGTAGTCCAGAACTGAGGCGTTCGTAAGGTGCCCATCCCTTGGACCCTTACTTCGATCCGGTACAAGCCCATTCATAAAGTAAAATAACTTCACATGCTTCATCATTCATAGAACATACATAGCATACTTAAAGACATGAACATAATCTTGTTATATGAAGCAAGACATAAAGCATACTTGGCATTTCATCATTCATACTTAATACATAACATCATTATGCCTTCGTCATTCATACTTAATACATAACATCATTATGCCTTTAAGGCATAAACATTATCTTCATTCATCATCTTCATTCATAAGACATGACATACATACATAATTATGCCTTAAGGCATAAACATCATCTTAGTTCATAAAGCTTGCTTGATCATGGTACATAAGGTAAGCATGCATTTCATGTTGGTACAAGTTGCATCAATGATGTTCTCCTTTATGTGTTTTAATATTTGACAATGTACTTAAGTCAGTAATATATTGAACAGACAAAGGGGAGCGAAGGAGAAGTAACCTAAGCCTGAGAAAAGTCCTAGTTAAGCTAGGCATGGAAACCCTAAGACCTAGCGAAGGGCCGCTAGGCTCTGGCGAAGGGCTGCCAGAATGAAAAAGACCTAGCGAAGGGCCGCTAGGCTCTGGCGAAGGGCTGCCAGAAAGAAAAGACCTAGCGAAGGGCTGCTAGGCACCTGACGAAGGGTTGTCAGGAAAATAAGTCCTAGCGAAGGGCTGCTAGGCACCTGACGAAGGGCTGTCAGGGGAACAAGTCCTAGCAAAGGGCTGCTAGGCACCTGACGAAGGGCTATCAGGGAAACAAGACCTAGCGAAGGGCTGCTAGGCACCAAGTGAAGGGATGCTTGGTATCCAAGACCTAGCGAAGGGCGGCTAGGCAAAAGTCCACCCGAAGGACCGGGCGGCAACCATCTCCTGAAAGGAGTAGGTGAAAGGCGCTTTCTCGGGGGTAGGAGTTTACGTCGGTTCGACCTAGGATTGCGTGCCAATCTGAAGTCCGAACCAAGTCCTTAAGCCTAACATTGTATGTATATGTGCTTTGTATTTGTGTATCTTGTAGGTACCAAGAACCGGAGACAAAGCAAGTTGTTGAAAAAGGCTGTTGGGGGCGCCCGGAGTGTTGGGGGTGCCCGGAGCAAGGTATAAAGCCAGTCTTGGGTTTAAGCCATGGTTGGGGGCGCCCGGAGTGTTGGGGGCGCCCGGAGCAAAGAAGAAAATGTAGTTTTTGTGTGTGTGCAGAACAGGTGTCATTGAGGGCGCCCGGAAGGACCAGGGCGCCCTGGTTTGAACCTGTCTTTGCTGTTTCGACTCAAAAATATAGATAAGCCCTTATGAGGGCGCTCGGGATGTCCAGGGCGCCCTGGTCAAAGATCTTATCAGCTGCGGCGAGGTGGACGCGAGGATAAGAGTTGACCGAGTTTTTCGGGGCGCCCCCGTCGACCAGGGCGCCCCCAGGAGGGCTATAAAAGGGGCTTCGACCCCTCTTCTTCCAACACACTTTCCAACTTTGAATCTGTTCATTCCGACTGACGACAACGCGCTAAAGACGAGGTTCTGCGACCGGGAGGCTCCATGAGGAAGTGCGCGGCACTTCGGAGGTCCAGATCGGCCGAGCTTCACACTTTGTGTTTTGGTTTGCAATTAATTACAGTATTTATTTTTCCATATTATTGCTTGTAATATTGCACTGTAAGTCGGGTTTCTCCGCCTCCGGAAATTCCGGAAAGGAGACTATTAGTGGACTCAACGCCGAGTACATAGGCCTTGGACGTACTGACCCTGGGGGGTTGGGAACCAAGTAAATAAACCTGCCGTGTCCCCTGTTTTGCTTTCTTTTATTTTATTTTTATGTTTCCGCTGCACTAACGCTCTGAGTCCAGAAGTCTTACGAAATATTTACGAAAGTTTTCACGATCGATATTCACCCCCCCCCTCTATCGACGGCACCGGTCTTACATTTCATACATAGTATATGTCACCTAGCATACATAATCATAGTATCTATCATAAGCATGCATGGGTAGGATTCATATGAACATGATACATACTACCTAGGTTCATGACATTCAACCTATAACATGCATAGGTCTACTTAACCATATCTATCATAGGCGTTTAACTTAAAATATGCATCATTCTACACAAACATGAGACCTTCTTCATAACACGTGTGTTCATGGTATAGAACTTAAAACATTCATGAATGAAACCTACTAAACATGGCATCTAATATAAACATACAAAAATCATGAAGCATAGCACTTAAGGTTAGGGTTTTAGGTAACATAAAATTCATACGACATGCTTGAGCCTATATATACATCATAACAATCCATAAATAAGTATTCTTGAACCCCTAACTCAACCTAAACCCTAATTGGGGTGCTTGGCTGAAAGTTAGAAGGAGAGGGATCCTATTATCCAAGTAACATATAAGATACCATAAGTGAAGGAAAACTAATACATTACATACAATGTCATAGGAAGCCATTAGAACCCATGGTTAGGGCTAACCCTACATTTTAGCCCCACAACTTGACCTTGGCCGAAACCCTAGAGGGTATAAGTCTATGGAAAAATTCCTATAATTTACCATAAAGATCCAATCCAATACTTACACTACCATGAGAAGCCATTAGAACCCTTGATTGGATCCAACCCTAAGTCTTAGCCCTAAATCATGCCTCGGCTGATACCCTAGAAGAGTAGTAAGTCCATGGAAAAATTCATATAATTTACAATTTCTATCCATTATATCATAGGGAACCATAATAAACATGCTTGGAGGTTTGGATTTAATCCCAACCATGGAACATGGTTGGTGGCCGAAAACCCTAGAGGGCCATAGGGTGCTCCCAAAAATTCTTCAAATCATAATTTATACTTTACTTATCATGAGGAAACATTAGGAAACATAAGTGGGGTTTTTAACATCATCTTAAACCCAAAACATTCTTTGGTTGAAAGTTAAAGAATCCCTAATCCATAGTTTTCTCAATACAAATCCCAAACAATCATCTTAAATC
Organism: Boesenbergia rotunda; assembly: GCA_024364735.1. Classification (NCBI taxonomy): domain Eukaryota; kingdom Viridiplantae; phylum Streptophyta; class Magnoliopsida; order Zingiberales; family Zingiberaceae; genus Boesenbergia; species Boesenbergia rotunda. The sequence continues at coordinate 71,025 of JAGFNQ010002839.1, forward strand.
ATGATAAACCCATAAACTATTATACCACAGGTGAGGGAGTCTTACCTTTCTTGATCTTGGTTATAAACCTTGAATAGAGGAACAAAAGAAAACTTTCTTGACCCTAGAACTCTCCTTAGCCCTTGTAGCCTTGTAGGAAGCCTTGGATCCTCAAGATTAAGGTCTTATTTTGAAGCTTCTCCAAGGGAAAACCCCTTGTGGGTTTTGGCTAGAAGGAGAAAGAAGAGGGAGAGAAAGAGCTTTGGTAGAAGAAGAAAACAAATAACTTAAGTGTTAAGTTGTCTCTTCCCTTCCCCTCTCTTTTATACTAAATGAAGGGGGCAAGTGAAGGGGCATGGTGCCTCTTCTCTTGATGACTCTTCACTTCCTTTAGCCTCAACTAAAATCCTCTTCCTTTTCAACTAGCACTCCCTTACTAGGTGAATTGGTTAGTGCATGCATGATGAGGCCCATATAAAGCCCAAGGTTCAATCCTTGGTGCATGCACTTTTATTTTTAATTTTTTTTACAAGGCCCATATAAGGCCCACCAAGAGTCATACTAATATTCCTAATTGAAACCCATTTTCTATTTACGTTAAATTCTACCTAAAATCCACTAGTAACCATGGTACTAGAAGGACCCATATAAGGCCCATTGTACTTAGCTTTTTTTTTCTTTTAATTTATATAAGAGATCTTGCTACGGTTTATGCTAGCATTCATATGTTATTCAAGAATTCATATAGGCATGATCAATATTTTAAAGAAATATATTGAGATGATTTTACGGGTCATTACAATCCCCCATACCTCGTGAAAGTTCATCCTCAAACTTAGAATAGCTTTGGGTACTTGCATCTCATCTCGTCCTCGCGTTCCCAGGTAGCTTCCTCGAACCTTTGACTTTGCCATAGGACCTTGACTAAGGGTACCTCCTTGTTCCTTAGCTTTTTGATTTCCCAATCCAAGATCTGGATAGGTCGACTTTCAAAACTTAGGTCCTCCTGAATTTGTACTGTCTGTGGCTCGATCACTTGATATGTGTTTGGCATATACTTCTTGAGCATCGACACATGGAACACATTATGGATAGCCGACATCTCTTGAGGTAGCTCTAGCTCATATGCCACCTTGCCAACTCTTTTCATGATCGGGTACGGTCCCACATAACGTGGACTTAGTTTTCTTTTCTTCCCGAACCTAGTTACCCCTTTCATAGGAGCCACCTTGAGGAATACCAAATCTCCAACCTCGAATTCCAGTGGCCTACGCCGGACATCCACATAATTCTTTTACCGGCTCTGAGCAGCCTCTATCCACTGTCGAATGTTCTGTATAGCCCGAGTGGTGCCGTCAATAAAATCCGTCTTGAGCCCCATTTCCTTCTTTTCCCCACTTTCGTACCAACAGATTAGAGACCTACATCTCCTCCCGTACAAGGCTTCATAAGGTGTCATTCCGATAGTAGCTTGGTAGCTATTATTGTAAGCGAACTCCACTAAACACAGATATCGACACAAACTCCCTTTGAAGTCCAGGGCACAAGCTCGCAACATGTCCTCCAGTACTTGATTCACTCGTTCAGTTTGCCCGTCAGTCTGAGGGTGGAAAGCGGTACTGAATCGTAGTTTAGTGCCAAGAGACTTCTGGACGCACTCCCAAAAATGTGAGGTAAAACGACCATCCCTATCTGAGATGATAGTCTTGGGAACGCCATGAAGTCTGATTATCTCCTTAGCATATAATTGAGCTAGTTGCTCAATCGAATCAGTCATCTTGATCGCTAGAAAATGAGCAGACTTCGTCAACCTGTCCACGATTACCCATATCACATCATATCCGTTCGTAGTCCTGGGAAGTCCTGAATTAAAATCCATAGAGATATCTTCCCATTTCTATTCCGGAATTGGAAGTGGCTGCAGAACTCCTCCGGGTCGCTGGTGTTCTGCTTTCACTCGTTGGCAGGTCAGGCAAGTGCTGACATGCTGAGCCACATCTCTCTTCATACCGGACCACCAGAATTTCTCCTTCAGATCATGATACATTTTGGTGGATCCCGGATGCATCGAATAAGGGGTTCCGTGAGCTTCTGCTAATATTTCTCTCCGCAGCTCCGGATCATTAGGGATACATAGACGATCCCTAAGGTACAGTACTCCCCCGTCGTCAATACAAAAACCATCGCCCTTTCCTTCTAGGATCTCCTGCTTGATTCTCTGAAGACTTGGATCACCATTTTATTTTTCCAATATGTCCTCGAACAGCGTCAGTGATATTGTCATGGTAGAAAGCCGTCCGGAGATGACTCGACCCCAAAATTCATAATTTCCCTTTCGAGTGGGCGGGGTAGTATAGATATGGACATCAAGGTGGCACTGGATTTCCGGCTGAGTGCATCGGCCACTTTATTTGCCTTCCATGGATGGTAGAAGATCTCGCAGTCGTAGTCCTTCACCAACTCAAGCTATCGGCGTTGTCTCATATTTAGGTCATTTTGAGTGAAGAAATATCGCAGACTCTGGTGGTCTGTATAAATCCTACACTGTGCTCCATATAGATAATGCCTCCATATCATGAGAGCAAGGACTACAGCAACCAGTTCTAGGTTGTGAGTGGGGTAGTTCTGTTCATGTTCCTTGAGTTGCCTGGAGGCGTAGGCAATAACTTTACCACTCTGCATAAGTACAGCTCCAAGTCCCAATTTGGAGGCGTCGCTGTACATGTCAAAGCTCTGATTACTTTCCGGAAGAGTAAGAATCAGAGCACTTGTGAGTCTTCTTTTTAGCTATAGGAAACTCCTTTCGCAGTTTTCCGTCCATTCGTTCTTTTTATTCTTTTGAGTGAGGGCCATTAAAGGAGTTGCAATTCTCGAGAAGTCCTCCACAAATTTCCGATAATAGCCTGCCAGCCCTAGGAAGCTTCTGATTTCACTAGCGTTCTTTGTCCTACTCCAGTTATTCACAGCTTCAATCTTTGTTGGGTCTACCATCACCCCTTCTTTGGAAACAATATGACCCAGAAAGGCTACTTATTCAAGCCAGAACTCACATTTGGAGAACTTTGCGTACAGTTGCTTTTCCCGAAGAATATGTAATATTATCTTCAGATGCTCGGCATGCTCTTCTTGGGTTCTCGAATAAATAAGGATATCGTCGATGAAGACGATCACAAATTTATCGAGGAAAGACGAGAATACCCGATTCATAAGGTCCATAAACATAGCAGGAGCATTTGTCACGCCGAAGGGCATGACAACGAATTCGAAATGCCCGTACCTTGTTCGGAAGGCCGTCTTCGGAATATCATCCTGTTTTACCCTGACTTGATGATAACCAGACCTCAGATCGATTTTAGAGAAAACGGTGGCTCCCTTCAATTGGTCAAACAGGTCATCTATCCTCAGAAGGGGATACCTGTTCTTGATCGTCACGTTGTTCAGCGCTCGGTAATCTATGCACATTCGCATAGATCCGTCTTTCTTCTTCACAAACAGTACCGGAGCTCCCCATGGAGAATGACTACAGTGAATAAATCCCTTATTGAGTAACTCCTGTAGCTGTTCTTGAAGCTCCTTTAATTCGGCCGGCGCCATACGGTAAGGTGCCTTGGAGATCGGGTTAGTACCAGGAACCAATTCGATCTCAAATTCCACTTCTCTATCAGGAGCTAATCCTGGTAATTCATCTGGGAATACCTCTGGGTAATTACATACAACCCTGACGTCTTCTAGCTTCTGGTCCTTTGTTTGACTTGCATCGACCACATGTGCTAGAAATCCTGTGTATCCCTTATCTAACATCGTCTATGCTTTGAGAGTCAATAAGAATTTCCCGGTTCTTTTCCTTGGCTCTCCAATGAATTCAAACATAGAATCTGCCTCGGGTTGGAAGACCACCTTTCGCTTACGGCACTCGATAAAAGCACCGTATTTGCTCAGAAAATCCATGCCCAATATAACATCATAATCTTGCATGTCGAGTACTATCAGATCGCAGTAGAGTTCTCTTTCTGCGATTCCGACTGGTACCGCACGTAACATGTGAGTGGATGTCATTATTTCTCCCGATGGCAGGGTCGTTAAGAACTTACAGTCTAGATCTTGTGGAATCATATCTATCTTCTTAGTGTAGGGCGTAGAGATGAACGAGTGTGTTGCCCCAGTATCAAATAATGCAGTAGCATACTGACTGTAAATAAGTATCTGACCTGTGACAACTGTAGAAGCATTCGCGACGTCCTCCTTAGTAATAGAGAAAACCCTGGCATTCGTCATAGTTGGTGGGGCCTCTAATCTCTCTTGGCTCATCGGAGTACCTTCCAGCTCCGCTTGCATATAATGTAGTTTCGCCAGTGCACCCTGGTACTGAACAAGCTGTTGGGGAGGTGCCTGGTTCTTGGTAGGACAGTAAGAGGCTATGTGCCCTTCCATTCCGCAAATGAAACACCAGTTCGTACCTTTACAGCATTCCCCGGGATGCATTTTCCTGCACGTAGCACACAGGGGAAACCTGGACTGTTTATTTGCTGGGCCCCCTTGGGAGTTGTTCCATGGCTGCCGTTTACCACTCTGGTTTCCCTTCCAATTAGCGTTGGTAGTCTGAGGTTTCTGACCTCCTGAGTGATAATGAAAGGGAGGAACATTAGGGATAATGAAAGATGAAGAATCGGGAATCCCGGAGTGAACTTGATTCTTACTTTTATTTAATGTCTTCCTTTGCTGATTGATATTGTTCAGGTAATGCTCGGTGAGTAGAGCACAACTAAACAGCTCCTCAGCGGTCTGCAGTCTGTTAACTCCGCCGGCTACATTCAGGGCTATTTCGGGCCGCAACATCTTCAACATAAGTCGGACCCTTTCTTTCTCAGTGAGGACCAGCTCAGGGTATAAGCGAGCCAGTCGGTTAAATTTCTTCACGGCTTTATTGACTGAGAGGTTGCCCTGTCGGAATTCCGTGAACTCGTCATAGTGTTTGTTTGTGATATGCATATTGAAGAATTCTTCGAAGAATTCTGATTCGAAATCTGACCACGTCATCTGATTCACCTGTCTCTTGGCCTTGACCCTTTCCCACCACATTCTGGCATCCCCAGAAAGGCAGAATGATGCACACTTGATCTTCTCATGTTCAGGCCAGTCCAGCAGCTCCATCGTACTCTCCACTGTCTTGAACCACGCTTGGGCGTCCCATGGTTCGCCAGTACCCGAGAAATTTTCCGATTTCAGCCTCAACCACTGGATCAGATAAGCCTCTTGTCGTGCAACAGTGGTCGGGCCTGTCGGAGGGGTTTGCGTAACCGTATGCGCGACAGGTATAGCAGTCTAGTTCACCGGTGGAGTGGTAGAATTTTCTTGCTGATTCATCAAGGTATTAATGGTTTGCTACTGCTCAGTAACTTGGCGCTGAAGTTGGGTCACTAATTGCATCAGGTCAGGCGATGGAGTTGTCTCATTAAGTCTGTTACTCTGTCTTCTATCCATGCTTTTCTTCATAAAAGACATGTATGGCTAATATAAGTTATTGTGATTCCTACCCACATAGCAAAACCCTAAAGTATTCAATTTCATAAAAATAAGGTAAAGTATCGTTCATAGTTACATATCCTAAAAGTATTTGCTATCATAAGGTATCATTCATACTCACCTATTCTAGAATCATAAAAGAAGATAAGGTATGCATAAAGGTACTTACTTGGAAGCTGTAGGAAGAAGGCTTGATGTGTGTGTAGTGAGATGGCAACGTGCTCTGATATCAACCCGTAACGCCAGTCTTTTCCCCCAAACCCTATGGTGTGGGACAGGGACGGCATTACGCTAACATACATATAGACATATGAACATCGTAATGCAGCGGAATAATTTAAAACTTAATATATACATGCAACTAACACTTGAATCATGCATACATGTCTTAACTATCATTCCAAAACATGGTGACATGGTAACATAGCATATTAACATCATACGTAGCATCAAGATATAAAAATCACATAAGTCATCCATAAGCAACATAAGAAGCAAGTGTATCAAACCATCATAAGTGTAGCATGAGACTTAAGAGGACAATGCAAAATATAGAACATGTGACAAAGTATAAATATTAAAAGCTTTTCTTTTTCTTCTGCCATATCACTGCCACACACACACTCTTGCCCCTCCTGCTGCTTCCCTTAATATCCTCTTGCATGATCTGCGGTACAAGGAAGTAAAACTATAAGCACATAGACTTAGTAAAACTCTTTCCAACTCACTAAAATCATACGTCGCATACATGAAACATATAACATGCTTAACATATAGAAGTTCTTGATACCAAACATAGGCACATAAAATACTTAACATAGCATGGTTCTTGACTTAACATAAACATAACATGGCATGGTTCTTGACATAAACATAAACATATAAAATACTCGACATAAACATAAACATATGAAGTTCTTATCATAAACATAAACATATGAAATACTTAACATGGAATAGATGCATAGCATGAATGGATGCATGAGTCAAATGCATATAACATAAGGATGCTTATTTGAAAATCATAATTATAAATACTTAAACATAATCATAACATCATGGGGGTCCCCGGCTTGTACCACATACATACATCATATGCGTGCATCCCTAAGTAAATATGAGGTAGCTAGTCTCGACCTACTAGGGTAGGAACAGCTACGGTAGTTCCAGAACCGAGGCGTTCTTAAGGTGCCCATCCCTGTTGGACAGCTACGGTAGTCCCAGAACCGTGGACAGCTACGGTAGTCCAGAACCGAGGCGTTCTTAAGGTGTCCATCCCTTGGACCCTTACTTCGGTCCGGTACAAGCCCATTCATAAAGTAAAATAACTTCACATGCATCATCATTCGTAGAACATACATAGCATACTTAATGACATGAACATAATCTTGTTACGTGAAGCATGACATAAAGCATACTTGGTATTTCATCATTCATACATAATACATAACATCATTATGCCTTCGTCATGCATACTTAATACATAACATCATTATGCCTTTAAGGCATAAACAATATCTTCATTCATCATCTTCATTCATAAGACATGACATACATATATAATTATGCCTTAAGGCATAAACATCATCTTAGTTCATAAATCTTGCATGATCATGGTACATAAGGTAAGCATGCATTTCATACATAGTACATGTCACCTAGCATACATAATCATAGTATCTATCATAAGCATGCATGGGTAGGATTCATATGAACATGATACATACTACCTAGGTTCATGGCATTCAACCTATAACATGCATAGGTCTACTTAACCATATCTATCATAGGCGTTTAACTTAAAATATGCATCATTCTACACAAACATGAGACCTTCTTCATAACATGTGTGTTCATGGTATAGAACTTAAAACATTCATGAATGAAACCTACTAAACATGGCATCTAATATAAACATACAAAAATCATGAAGCATAGCACTTAAGGTTAGGGTTTTAGGTAACATAAAATTAATACCACATGCTTGAACCTATATATACATCATAACAATCCATAAACAAGTATTCTTGAACCCCTAACTCAACCTAAACCCTAATTGGGGTGCTTGGCTGAAAGTTGGAAGGAGAGGGATCCTATTATCCAAGTAACATATAAGATACCATAAGTGAAGGAAAACTAATACATTACATACAATGTCATAGGAAGCCATTAGAACCCATGGTACGGGCTAACCCTAAGTTTTAGCCCCACAACTTGACCTTGGCCGAAACCCTAGAGGGTATAAGTCCATGGAAAAATCCTATAATTTACCATAAAGATCCAATCCAATACTTACACTACCATGAGAAGCCATTAGAACCCTTGATTGGATCCAACCCTAAGTCTTAGCCCTAAATCATGCCTTGGCCGAAACCCTAGAAGAGTAGTAAGTCCATGGAAAAATTCATATAATTTACAATTTCTATCCATTATATCATAGGGAACCATAATAAACATGCTTGGAGGGTTGGATTTAATCCCAACCATGGAACATGGTTGGTGGCCGAAAACCCTAGAGGGCCATAGGGTGCTCCCAAAAATTCTCCAAATCATAATTTATACTTTACTTATCATGAGGAAATTAGGAAACATAAGTGGGGTTTTTAACATCATCTTAAACCCAAAACATGCTTTGGCCGAAAGATAAAGAATCCCTAATCCATAGTTTTCTCAATACAAATCCCAAACAATCATCTTAAATCATGATAAACCCATAAACTATTATACCACAGGTGAGGGAGTCTTACCTTTCTTGATCTTGATTATAAACCTTGAATAGAGGAACAAAAGAAAACCTTCTTGACCCTAGAACTCTCCTTAGCCCTTGTAGCCTTGTAGGAAGCCTTGGATCCTCAAGATTAAGGTCTTCTTGTGAAGCTTCTCCAAGGGAAAACCCCTTGTGGGTTTTTGCTAGAAGGAGAATGAAGAGGGAGAGAAAGAGCTTTAGTGGAAGAAGAAAACAAATAACTTAAGTGTTAAGTTGTCTCTTCCCTTCCCCTCTCTTTTATACTAAATGAAGGGGGCAAGTGAAGGGGCATGGTGCCTCTTCTCTTGATGACTCTTCACTTCCTTTAGCCTCAACTAAACTCCTCTTCCTTTTCCACTAGCACTCCCTTGCTAGGTGAATTGGTTAGTGCATACATGATGAGGCTTTGCCTCTACCTTAGGTCCAAGGTTCAATCCTTGGTGCATGCACTTTTATTTTTATTTTTATTTTGTAAGGCCCATATAAGGCCCACCAAGAGTCATACTAATATTCTTAATTGAAACTCATTTTCTATTTATGTTAAATTCTACCTAAAATCCACCAGTAACCATGGTACTAGAAGGACCCATATAAGGCCCATTGTACTTAGCTTTTTTTTCTTTTAATTTATATAAGAGATCTTGCTACGGTTTAGCATTCATATGATATTCGAGAATTCATATAGGCATGATCAATATTTTAAAGAAAAATATTGAGAGGATTTTACGGGTCGTTACAACCTACTCGGATGATGGGCACGAAGTCCTGGTCGAGGACTGGGCACGAAGACCTGGTCAGGCGAACCGGGCAAAAGACCAACCGGAGGAGCCGATTGGCAAAAGGTAAACTCTCCTGAGAGGAGTAGGTGAGGACGCGTTTCCCGTCGAGGGAACAGTAGGCATCGGTTCGACCTAGGGTTCCATTTGGGAGACTCGAAGTTAGAACCAAGACAGCTACGACTGTATAGATGGACTAATATTCTTGCCTTGATTATTTTGGAACTAACCTTGAATGCAGGGACCGAAGGAGTGTGTTTCTGCAGCTCAGAACACCCCAAAGGAGAGGGGCAGGCAGCTGGGCTAGGCGCCCGGGAGGTCCCGGGCGCCCAAGGTCAAAGCCAAAGAGGAGTCGAAGCAAAATCAGCCACGAAGCCAGCAGACCAAGTCAAGCTGGGTGCCCGGGAGGTCCCGGGCGCCCCAGTCAGCTCCAGAGGCCGATTTGGAAGGGATAAGCGCCGACCGAGCTGCGGATGAAGGTTCTCCGATCTAAAGGCACGTGTCAGGGACCCCCGATGAATCAAGCGGCTCCAGTAGCACTATAAAAGGGGCTCAACCCCGAGGCTTCAAGAACACAACTTTCCAATGCATCTATGCTCTTCGTTCAAGCGCTCTGCTCCGGCAAACTCCGATCTCGAGACTCTAGCGCCGACAATGACCCTCTGCTCCGAAGTACGATCCACACCGGACGTCGGTAACGAAAAGTGTATTTGTTTATTTACTGCACTACTCTTGTACCAAATTCTGTAAATCTTTGCGCTATTATAGAATTGCCCGTAGTAAACGGTCAAGGATCGTGGGCCTTGGAGTAGGAGTCGACCGTGACTCCGAACCAAGTAAAAATACTTGTGTTCCTTGTGTGTTTGATTTTAATTCCGCTGTGTATTTTCTCTTAGTCTTATCCGAAAAGATTTTCACGATATTCACCCCCCCCTCTATCGTGTTTCTCGATCCAACAAGTGGTATCAGAGCGGGGTAGCTCAAATTTGGTGCAACCACCAATTTGGGAAATTTTTGGATTTTACGTAGTTCTTATTTTCTTTTTTGATCGAAGTTTTATCGTTAATCGAGGTTGGTGCAACACCACTCAATAATTTCTTTTAAATATCTTATTCCTGCACTGCTAATCCAAGACCAAGTCTTGGGACAGTTTTTATTTTTTTATTTTAGTAATTTCTAAATGGTCATGCAAGAGGGTTTTAGTACAGCCAGACCACCACTCTTCAGTGGGGAGGACTTCTCCTATTGGAAGAGTCGGATGGAAGTCCACCTAAAAACTCAGGTGGACATGTGGATAATAATCCAATCTCATTTGGAAATCCCAAAAAATGCTGAAGGAGTGCCACAACCTTACACTGAATGGGACGCCTCGCTAAAATGGAAGATCGAGGCTGATGCTAAAGTGACCCAGACACTTCAATGCGGTCTAGCCAAAGAAGAGCTGAACCAGGTGGGACCATTCAACAGTGCAAAGGAACTCTGAGGTAAGTTAATTGAATTACACGAAGGATCCTCCGATACCCGAATCAGCAAGAGGGACCTAATGCTAAACAAGCTATACATGATCAAAATGAACGACGGTGAGTCAGCAGCCCAGCTCCACGCCAGAATCCAAGAATTGATGAACAATCTACATACAATCGGTCACAAGGTAGAAAATCGTGACCTGATCAGGTATACTCTTAACGCTTTCCCGAGAAATACTTTGTGGGCATCTATGGTAGATGCGTATAATGTTTCAAGGGATCTTTCTAAAATCAAATTAGATGAGTTATTTTCTGAACTTGAATAACATGAGCAGAGTAACTGCACCTTGGCCGAGAAAGCCATTGCTTTTGTTGAAGGCAAAACAGGAAAGATGGTCAAGAAGAAGCCTCAACCTGCACCCGAGTCTGACTCAGACTCAGACTCAGAAGATAGCGAAGGGGATCGACCCAGCTAGTTCGGCTTGCCCGGGACTACTACAAGGAATTGAGAATCAGTCCAACAGAAGAAAAGCCAGCCGAAAGAAGGAGGATCCGGCTGAACCATCCAAGAACAAATCAAGTGTGATTTTCTTCAAATGCAACAAGAAGGGACACTTCAAATTGGAGTGCCCTAATCTGAAAGAAGCCAAGAAGAAAGGAAGGAAGAAGGCCCTTCAAGCAACGTGGGACGAGTCTTCATTCGAAGAAGAAGAAGAAGAGGCCCCACAATCGAACCTGCTCGCCTTGACTGCATCCGAAGACATCGACACCAGATCAAAATCGGAGCCGGACGACGGAATGCTCACCATATCAGAAGACGGAAAAATCACTGTAAGTGGTTATTCAAGATCTGAATTAGCTGAATAAATTGCATACCTATCTAGTAACATGGCAAAAGCCAAAATTTGAGTCGAGTCTCTCCGACAGGAAGTAAAACTCCTTAAAGAGGGAGCTGACTCTAGATCCTTAACTGAGAAGGTTCAAGAAGGAACCTCTACTCAAGTTGAAAAACTTGAGAAAGAGAACTCCTCCTTGAAAACTCAAGTCAAGGACCTAAGAGCAGCTTTGGAACGATTTACTTCGGGTTCCAAGGGTCTTGATATGATCCTTGGAAAACAGAAGTCAGTTCTAAATCGATCCGGGTTAGGGTATCGAACCAACACTAGACAAAGGTCATATTATGCTGTACTGAATCAGTCTAGACCCAAAGTTCAGGCATGGGTACCCAAACTTTACCTGAACAACCAAGCTGGACCAAACTAGTATTGGATCCCCAAGGACAAGATTCATATCTTGCCTAATCATTACCGTGGCTTTAGTCCAGGGGGAGCCAACTTAAAAACTATTTTTATTATTAAATAAATTCCTTTTCTTATTGTAAAATTGCATGATTGCTTGTTTATTTATTTTCTGTAATTTACCATGCTTAGACCTAGGACTGGTTAGATTAAGGACTAAACCAATTAACTGAAATTTGAATAACATAGTATTGGGTGGAGGTGAGATGATAGTACGTTAGGGAAGCCATTTTGGCGGAACTAGCCGAAGCTACCGATCCAAGACCCTAACTAGTTAGACCAAAATCTTTCAAGGAGTAACTTGAAAATGGATTTTCAATAAAAGGCTTTGTCAAGGAAAGGGTTGATGATCCAATAAGGCTACGGCCAAAGAAGGCCTAGTGCATCACCAAGACCTGGAAGCCGATTATTGAAAACCAAATTCACTTTACTATTGTCAGATTTGAATCTAACACAGATTTCAATTAATCTTTGATTCAACCACTGTTTTCAAAAATAAATTTATAAACATAATTAACTTGTTTTTCAAAATTAATTTAACTTTTCAAAACTAATCATGGTCTTTTAAAACAAATGTTTACTTCTATTAAAACCTGTCTCACAAAAACCCATAAGGTTAACGTGATTGATAACTCTAGATTGGGTGAGACAGACTAGGTTGTGAAAATCAATTTAGGCTATCCTTGATTCTAATTGGATCCAAATCAACAAACTCTTTATGTGTAGGAACATAAAGATTTAGACCAATGGATGTTGGATAGCGGGTGCTCCAGACACATGACTGTGGATAAATTGAAATTCACCAAACTCAAGTTCAAGAACCTAGGCTCAGTAGTATTTGGCAACAATGCTACACTCAGTCATTGGGTCAGGTAATATTGAACTCAAGTCTGATTTTGTCATTAAAAAGGTACTTTTGGTTGAAAACTTTAAATTTAACTTGCTTAGTATAAGTCAATTGTGTGATACTGGCTATATAATTACCTTTACCAACTCTAACTACCTGATTAGAAACTTGCAAGACTCAGAAATCATGCTTAAGGACACTAGGAAAAATAATGTCTACACTATAAACCTACTCGTGGAACCTAAATGCTTCTTAACTCGGTTAGAAGAATCAAACCTCTGGCATAGGAGATTAGGTCACACTAATATGAGATTAATCTCAAAAATCACCCAACTTGGCCTAATTAAAGGAATACCTAAAATTAAGAACCATGAAAACTTAATATGTGAATCATGCAACCAAGGTAAACAAACCAGGTCTAATCACAAACAAATTCAATCAGATCTAACTCAAACCACACTTGAGCTCCTGCACCTGGACCTATTTGATTCGCATGGAGCCAAGTCACTAAGCGGAAACCGGTACTACTTAGTAATTATTGATGATTACTCTAGGTTTACTTGGGTTAGATTCCTAATAACTAAAGATGAAACCCTAAACCTATTTATTGATTTTTGTAAGTTAATTGAAAATCAAAATGATACTAAAATCAAAAGACTTAGAAGTGATCATGGGGGAGAGTTTGAGAATCAACGGTTCGAGGAGTTTTGTAAGATAAACGAATATAAACATGAATTTTCGTGTCCTAGAACCCCCCAGCAAAATGGGATAGTAGAATGGAAAAATAGAACTCTANTTTACAACAAACAAACTAACAAAATTGAGAAAACAACAAATCTAATATTTGATGAGAAAATTAATTCAAAATCTGATAATCCTGATTTAAATACATCAAATATTGATCACAAAGATAATGAACAAATTGTTGAACCACTAATTGAACCCCTAAATGAACTAACTATTGAACTAACTACTGAGTCAATTGAACCAATAATTGAACCAACTCAAGTAGTTGAACCAAATACTGAACCAAACCGTCCAGCCAGACCTGAGGCTGAACCAAGTTCTAGAAAAACCAAGAAACCCAGACTCAGCCACCCAACTGATCAAATTGTAGGTGATCCAACCTTAGGAGTCAGAACTAGATTTTCCTATAGAAATCTTAGTCAGATTGCACTGATTTCGAAAATCAAACCTAAGACCATAGAGGAAGCCTTACCTGATCCTGATTGGATCATAGCAATGCAAGAAGAGTTAGCCCAATTTGAGAGAAATCAAGTCTGGGAACTAGTACCTAAACCTGAGGGCAAATCCATTATTGACACTAAGTGGGTTTTTAGGAATAAGATAAATGACCAAGGAGAAATAGTTAGAAATAAAGCCCGCTTAGTAGCCAAAGGGTTCAGTCAAGTCGAAGGGTTAGACTATGACGAAACCTATGCTCAGTAGCCAGACTTGAATCCATTAGGATGTTGTTAGCCTTTGCATCCCATAAAGGATTTAAACTCTACCAAATGGATGTAAAGTCAGCTTTTCTAAATGGATTTATTAAGAAAGAAGTCTATGTAGGACAACCCCCCGGTTTTGAGAACTTAGAAAAACCTGACCATGTTTACAAACTCAATAAAGCACTGTATGGACTAAAACAAGCACCTAGGGCATGGTGTAAACGTCTATCAACCTACCTCAATTCTAAGGAATTTAAACAATGACAAATTGACTCAACTCTGTTCATTAAGACCTTAGAAAAAGAAATCTTTATTGCCCAAATCTACATTGACGATATAATTTTTGGATCCACCAACTCAAATTTCTTAAAAGAATTTGTAAAAATAATGGAAAACGAATTCGAAATGAGTTTAGTTGGTGACCTCAACTTCTTTTTAGGTCTAAAAATTAAGCAAACTAGGGATGGAAATTATGTCCATCAATCCAAGTATGCTAAGGAGTTAATAAAGAAATTCAAAATGGATAACTCCAAAAGCATAAATACCCCCATGGCCACAAATGTAACAATAGATAGTGACCCTGATGGTAAACCAGTAGACCTTAAACTATATAGAAGTATGATTGATAGTCTATTTTACCTTACAGCCAGCAGACCTGATATCCTTTTTGCTGTAGGAATGTGTGCTAGATACCAAACTTATCCTAAGGAAACACACTTAGAAGCCCTAAAAAGAATACTTAGATACATCAAGGGCACCCTAAATGTTGGGATTTGGTATCCTAGGACCTCAACTTTTGACCTGTCAGGATACTCGGATTCTGACTATGCTGGTTGTAAACTATATAGAAAGAGTACATATGGAAGCTGCCAACTTTTAGGAAATAGTCTAGTGAGTTGGTGCAGCAGAAAGCAATACTGTGTAGCTCTATCCACAACTGAAGCTGAGTATGTTGCTTTAGGAGAGTGTGTAACACAACTCTTATGGATGATGCACACTCTTAAAGTCTTCCAGCTTGACTACACCCAAACCCAGGTCTACATTGATAATATAAGTTCAATTAATCTAACTAAGATCCCAATCCAACACTCCAGAACTAAACACATAGAAGTCAAACACCACTTCGTAAGTGATCATGTAGCCAGGGGTGAGATAGTCCTTAAGCATGTAGACTCAAAATCTAACTTAGCTGACATATTCACCAAACCCCTACCTGAGTCTGAGTTCAGCTCTCTAAGAAGGCAGTTAGGGTTATGCTTGGTAGAATAGGACTACTCTAATTATATTATGTTTTTCAAAAACTATTTTACTTTCTGCAAAATCATTTTCATTATGTTATTTAAAATGAGTTTTCCGACTTAGTTTTTTTTTAAATTACCCCTTCAAAACTAGGGCTTTTTTGCAAAATGGACTGAGTCTAGTCTCTAACCCTAGAATTGCATGCACCTATAGATATAGAAGTCAGCATCTCACAAGCACCTTAGGGTACTTTTTGATTGATAACCTAGAATTGGTTGAGATGCTTAGGTCTTTGCCTTGATTCAAGATGCTTAAGTCAGTGCATCTGCAGTAATTGGGGCACTAAATACCAATCAACAGTAATCAAGTTAAGTGTCAAGCTTAAAAAATCTAACTTGATCAGATCACTTAACTTGACTAACCTAGCGAAAGCTACTGTGTATAACAGTTAGTAAGTAGCTAATTTGGGTTAGACAGAACCCGAAAGCATAAATTCAAATTTATTTGGTCCAGAGTTTAAATTTAGAATTGGTTCAGTACAACATCTTACTTTGATTACTCAGTTTCAATGCTATATTTTTTTTTTTGCTATATTTTTTTTGATGTATGGCAAAGGAGAGAAAAGAAGGTTTCAAAATTTATTTTTTTCAAATTTTTTTTTCAAAACCCATTTATTTTTATTAAATTAAATATTTTTCAAAACCCTCATCTCCTTTTTCAAAAAGTAGAATACTCTAAGTACTTAAACTGTTTGAAAAATATTTCTAAGTACTTAAACTATTTGAAAAATATTTTTAGGTACTTAAGCTCCATTTGAAGGTTAATTCTCTAAGTACTTAAACTATTTGAAAAAGCTTTCTAAGTATTAAAACTGCTTGAAAATTTTCTAAGTGTTAAAACTTCAGAATAAGTTTAGAAAATTTTCTAAAATGCAAAAACTAAGTATTTTGGAAGTTATTTTCGAAATTACTTTCTTTCAAAAATTGTTCTACTCTAAATCTTTGGTTGAAAATTTTCTAAGTGTAAAATTCAAATTCTCCTGAAAATTTTCCAAGTGCCTAACTCAAAATATTTTCTTTGGAAACTGTTTTCTAACTTAAAACCTTTTCTTGAAAATATCTAAGTATTGAAAACCTGAAAAATGTTTCACTTTAAGACTTAGAAACTTTTTCAAAAACCCCACGGATGTTTAAAAAACTTAGGGGGAGATTTCTTCCAGGGGAGGAAATTAACTTTGGTAGTTTACCTACTTATCTGTATGATTAACTTAAGTTTTTGAACCGGGTTGTCATAAATCAAAAAGGGGTAGATTGTTGGTGTAGGTAGCACCTAAGTCAAACTTGGATTTTGATAATGGTAAAGGGTTCAAGAGTTAAGATGTTATTGTTGTCTAATGTGTTTACTAAGTGTGCAGGAAAGAAGCCCTAGATACACTAGGCAATGAAGTCCTGGTCGAGGACTGGGCACAAAGTCCTGGCAAGGGGCTGGGCACCGAAGACCTGCTTGGAAGGTGGGCACGATGTCCTAGTCGAGGACTGGGCATGAAGTCCTGGCAAGGGGCTAGGCACCGAAGACCTGCTCGGAAGGTGGGCACCGAAGACCTGCTCGGAAAGTGGGCACGAAGTCCTGGTCGAGGACTGGGCACGAAGACCTAGTCAAGCGAATCGGGCAAAAGTCCAACCGGAGGAGCCGGTTGGCAAAAGGTAAACTCTCCTGAGAGGAGTAGGTGAGGACGCATTCCCTGTCGAGGGAACAGTAGGCGTCGGTTCGACCTAGGGTTCCATTTGGGAGACCCGAAGTCAGAACCAAGACAGCTACGACTGTAAAGATAGACTAATATTCTTGCCTTGTTTGTTTTGGAACTAACCTTGAATGTAGGGACCGAATGAGTGTGTTTCTGGAGCTTAGAACGCCCCTAAGGAGAGGGGCAGGCAGCTGGGCTAGGCACCCGGTGATGGATCGCTTGGCGTGCTAGAGGGGGGGTGAATAGCACTTTTTCGGTCGTTTCTCTACAAAGTTGTTAGCGCAGCAAAAACAAAAATATGCAAAGAAAATATAAACAATGCTAACAACCAAACATTTACTTGGTATCCACCCAGATGGGTGACTAATCCAAGGATCCATGCCGTACACCACTTCCACTATAAAAAATTCTCCTTCAGGTGGAGAAACCTTTACAGTGGTGATCTTCCTCTTTTCAGAATGCAGTAGAATAAGACAGAGGAAGTAGAGAACACTTTTCAGACGTGCAGCACATCATTGTCGTACGGAACCGTACCGCTCACATACAAAAAGGTCATCCTTTTATAGGAGAACAGGACAAACTCGTAGTCTGTCCAAACCCGCACCAGTCGACTGCCCCAGGGGTAGTCTACTGGTCAAGCATTAATTGCTAGCCAACGGTTAGCCTACGGCTAGTTTCGGGGTGTTACCAGTCAACTGCCCCTGCAGCAGTCGACTGGTCCGAGGCTGAAAACTCTATGTGAGTTTTGGCAGTCGATTGCCCTCTGGCCAGTCGACTGCCCTGCCTCTCAGCTTAGTTTCAACCACTCTGAACCTTCTCCTTCACGTGTGCCTTCAGGTCCACTCCCTTGGCTCGCCCCTTGAAGTCATCTTCCTCTGGCTCTCGTCCCTCGGATGCGCACACAAGCCTTCCCTTGGCTTGCCTCCATGTCACCCTTCACATGTGCCCTTGAAGTCCACTTCCCGGCTTACCCTTGGAGTCCTCTTCCCTCGGCACTCGTCCCTCGGATTTGTTCACCATGTGTGATCCTCCAAGTCCTGCAAACTCAATCACACACATAACACTCTAACCTTAAACATATTCACACACACACATCAAAACCATGATCTCCCAATCCTTTTAGGGTTGATTGCCTCAACAATCTCTCCCTTTTTGATGTGTGGCAATATGTTTAAGTTTAGAGATAAATAACAACCAACAATAACAGTAACAAAAGATAGCAATTGAAAACATAAGACATAGCAAGCCTAAGAGGTAACCTCCCCCTTAATCCATGTCTTCTCCCATTTTCAATTCTACTCATGATCCAAGTTAAGTTTCCACTTAACACCGAACAACATTAAAAATGTAAGACATATTAACACCTAAGAGGTAACCTCCCCCTTAATCCATGTCTTCTCCCATTTTTAATCATCTAAGGTCTAAGTTAGACAAAAATACTTTAAACCATCCATTTCAAGTCAAAATTCTAACTTAAACCACTCATTCTCCCCCTTTGACACCATCAAAATGATTGCCTTAAGCAACCCAACCTTATGACATCAAATGAGAGAAAGTTGGATTTCTGAAAAAAAATTCAGAATCTATCAACAGGCATGCCAGTCGACTGCCCATGGGGCAGTCGACTAATACACTATTAGTGGCAAGTTTCAGCCTTTGTGCCGAAATTCTGAAACTCCCAGAAAAATCCAGAAAATTTCAAAAATTCTAAAAATTTGCAGACATGTTTGAAATGATATACTCTATCAAGAAAAAATATTAGCCCTTATAAAATTTTAAACATGCTTGACTTTTGATAAAAATTCAAAATCCTTGAAAGCCTCTAATTTTTGTACCAAACTTACAATCGAATTTTGCAATTATAAAACTTTTAAAAACATGACAAAGCATATAAAGCAAAAAATAGTTTTCAAAGGTTTAAAATGTCCAACTATGATCTTTGAGCAATGTGTCTATTGATTAAACACGTGCCTTCCCAATAGTTGGTCTAGTTTTCATATTTTGACACTTGTAATGATTCAACAATGTGCCACAAGCACAAGTGAACCAAATGTATCACCCTAATGGATCAAGCACCCTTTTTCAATTCTAATATCTCAAAGTTCATCCTATACTTCCACAAAACATATTCCAAGGCCTCTTCTTAAGGATGTAAACTCCGATTCGGGAAGAGGCTTGGTAAAGATGTCGGCTAGGTTCGACTTTGATTCAACATAGTGTAGTTCTATGTCTCCCCTTGCCACATGGTCTCTAATGAAGTGATGTTTCACTTCAATGTGTTTTGTCCTAGAGTGGTGAACCGGATTTTTGGTCAAGTTGATTGTACTTACATTATCACACAAGACTTTGACATTGGTATAATGTAACTCATAATCTTTCAAAGTGTGCATGATCCAAAGGAGTTGGGAAACACACCCACCCATTGCCACATATTCCGCATCCGTTGTTGATAGGGCAACGCATGGTTGTTTCCTACTACTCCAACTAACTAAGGAAGACCCAAGGAATTGACCCCCTCCACTAGTACTCTTCCTATCTAGCTTACAACCCGCATAGTCCGAGTCGGTGTATCCAATAAGATCAACACTAGGGGTTCTTGGATACCAAAGTCCGACATTGATGGTACCTTTGACATAACTTAGGATCCTCTTGACTACAACCAAATGAGACTCTTTGGCACAAGATTGGTACCTTGCACACAAACCTAACGCAAAAAGTATATCGGGTCTACTAGCGGTTAGGTATAGTAGGCTACCAATCATGCTCCTATATTGCTTAGAGTCTACCATTTTACTTTCAAGGTCACTATCCATTTTCACATTGGTTCCTATGGGTGTAGATGCTACCTTAGCATTTTCTAAGCCAAATTTCTTTAACATTTCCTTAGCATACTTAGTTTGAAAGACATGTGTTCCTTCATTAGTTTGCTTAACTTGAAGGCCTAAAAAGAAGGTTAGCTCTCCTACAAGACTCATCTCAAATTCATCTTCCATACACTTGATGAATTCTAGTAAGAAGTCATTATTTGTTGACCCAAAAATGATATCGTCTACATAGACTTGGGCAACAAATATGTCCTTGTCCATAGATTTTAGCAACAAAGTAGGGTCAATTGTTCCTCTCCTAAACCCCTTAGACACTAGAAATGAAGAAAGCCTTTCATACCAAGTCCGGGGAGCTTGTTTCAATCCATATAAAGTTTTTCTCAATTTGTAAACGTGTCTTGGATAATTAGGGTCGTCAAACCCGGGGGGTTGTTCTACATAAACCTCTTCCTTAATGATCCCATTAAGGAATGTCGACTTCACATCCATTTGGTGAAGTGTGAAACCCATGTGAGCGGCATAGGCTAGTAGAATTCTAATAGATTTTAATCTAGCTACGGGGGCATAAGTCTCATCATAATCCAATCCCTCAACTTGGTTAAACCCCCTAGCTACCAATCTAGCCTTGTTCCTAGTGATTTTGCCTTGGTCATCTAGTTTATTCCTAAAGACCCATCTTGTGGTTACAATGGTGCAATCATTGGGCCTAGGAACCAACTCCCAAACCTCACTTCTCTCAAATTGATTTAGCTCTTCTTGCATGGCTAAGACCCAATCAACATCTCCTAATGCTTCATCAATGGACTTGGCTTCTAATTGAGAGATTAGAGCTATTTGACTAGTTTGATCCCTAAAATAGGGCCTAGTCCTTACTCCTTGAGTTACATCACCCACTATTTGGTCAATAGGGTGATCGTGGTGATATCTCAAGGGCCTAGAAGTTGTGGGTTCATTTACTACTTCTTCCTCTTCCTCCAGGGTACTTCTTACTCCCCCTAGATCGTTGCCCTCCAAATGTAGGTCTTGGATTCTTTGAGCAAGGGGTTGGACCTCTTCTATATCCTTATCAATTGAGGCTTTTCTAGGGTAGGTATTTGTTGTTTCATCAAACTTGACATTTGAGGACTCCTTTGTAACGACTCGTAAAATCCTCTCAATATTTTTCTTTAAAATATTGATCATGCCTAGATAAATTCTCGAGGAACATAGGGACACTAGTATGAACCTTAGCATGACTATCCATGATTTTCCATATAGATTAAGAAGCTAAGTAATAATGGGCCTTACATGTGCCCTTCTAATACCATGGTCATTAAGGGACCTTAGGTAAAAATTTTATCATGAATAGAAATGGATTTAAATTAGAAATATTAACATAAGTCTTAGTGGGCTCTTATATGGGCCTTGGCAAAAATAATTATAAAAGTAATAAAAAGAAGTGCATGCACCAAGGATTGAACCTTGGACCTAGTGTATCACCATGCATGTACTAACCAATTCACCTAGCAAGGGAGTGCTAGTAGAGAATGAAGAGGATTTTGGTTAAGGCTTAAGGAAGTGAAGAGTCATCAAGAGAAGAGGCACCATGCCCCTTCACTTGCCCCCCTTCATGTAGTATACAAGAGAGGGGAAGGGAAGAGACAACTTAGCACTTAAGTCTTTGTTTTTTCTTCCACCAAAAACTCTCTCTTTTCCTCTCCTTCCTCCTCCTAGCCGAAACCCACAAGAGGGTTTCTCCTTTGGAAAAGCTTCACAAGGGGACCTCTTCTTCAAGATCTAAGGGCTTTCTACAAGGCTACAAGGGCTAGGGGTAGTCTAAGTTCAAGGAGGCTTTCTTTTGCTTCTCTACTCAAGGTTATAACCAAGATAAACCAAGGTAAGACCTCCTCACCTGTGGTATAATAGCTTTCAAGTTGTTTTCCATGATATAAGAACTTGGTTGAATTATATGTTGAGAAAACTAGGGCTAGGGCTTGTAAAGGTTTCGGCCAAAGCATATGGTAGGGTTGGGATGACATCAAAACCTTTCATATGGCTCCTAATGTTTCCTTATGATAAATAATGAATGAATCATGATTGGTGAAATTTTTGTAGCACCCAAAGAGGCCCATGAAGTTTCGGCCACCCCCCTTAGTTTTAGGGATTAAGTTTAGATCTAACCTCCAAGCATGTTACTAAGAACCCTATGATGTAATGAAGGTTAATTGTAAATTTTATGGATTTTTCATGGACACATTTTCCCTTAATGGGTGTCGGCCATGATCAAGAATAGGGTTGGAACTTAGGGTTAGTTCCATTTATGGGTTCTAATAGCTTCCTAAGATATTGTATGCATTGTATTGGATGTAATTGTGAATTATGTGAATTTTTTTCATGGACACTTTCCCTTCTAGGGTTTCGGCCAAGACAAGAATTAGGGATAGGACTTAAGGTTAACTCCAATCAAGGGTTCTAATGGCTTTCTATGGCGGTGTATGTATGGTATGTGAATAGGTTCAAGGATGTTGTAAGGTTTTTGATAATGTCCAAACCCTAAGTTTATATGTTATGCATAATGACCCTGTATGTTATGTTATGTATCATGTTTTAGTAGGATTTATTTATGAATGCCCTTCATCATATGTTATGAATACATGTGTCATGAGGTAGGAAGAAGTAGGCAGGCGTTAGGATTAACACGTTGGACATATGTATAAAATAGTTATATAAACTTATTCATGCTTATGTTAAATGTTATGAAGCAAGTTAGTAAGTATCATGTTCCTACGGATCTTACCCATGCATGTTTTATGATAGATACCATGATCTTGTATGATATGTGATATGTACCATATATGTATTGCATGCTTACCTGAGGTACCATGATTATGCAAGCTTTATGAACTAGGATGATGTTTATACTTTAGGACATAATTATGTATGTATGTCATGTTTTATGAATGAAAACGATGAATGAAGTTAATGTTCATGCCTTCGAGTCATAATGATGAAATGGAAAGAAAATGATGAATGAAGATAAGGTCCATGCCTTCAAGTAATGAAAATGATGAATGATTATGCCATGTATGTTTTATGAATGAAGAAGCATGTGAAATTATTTTATTTTATGAATGGGCTTGTACCGGGCCTAAGTAAGGTCCACGGTTCTGGACTACTGATGAAGCTGTCCATGGTTCTGGACTACCAATGAAGCTGTCCACGGTTATGGACTATCGATGAAGCTGTCCACGGTTCTGGGACTACCGATGAAGCTATCCTTACCCTAGTAGGTCGAGATTAGCTACCTCGTACTTACTTAGGGATGCACGCATATGATGTATGAATGTGGTACAAGCCAGGGCCCCCATGATGTTATGATTATATTTAAGTATTTATGAGTATGATTTTTCAAATAAGCATCCTTATGTATATGCATTTGACTCATGCATCCATTCATGTTATGCATTTATGCTAAGAATATGCTCATGATATGCTTATGATTTATGCTAAAAATATGCTCATGATATGCTTATGATTTATGCTAAGAATATGCTTATGATATGCTCATGATTTATGCTAAGAACATGTTTATGAATTGTGTTAAGAAGATGCTTATGTTTATGTTAAGAACCATGCCATGTTAAATGTCTTTTATGCTTATGTTTATGTTAAGAACCATGCCATGTTAAATGTCCTTTTATGCTTACGTTTCATGTTAAGAACCATGTCCTGTTAAATGTTTCATATGATTATGTTTTATGTGACGTATGGTTTTAGTGAGTAGGAAAGGGTCTTACTAAGCCTGTGTGCTTATAGTCTTATTTTCTTATACCGCAAATCAAGCAAGAGGGTATTAAGGGAAGCAGCAGGAGGGGCAAAAGTGTGTATGTGGCAGTGACATGGCAAAGGATTCTTCTATTTATACTTGTTGCATGTCTTGTGTTTTGGAAATGCCTCCTTAGATTCTATGATATACTTATGATAGTTATGCCTAAAGAATCACCTACTACTTATGATGCTTATGGATAAGTTACTTGCTACTTATGATGCTTATGGATAAGTTATGGAATGTTTATATCATGATGCTGCATATGCTGTTAATATGCTAAGTTACAATGTCACCATATTGATGAATGATGGTTAGGACATGAATACATGATTCAAGTATTAGTTGCATGGTTAAACACATGTGTAATAAGTTTAAAGAAAAAAAAAATTTATTCCGCTACATTAAGATGTTCATATGCCCTATGTATGTTAGCGTAACGCCGCATTCTCGCCACACCGTAAGGTGTGGGAAAAAGGCGGGCCTTACATCCTTAATCTCTTTTGTCCTCTTGTTGTAAATTCTATAACCCCTACTAGTGGATGAGTACCCAACTAGAATTCCTTCATCGGCTTTTGACTCAAACTTCCTTAGGTCATCTTTGGTATTTAAGATATACACTTTACATCCAAAGACCCTAAAGTAATGGACTTGTGGTACTCTCCCATTCCATAATTCAAAGGGTGTTTTTCCTAGGAACCTATGTACCAACACCCAGTTTTGAATGTAACAAGCAGTGTTAACCGCTTCGGCCCAAAAGTAGCTAGGAAGGGAATATGCATTAAGCATAGTTCTAGCAGCTTCTTGTAGAGCTCGGTTTCTCCTCTCAACTACCCCATTTTGTTGAGGAGTCCTTGGACATAAAAGTTCATGCTTGTATCCATTTTCGACACAAAATTGTGTAAAATTTGAATTTTGGAACTCCCCACTGTGGTCACTTCTAATTCGATTAATTTTGAGATGTTTTTCGTTTTCTACCCTTTTACTAAATCCTATGAAGAGTTTTAGGGTATCGTCCTTATGTTTCATGAAGAAGGCCTAAGTAAACCTAGAAAAGTCATCTACTATCACTAAACAATATTTACTCCGTATAAGTGAGAGAGTACTATGACAATCAAATAAATCAATATGTAATAACTCTAATGGTAATGTAGTAGTGGTCAGGGTTTTACCTTTGTGTGATGATTATGATTGCTTACCCTCTTGGCATGCATCATACAATTTAGTCTTCTCATACTTGATCATTGGCAGCCCCTTCACCAACTCTTCCTTGGCTACTCTTGGAATGCTTCTCATGTTAACATGTCCAAGTCTCCGATGCCACAACCACCCTTCTTCTTCTTTAGACATGAGACACTTAGCAATATTGTTAGTAGTATAAGCAAAATCAAGATAATATAAATTTGCCTCTCTAAACTCTTCTAATATAACATTATTTGATTCATTATGTCTAATTAAATACTTCTTATCATGGAATTCAACTCTAAAGCATGCATCACATAGCTGGCTCACACTAAGTAAGTTAAACTTCATATGTTTAATTAGGAGTACCTTATATATAGAAATCGTGGGAGATACCTCAATGGTGCCCCTACCAATAATCCTCAATTCTCCACTATTTCCAAAGGAGACCGTCCTTTCTCTTAAGTAGCTAATAGTAGTGAACTTGCTCACATCCCCGGTCATGTGTCTTGAGCATCCACTATCTACTATCCACATAGTTGAAGCCTCCTTCACCTTTACCTATACAACATAAAAAACATACTCTTTTGGTACCCAAATCTTTGATCCATAAGCATCATTTAAAAATCTTTTAAGTACCCATGCCCTCTTGGTGTTTCCCTTAGCCCCTAGTCTCCTAGATGCACCAATCCTACCCGTGAGTGATACAAAGGCCACTTCCTTTGTCTTTGGCCTACATCTCAAGCCAGCCTTGTTGTAAACGGTCATTTGACTGTTGATTATCATATCTAGGTTGCTAGATCCTACTTGAAATTTCCTAAGTGCCTTTGTGAGATCATCTACCTTTTTCTTTAGTTCCCTATTTTCAATTTCAAGACATGAAGCATGAGATGTAAGAGAACTAGCATGTAAGTCTTCCTTATGTTTGGTAGATTCTACTCTAAGCATGACAATCTCATCTTTTAATTCCTTAATCATACTTCTAGCCTTAGCCAAATCCATGTTAATGCTAGAAATAATCTTAACTAATGTAGAGGAGGGTAAGTGGTATACCTCACTTACCGAAGCTTCTGACTCGGATGATGAAGAGGAGGAGTCACTCTCATCACTGCTTGAACTTCTTCCATCATCTGATGAGTCTGAGTGATCCTGTGTCATAAGAGCAAAATGGGAAACTTGCTCTTCTTCTTCCTCTGAGGATGATGGATCATCCCAGGTTGCCTTGAGGTTGGTAGCACCCTTCTCCTTTCCCTTTGACTTCTTCTTGTCACCTTTCTTCTTCTCCTCCTTCTTGTCATCTCTTCTCTTTAGCTGAGGGCACTCGTTCTTCATGTGTCCCTCTTGGTGGCAGTTATAGCATATAATGTCCTTGGCCTTACCCTTGCCTTTAAACCCTTTCCTAGCATATGATTTGTTAGAGAAATTTCTAAAAACATTACGCATCTTTCTTACCATGAATGCCTCTTGGTCGCTATCCATGGAGGCGCTGGATTCCTCTGAATCTGATGAGGAGGAGTAGACCACCTTCTTCTTCTCCTTCCTCTTCTTCTTCTCCTTTTCTACAATAAAGGCAATACCCTTCTCTTTGGTCGAGATGTTAGCTTGCGTGTGTAGTTCAAATTCACAAAATAAGTTATCTAATTTAACTATGGACAAATCCCTTGATACCTTATAAGCATCAACCATGGATGCCCACAATGTGGTTCTCGGGAAGGCTTGTAAAACATACCTGACGATGTCTCGGTTCTCGATCATTTCTCCAATCACGTGGAGCTCATTGATTACTTCCTTCACCCTTCCATGTAGTTGGCTGACAGTCTCGTTGTTCTTCATGGATAAGGATTGGAGTTGGGCCACGAGTAAGTCCTTCTTTACTCTTCTGGACTCGTTTGACCCTTCGTTCAATTCCACCAATTTGTCCCCCAGTTTCTTGACGCTCTTAAACAGCCCCACCTTGTTCAGTTGCTCATTTGAGAGCCCGCACTGCAGTGTGGTGGTGGCCTTGGCATTAGACTGCGCCCTCTTCATTACCACCTTCGACCAGGATCTCATCGGTGTCGGTTCTCCTCTTTCATCGACGGGTGCCTCAAAACCATCTGCAATGTTAATCGAATTCTCAATATCGTTCATAAGGTAGTATTGAATCCTACCTTTCCAGTAAGCGATGTCATTCCCGTCGAAGAAGGGTGGTCGTGCGGTGGAGTATCACTCTTGAAACGCCAATTTACTTGCTCCGGTTGACGGTGAGTTCCTCCGAAACGAACTGGCTCTGATACCAACTGATGGATCACTTCACGTGCTAGAGGGGGGGGGGGGGTGAATAGCACTTTTTCGGTCGTTTCTCTACAAAGTTGTTAGAGCAGCGGAAACAATAATATGCAAAGAAAATATGAACAATGCTAACAACCAAACGTTTACTTGGTATCCACCCAGATGGGTGACTAATCCAAGAATCCACGCCGTACACCACTTCCACTATGAAAAAATCTCCTTCAGGTGGAGAAACCATTACTGTGGTGATCTTCCTCTTTTTAGAATGCAGTAGAATAAGAGAGAGGAAGTAGAGAACACTTTTCAGATGAGTAGCACTTCGTTGTTGTACGGAACCTTATCGCTCACGTGCAAAAAGGTCCTCCTTTTATAGGAGAACAAGGCAAACTCGTAGTCTGTCCAAACCCGCACCAGTCAACTGCCCCAGGGGCAGTCGACTGGTCTAGCATTAATTGCAAGCCAATGGCTAGTTTCGGGGTGTTACCAGTCGACTTCCCCTGGGGTAATCGACTGGTTCGAGGCTGAAAACTCTTTGTGAGTTTTGGCAGTCGACTGCCCTCTGGCCAGTCGACTGCCCTACCTCTCAGCTTAGTTTCAGCCACTCTGAACCTTCTCCTTCACGTGTGCCTTCAGATCCACTCCCTTGGCTCGCCCCTTGAAGTCATCTTCCTCTGGCTCTCGTCCCTCGGATGCGCACACAAGCCTTCCCTTGGCTTGCCTCCATGCCACCCTTCACGTGTGCTCTTGAAGTCCACTTCCCAGCTTGCCCTTAGAGTCCTCCTCCCTCGGCTCTCATCCCTCGGATTTGTTCACCATGTGTGATCCTCCATGTTCTACAAACTCAATCACACACATCAAATACAACACAACACTCTAACCTTAAACATATTCACACACACACATCAAAATCATGATCTTCCAATCATTTTAGGGTCGATTGTCTCAACACCCGGGAGGTCCCAGGCGCCCAAGGTCAAAGACAAACAAGCAAAAAGCAAGAATCGCTTCGAAACAACACTGGGCTAGACGCCCGGGAGGTCCCGAGCGCCCAAGGTCAAAGCCAAAGAGGAGTCGAAGCAAAATCAGCCACGAAGCCAGCAAACCAAGTCAAGCTGGGCGCCCGGGAGGTCCCAGGCGCCCCAGTCAGCTCCAGAGGCCGATTTGGAAGGGATAAGCGCTGACCGAGTTACGGATGAAGGTTCTTCGATCTGAAGGCACGTGTCAGGCGCCCCCAACGAATCAGGCGCCCCCAAGAGCACTATAAAAGGGGCTTGACCCTGAGGCTTCAAGAACACAACTTTCCAACGCCTCTACACTCTTCATTCAAGCACTCTACTCCGGCAAACTCCGATCTCGAGACTCTAGCGCCGACGACGACACTCTGCTCCGAAGTACAATCCACACCGGGCGTTGGTAATGAAATGTGTATTTGTTTGTTTACTGGACTACTCTTGTACCAAATTCTGTAAATCTTTGCACTATTATAGAATTGCCCGCAGTAAACGGTCAAGCACCGTGGGCCTTGGAGTAGGAGCCGACCGTGACTCCGAACCAAGTAAAAATACTTGTGTTCCTTGTGTGTTTGATTTTAATTCCACTGCGTATTTTCTCTTAGTCTTATCCGAAATGATTTTCACGATATTCACCCCCCCCCTCTATCGTGTTTCTCGATCCAACAGATTGGTATCCTAGCCCCAGCCTACCACTTCTGAGGTGTTGACCATTTGGTATCATGCTTAATCCCTTGGATCCCCTAATGAGTTTATCTAGGTTCTTTTTCAATTTTTTAAGTTTTTCCCTAAAAACTTGATTTTCCTTTTCTAAATTCCTAACCTTAGCATCACCATGACCATGTTGATTATTCCTAGATCCACCCATTTTTCTAAGCATGTGTCTCCCTTTCTTAGGGTTAATGCCTCGGTCCTTAGGTTTATCATGAAACATGGAATCTTTAATATTTTGGCACGCAATAGTATTTCTATTTTTATCATGATACTTAAAGCCAAAAGTACGCATAGGAAAGCAATTATTCTTATTTCTAGCATTCTTAAACACATTTGAAGCACAAGTAAAGTTAGGGATTACCTCCCTTACCCTTGCAGCTCTCCCATGATGTGAGCTCCTTTTCCTTTCCTCTTTTTCCCATCTTCTTAAATGTTCCAACTTCTTGAGCTCTCCTTTTCTTGGACATTGAGTATGATAGTGGCCAAGCTCCCTACAAGTATAGCACCTAATGTGCTTCCTTTCTATCTTCTCCCTACAACCCACATTAGATTTTAAATGAATGGACTCGGATTTTGGGATTACCTCCTTCTTATCTAGTGGACACTTGTCCTTGTAGTGTCCCTTCTTGTTGCATCCAAAGCATATGATGTGCTCTTTTGATTTGGCTTTGGTGGATGTAGGAGCTTTTTCTTTCTCCGGTATTGAGGTAAGTCTCTCCTCCCCCTCAATTCTTGACGTTGATACCTCTTCTTCTTCTCTTGATGAGGTAGATAATCTTTCACATGATTGTGCCTCTTCACTTGATGAAGTTGACACCTCTTTTTCTTCTTGATCATTTTGGACCATTGAACTTATCTCTTTGGACTCTTCCACTATTTTAACTTGTGTAGGATTCTCATGACATTCTTCTACCGTTTTCCATAACTCATATACATTTCTATACTCACCTACACCACTCAAAACATTATTAGGCAAAATATTCACTAATATACCAATTACCTTCTCATTTGCCTTGGATTGAGCTTGTTGCTCCTTGGTCCAATATCTAGGTCAAAGCTTCTTCCAGTGCTTATCCTTTGGAATTTCGAAGGGCTCTTCTAGCATCATTATGCATTCCCAATCCATTCCAAACCACGTCTCATCCTTGTACTCCAATAGTCAAAGTCTTCATGATCATACGGAGGTGGGGCATTGATATCGTCACCCAACTTGTCTTCCATCATTCTTCTCCTCTAGCTTTTGCCCTTTTGGCGGTTAGTCCAACAAGGCGGACCTTCGCTCTGATACCACTTGTTAGATCGTTGTCAGCTTGCTAGAGGGGGGGTGAATAGCAACTTTCGGTTTCTTCCCTACAATCGTTAGTGCACAAGCGGAATATACAAAATAAAACTAAACTAAAACAGGAAAAAACACACCGATGTACGTGGTTCGGAGATGATGCTCCTACTCCACGGCTGCCCGTAAGGTGGGTGATCCCTAATCCGTCGGTGGATAATTCCCCGGAGCACCTCCGGCTAGACCTCGTAGCTCCTTGTTGGTGGAGAAACCTCTCCACAATCTCTGGACACTATCTGAGCAACAAAGGCTACTAACTCACTCTATCCAAGCAAGTTTCACCAAGGGTAAAGAGCTTGAACCGAGCTCTTTAAATAGAGCTCAAGCTGAATATGACCATTGGCCAGTCGATTGCCCCAAGGGCAGTCGACTGGCCTACCCTGAATTCAAATTCTCACACTGACCTTTCGAATTCTGGCCATCCTAGTCGACTGCCCCTGGGGCAGTCGGCTGGTCCCCATCTAAGCCTAGGGATTCCTTCCCGAATACATTTCTCTCCGCACTCAAACCCTCCCGGCTTAGTTCCTGAGTACAAACACTCACACTCGGACCCTCACGACCTGGTCGACGCTTTAATCAGCAGTCTCGATCTGTTGCCTTCACGCCCTCTTCGTCTTCGGCTCCCATCCCTCGGATGCGCACGCAAGCCCTCGCCTTGCCTCCTGCCACCCTTCACGCATGCCTCGATGTCTGCGTCCCTCGACTCATCGTCTCTGCCCATGGTCCCTCGGATGCGCACACAAGCCTCTAGCTTGCCTCCATGCCACCATTCACTTGAAGACATCCAACCAAGTCTATGTGTACCTGCAAACCTGCACACTCACATACACATATTAGTCCAACAACAAACCCTAACTTAATCATATTGACACACACATCAAAACTCATGATCCTCCAGATCATCTTTGGGGTGATTGCCCCAATAGCTAAGAGGATAAATGATCTAACCCTAGAGAATTGAGGTGGATTACACAAATTTAGAGGGTTTAAACTGGTAAAACCCTTACCCTAAGGGTATGATTTGGAATTCATGGGTTTGAGGGACTTTTCTATAAAAATTCCATCCTTAATAAGTTCTCTTCCATCCCCCTCCCTTCGCCCCAGCAACACATGCCGACACCCTTCTCCCTCGATCCATTCTCTTCTCCCATTCCTTCGCGAGCCCTAATCGCCACAAAACCATAACCCGATGACGATTTCTTCTTCCTCCTTCCCCGTCGCTCCATCCAATTTGAGAGTGCTGCCTCTTTTCTCGGATATCAGATGACCTAAGCTATCCTTGGTCATCAACGCTGTTGTTGCCGACTGATTCCTTCTCGCAAAGGGAGTTCTGGAGGCTGACCTTGGATCATGAGCACCAATATCCGACCAAAGTTTGGGGCTTACCATCGACGAACAGCGAGGTGAGGGATCTGAACCAAGGTTCAAGGAGTAGTGTTCACTAGATCAGGGCTCGAGGTGATCCTACTTATTCTTTCTGATAGTAATCATTTTGTGGCCACGAATCACAGGTTAGGAGCATTATCTAAGTTTGAACTTGGATTGGTTTTTGGATTTGGATCAGTTTGAGTGAATCTATAAGAATAGATGAGGTTACAAGCTTGATTGAAGTTTTACAATTGGTTTTGATTTGTGTTTTAAATGGAATTGTAGAACTTGTTGGATTCCCTACTGATCGCCGGAGCTGAGGAGGGTCGCCGGTGCTGCTAGGTAAGGTAATTCTGATTTGAATGTTACCTTTGAGCTCTGATCACAGTTGAGTGGGAATTCAAGATATTCTGGACAGGGTAGTTTGGTCAGTACCCATTTTCTGTCGCTATGAGAGGTTTGTAAGTGGGAGGCTCCCTAGTTGGGTTGGAAATCTCCTGTGGCTCTGATTTGGGAGTAGGAGCTTGTTTGTGATCAGATTTCAGAGGTTGGTATTGTGCCTTTAATTGATTTCTGACGATAGGATGCTTAATCGGTAGCAATTTATTGGTGTTGTTTTGATGATGAAATTTAGATTGGCAGCACGTTGGGTGAGCTTGCCGTGAGCTCCATTTGGAGACAAAATAGATTTGTGTAGCTTGAAGTGTGAATAGGGCTTTATGTTCTAAGTGGTGTACCGTGAGCAAAAGAAATTTGTGGAATAGTTAAGCCTAAACATGATAAATTTGGGTTCGAAAACCTAACAGAAATTTAACCATGGTAGCTTGGAACAATAAGGGCTAATCATTTAATTATGAATAATTAAATGAAACAAGATAATTAGGACGATCCAAATTAACTAAGGTCGCTTGTCTAGCTATAAATTTCATGTTATTGTAGCTAAACATTATGCCTTTGATATAGGGCATTGATTAAGTTTATCATTGCTAATTATTGGACGAGAGGTTCATTTTGATACGAGCATCTTCACTTTGAGGCGGGTACTTCTTGCTTGTCTCTTTAAAATTATTTTATCTTATGCATGACTATTCTATTGAATGCAATAGGATTTTTTATCTTAAATCTGCTTCTATTATTTTTCTGCTTGATACTTTCTGCTTCACCCTTGAGATTATCCAAACTTATATCTATACAGTCTCGTATTTGACATTCATACTCTATATGGTACAGACATGTGTGGGTGTACATAGGAGTAGTGGTAGGTTGCATTTTACCTGGTGTTGATCGACTATTAGACATGCCTTGCATTTATACCTGATTATATGATTATTTAGGTTATGATACTTGATTCATGCCTGTGCAGATTATATTGAGGTATAGATGGGGACTGGGAGGATTTGCATGTGTTAGAGTCATGCATCATCCTTGCATTGTTGCATGCTAGTGATCATCGGATCATATGTAGTCTGAGTCATCGTTAGTTACATTAGGATATACACACACATCCACTCAGGGGTTAGTGGCTACCATAGAATGTGTGCATTTGCCCTGATTGCCCCGCTTGGTCGGTTTTAGATAGTGGTTCCTGTTAGATCGTGGCGCCCAACTAGAGGGGGGTGAATAGTTGATTTTGATTTCCTCTACAAAAATTGTTAGCCAAACACAAATAAAAACAATAAAAATGATAAGAACAATGCTAACACCTTCGTTTACTTGGTATCTACCTCAGAGAGGTGACTAATCCAAGGATCCACATGCGCACACAAGCTCCACTATGAAAAACCTCCTTCAAGGTGGAGAAAACCATTACAAGGTTGTCCTCTTCCTCTTTATAAGATGGAAATGAGAATGAGAGGAAGAGCTGAGGACTTTTAGCAGAAACAGCACAATGGTACCCTCACGAACCGTACCTTTGACTTGCCCAAAAGTCACCCTTTAAATAGAGTAAAGGACAACTCCAAAAGTTGTCCAGCCCGATACCAATCGATTGGGGCAGTCGACTGGCCCCGCCTTAATGGCTAGCCAACAGCTAGCCCAACGGCTAGTTTTCGGGGTTACCAGTCGACTACCCCATGGGTAGTTGACTGATGTCTCGGGATGTCCTGGCAGTCGACTGATTTAATTTCCCCTAGTCGACTGCCCAGCTTATACAAGCACTCTTCCTCACTCCGACGACTCTCCTTCACGTGTGCCTTCAAGTATACTCACTTGGCTTTCCCTTTGAAGTCCTCTTCCACCGGCTATCTTCCCTCGGATACGCACGCAAGCCGTCGGCTTGCCTACATGTCACCCTTCACGTGTGCCCTTTGAAGTCCACTTCCAGACTTGCCCTTTGAGTTCACTTCCCTCGGCTCTTGTCCCTCGAATGTGTCATCCATGTGTGACTCACCAAGTCCTGCAAGACTTATTCACACATATCAAAACAATATAAACCCTAACCTTAACCATATTGACATACACACATCAAAACCATGATCTTCCCGATCATACTTGGGTCGATTGCCCCAACAATCTTCCCCTTTTTGATGTGTGGCAATATGATTAAGTTAGGGAAAAACAACAGTAATTGAAAATCCAAGACATAGTAAAAACCAAGAGGTAACCTCCCCCTTAACCTATGGCCTCTCCCATTTTTAATTTTCATCATAACCAAAGTTAAACCACAAGTTAAGTTCCAAACCTAACTTAAACCTCCCAATTCTCCCCCTTTGACACCATCAAAATATTTGTCTGAAGCAATGTTTGTTGGATCGAGAAGAACGATACAGGAGGGGGGGGGGGTGATTATCGTAAAACGTTTTCGGATTTGTAAAGAGAATAAGCAGCGGAAAATAGAGAAACACACACGCGAACTCAAGCGATTTTACTTGGTTCGGAGTCGCAGTCGGCTCCTACTCCAAGGCCCACGGTTGTTGACCGTTTACTGCGGGCAATTCTATATGTGCGCAAATGTTTACATAGAAATTTTATAGTTGTAGTACAATAAACAGAAAATTAAGCTTTTTCGTTACCAACGCCTAGTGTGGATTATACTTCGGAGCAGAGAGTCATCGTCGGCGCTTCAATCTCGAGATGGGAGGTTTCTGGAGCAGAGCACTTGAGTAGAAGAGCGTATTGGCATTGGAAAGTAGTGTTGAGAAGCCATAGGGGTCGAGCCCCTTATATAGTGCACCTAGGGGCGCCCTGGACGTTGGGGGCGCCCTCCACGTGTCTCCCGATCCGCAAAGCCTCTATCCGTACTCGGTCAGCCCTTATCCCACCAGGATCGGGCTCGAGGTTTGATGGGGGCGCCCGGGAAGCAGGGGGCACCCGGGTTGACTCAATCAGCTGGCTTCTCGACTAGATAAACTCTATCTGCTTCGTTGGCTTGAGCCCAGGGCGCCCAAGGCATCCGGGGCGCCCGGGAGCTTGGGGGTGCCCAGCTCAGTGAGCTTCTGAAGCGTTACTTGCTCAGCTTGTCTTGCCTTCACCTTGGGGGCACCCGGGACCTCCGGGGCGCCCTGCCCAGCTGTTGCCCCTCTCCTTTGGGGCGTTCTGAGCTGTAGAAACTCGTTCCTTCAGTCCTGCATCCAGGGTTAGTGCCACACAAAACAAAGCAAGAATGTTAGTGAGTTTTACAGTCCTAGCTATCTTGGTTCTGACTTCGGGTCTCCCAAATGGAGCCCTAGGTCGAGCCGACGCCTATTGTTCCCTCGACAGGGAACGCGTCCTCACCTACTCCTCTCAGGAGAGTTTACCTTTTGCCAACCGGCTCCTCCGGTTGGACTTTTGCTCGATGCACCTGACTAGGTCTTCGTGCCCACCTTCCGAGCAGGTCTTCGGTGCCCAGCTCCTTGCCAGGGCTTCGTGCCTAGTCCTAGACTAGGACTTCGTGCCCACCTTCCAAGCAGGTCTTCGGTGCCCAGCACCTTGCCAGGGCTTCGTGCCCAGTCCTCGACTAGGACTTCGTTTCCTGGCAGTCCTTCGTCAGGTGCCTAGCAGCCCTTCGCCAGGTCTTTGTTTCCTGGCAGTCCTTCGCCAGGTGCCTAGCAGCCCTTCGCTAGGACTTTGTTTCTGCACACTTGAGTAACTTTATTAGATCACAAATAACACTTAACTTTGAATTCTTTGCCAATATCAAAACAAGGTTCGATATGGTGCTTCCTGTACCAACAATCTCCCCCTTTTTGATTTATGGCAACACAATTCAATGTTAAGTTAAAAACTTATAACAGTTAAGAACATAAGGTAAACAATGAAGTATAACTGTTTATGAACAGAATAAATGTAGAGTTGAAAAAATTCTTTATTTCTCATACTCCCCCTAAAACCTTGAATACTTGTGTTATAAAACACTTAACTTTGACCTTTCCTCCCCCTTTGACATATATCAAAAACATACATAGGTGAGCAAGGTAAAATTTTAAAAAGATTTGCAAACCTAAATTTTGTTAAAACAAAATTTTACTTACAAGGCTTTGCAAAAAGAATTTTACTTAGGCAAAATTTTGAAGTCAAATTTCCCAAAAAGAGTGCAACTTTGAGAATTGGGAAAATTTTGTTTTAAACGAATTTGCATACTTAGAAAAATTTGTTTGGAAATACTTTGTGAATTTTGAAAAATAAAATCTTTAAGAAATTTCTAGACAAGTTTTTCATCAAAAAATTTTACTTAGAAACATTTGCCAAAATTTTCAAAAAGTTTTTGCTCAGACAAATTTTGTTTACTAAGAAAAATTTTACTTAGGCTTTAAGAAATTTCTAGACAAGTTTTTCACCAAAAAATTTTACTTAGAAAAATTTGCCAAAATTTTCAAAAAGTTTTTGCTCAAACAAATTTTGTTTACTAAGAAAAATTTTACTTAGGAAAAACATGCACTTAACAAATTTGAAACACTTAGAAATACTTAGAAAATTTTGAAGCATTAGAAATACTTTAAAGCACTTGAAGTAGTTTGAAATTTTAACAGTACTTAGCACTTAAAAACAATTTGAAGTACTTAGAAATTTTTGCTTTGCTTTTTGAAAAAAAAGTTAAATATAGAAAAATTCCTTTATCTCTTTCTTGCTCTCCCCCTTGGCTATATATCAAATAAAGAAATATATTTTGAAATAAGTTTTTTTAAAAAAAAATTGTGTATCAGAGCTTATGAGTTTTGAAAACATGAAAATACTTAGTATAACACATGAAGGCATTGCAAAAAACTTTAAATTGCAAAACTCCACTTTGAAAGGTATTTAGAAAAGTTGTATTTGTAGGCAAGTCTTTTAGAAAATTCACGCACTTAGAACACTATTGCCTTGAAAAATAATAGTACTTTTGAAACATTATATAGAAGTACTTTTGAAAGATATTATGCATTTTTGAAGATATAAGTACTTTTGAAGATTATGTATTTTTGAAAAATATAAGTACTTTTTGAAGATTATGTATTTTTTGAAAAATATAAGTACTTTTTGAAAAAAAATGTTATGCATTTTGAAACCATAAATTTTTACTTGACTAGGTTTCTTTTCCAGTCTGACACAATCCTAGGAACCCTTGTTAACTACAAGGACATTTTCCTAAGTGTCCTGGAAATTTTCAAAACTCAAGCAAATATTATTTCAAAAGGTATTTCAAAAATAATTTTATAAGCCAAAAAAATATTTTAAAATAATAATATTTTGTAAGACAAATTACTTATGTTTTCGACACAATTTTGAAAATACAGTGTATGGAAACATATTATTTAGAAATGTTTAATAACTCTTTTAATTTGGCCTTCCCCTAAACTTGACACAGTCCATGGAAGCTTGTTGACAACATGTATTCTTCCTCTGAGTTCTTAGGGTTCAGTTCAGATCAAAAGAATTATTTAATAATTTCAAAGCTAATTGCCAAAGAAAATACTTGTTAGAAATAATTTCTTTTGGTTTAAACTCCCCCTAAATTTGAC
This sequence comes from Boesenbergia rotunda, assembly GCA_024364735.1. Taxonomy (NCBI): domain Eukaryota; kingdom Viridiplantae; phylum Streptophyta; class Magnoliopsida; order Zingiberales; family Zingiberaceae; genus Boesenbergia; species Boesenbergia rotunda. The sequence continues at coordinate 108,520 of JAGFNQ010002839.1, forward strand.
CCATCCTAGGAGTCCTTGTAGATCATTAAGTAGACCTCCTTTGTGTCTTTAGGGTTTAGTTCAGATTAAAGGAATTATTCAAAACAAATAATTACCAAAAAAATATTTCAAAAATTCTTCTTTTGACTCAAACTCCCCCTAAATTTGACAAATCCTAGGAGTCCTTGTAGATCATGAAGTGGACCTTCCTCTGTGTCTTTAGGGTTTATTAAAATCAAAAGAATAGTTTTGAATAACAATATGGTAATTTTCAACATAATTTGGAATGATAATAATTTCTCAAAGAGATAGTAATATACGAGGGTTTTTGAATAATGTTGAGTGGAAAACATATAGAGTTAATTTAGAATTAGTTTTAGAAAAAAATTGAGTTGATTTTGACAAAGCATTGAACTATATAATTAGGTCCTAGACATCTCACCCAGTTCTACATAACAAAACAGGTCACCTTATCTGTTTTGTGAGATGTTTTAACAAAAGTGAGAATTTTAAGTTTGAAAAACATGGTTAATCTTAAAAGGTTAAATTAATTTTGAAAACAATTAGTTTTGAATTTATTTTGAAAAAGAATATTTGAATCTAAGATTAACTAAAAATTTATGTTAGATTCGAATTTGACAAAGAGTAAACTAAATTTGAATTTCAAAAATTGGCTTCCAGGTCTTAGCGAGGCACAAGGCCTTCTTTGACCGTAGCCTTATTGGATCATCAACCCTTTCCTTGACAAAGCCTTTTAGTGAAATTTCATTTTCAAGGTTACTTTTTGAGAAATTCTGGTTTAACTAGCTTGGGTCTTGGATCGGTAGCTTCGGCTAGTTTCACCAGTCTAAAGAGACCAAGTAGTGTATACTTGACCTTATTAGAAAAGACTTCCCTAAAGTACTATCATCTCACCGCCACCCAATACTATGTTGTTCAAATTTCAGTTAATTGATTTAGTCCTTATACTAACCAATCCTAATTCTAAGCAACAAAAAAAACAAGCAAAGTAGATAAAAAATGATCTAAGTTATATCATAATTGAAATAATACTCTAGGTTTTTAAAATCAGCAAGGTTGTAACTTAAGTTTTCTAACATATTAACCTTAACTAATTTATATGAATTAATCATGTTATTTGAGATAAGTATTGGATTTTCAAATATTGAAAACTTACCTTTCCCGATCGTTTGTCCAGTACTCTTGTAATGATCACGAGCTAATCAGACCAGATTGGGTCGATCTCCCTCATTGTCTTATGATTCAGAGTCTGAGTCGGACTCGGGTACCGGTTGAAGCTTCTTCTTTGGAGTTTTCCCTGCACTTGAAATTATACCTTCCTCGACCACTATAGTATCAGTCTGATTATTTAATTGTAATTCTGGAACAAATTCAAAATTGGTTACCATTTTTGTCTCAGTCACTTTGTCTTCTGACTCTGGCTCGAATTCGCAGTCAAGTATGGATTCTATCTCATCTTCTAATCTGGAGTCAACTTTAAAGTCGGGTGCTGACTCTTCTAAGATCTCAATATCGGAGCTCTCTTCGTGTAGATTGATTAACTTTTCCGACATCTCCTTGACACAGTTGAAGGATCCGACCCGCTTCAATTCTTCATTAGTTAGACCACATTGTAGGATTGTAGTCGCCCTTGCATCTGTCTCGATCTTCCTCAGGGTTGGTTCATCCAGTTGGTCCCATGTAATTGATAGTCCATCTTCTGTAGGGAGGGAGAACCCTGTTTGAATGATCATCCATATGTCCATATGGGCCTTCAGATGGAACTCCATTTGACTTCCCCAATAATTGAAGTTCTCGCCGGAGAATAGCGGTGGACGGGCACAATTCCACTCTTGGTTGGTCATTTAGTTTAACCTCGTACAGCAAAGAAGTAACAAAAATGTACCAAGACTTGGTCTTGGATTAGTAGTGCGGGAGAGAAAAAAAATAGCCTAAGATAAATGTTGCACGAATTTCGAGGCAGAAAAAAATAAAAATAATAATAATAAAAAGTTTGTGAAAATAAAACTTTTTGTTTTGGAAAATAATATTTTTTTAAAATCTGATTAAGAGTTAACACAATGCTTGAATTATGATAGTACGAATTTCGAGAAAAAAATATTAAAATAATGGCAAAAAAAGTTTATGACAAATTTTCAAAAATTGATTGTTTTATCAATTCTGACTTATGGTGAAAAAATGAGAATTCAAAATTGAAAAAGGCGTATTATTTTAAACTCACCCACAGATATTATTTATTTGAAATAAAGATCAAGTGGTGTTGCACCAACCTCGATTGACGAAAAAGATTAAAAAAAATAAAATAATTTTGAAAATCCGAAAAACTCTCAAATTGGTGGTTGCACCAAATTTGAGCTTCCCCGCTCTGATACCACTTGTTGGATCGAGAAGAACGATAGAGGCGGGGGGGGGGGGGGGCGTGAATATCGTAAAACGTTTTCTGATTTGTAAAGAGAATAAGCAGCGGAAAATAGAGAAACACACACGCGAACTCAAGCGATTTTACTTGGTTCGGAGTCGCGGTCGGCTCCTACTCCAAGACCCACCGTCGTTGACCGTTTACTGCGGGTAAATTTATATGTGTGCAAATGTTTATAGAGAAATTTTATAGTTGTAGTACAGTAAACAAAAAATTAAGCTCTTTCGTTACCGACGCCCGGTGTGGATTGTACTTCGGAGAGGAGGGTTGTCGTCGGCACTTCAATCTCAAGATGGGAGGTTTCTGGAGCAGAGAGCTTGAGTAGAAGAGCGTATTGTAGGACCGGTGCCGTCGATAGAGGGGGGGGGGGGAATATCGAACGTGAAAATTACTCGTAGAAACTTCGTAGAAAAACATGGATCGTTTTGAACTTAGAACATTAGTAGCACAGCGGAAAAGTAAATAAAAGAGATAAGGCAAGACAGTGACACAGCGGATTTTTACTTGGTTCCCGACCCCCCAGGGTTAGTACATCCAAGGCCTATGCATGGGAACACCCGTCCACTATTGGTCTCCTTCCCGGACTTTCCAGAGGCGGAGAAACCCGACTTACAGTGCAAGTTTACAATCAAAAGATAAATAAAATTAAGTGCAGAAAATAAAAGCAAACCAACAAGACAAAATCTGAAGCTCGGCCGATTTAGACCTCCAAAGTGCCGCGCACTTCCTCCTGGAGCCTCCCGGTCATAGAGCCTCGTCTCTAGCGCGTTGTCATTGGTCAGAATGCTTGGAATGGCTCATGGAAGTTGTTCTTCAAGCAGAGGGGTCGAAGCCCCTTATATAGCACTCTTGGGGGCGCCCTGGACGTCGGGGGCGCCCCTAATAACTCGTTCAAACCTTATCCTTGCGCCTACCTCGCCACAGGTGATGAAATCATTGACCAGGGTGCCCCGGACCTCCCGGGCACCCTCTTGAGTAGTTATCTGCATTTCGAACCTGAAACAGCAAATATAGGTTTCAACACGGGCGCCCCGGACCTTCCGGGCGCCCCCCTTGACACCAATTCTGCTTACTTCACGAAAACTGCATTTTCCTCATTACTCCGGGTGCCCCCATCATTTCGGGCGCCCCCAATAATGGTTTAAACCCATGACAGGGTTTTAAGCCTTGCTCTGGGCACCCCCAACAGTGGGGGCGCCCCCATCAGCCTTTTTCCAGCAACCTTCCTGCTTTATCTCCGGTTCTTGATACCTGCAAGATACAAAAACACAAAGCATATATACATACAATATTAGGCTTAAGGACTTGGTTCAGACTTCAGATTTGCATGAAACCTTAGGTCAAACTGGCGCAAGTTCTCACCCCCGAGAACGCGCCTTCCACCTACTCCTTTCAGGAGCCGGTTGCCACCCAGTCCTTCGGGTGGACTTTTGCTTAGCCTCCGATTACTCTAGATCTCGAGACGCCCGAACCCCGACCAGTCTCTACTCCTGTCCTTAGTCATCGCTCCACTAAGTTGCTCAGTCCCTTGGACCAAGACTTCATTACCTAGCAGTCCTTCGCCAGGTGCCTAGCAGTCCTTTGCCAGGTCTTCATTCCCTACCAGTCCTTCGCCAGGTGCCTAGCAGTCCTTCGCCAGGTCTTCATTCCCTAGCAGTCCTTCGCTAGGTGCCTAGTAGTCCTTCGCCAGGTTTTAGAGTTTAGATACCTAGCAGCCCTTCGTTAGGTCTTAGAGTTTCGATACCTAGCAGCCCTTCGCTAGGTGCCTAGCAGCCCTTCGCTAGGTGCCTAGCAGCCCTTCGCTAGGTGCCTAGCAGCCCTTCGCTAGGTGCCTAGTAGCCCTTCGCTAGGTCTTGGGGTTTCGATGCCTAGCAGCCCTTCGCTAGGTCTTGGGGTTTCGATGCCTAGCAGCCCTTCGCTAGGTGCCTAGCAGCCCTTCGCCAGGACTTAGTGCCCAGCTTCACTCACCAGGTCTTAGTGCCTAGGTTAATTAGGACTTTTCTTCAACTTAGGTTACTTCTCTTTGCTCCCCTTTATCTGTTCAATGTATCACTGACTTAAGTGTATTGTCAAACATTAAAACACTTAAAGGAGAACATCATTGATGCAACTTGCACCAACAATTTCCCCCTTTTTGATGTTTAACAATAACTTAAGTTAGATTAGTTTAAAGGGGCTAACTTACTGTCCTTGGGATAAAAAATGAAAAAATGATATAAGGTTTGAAGCTACATTTTCGATTTTTGGGAGAAATTTTTTCTAACTTCTAACTTAAGCACACCTCTCCCCCTTTGTCATACATCAAAAAAAACAAAAGAAAATACTTGCACCAACATTGAAAACCTTTGGTTCTTTTTGAAAGCATTTTATTTTGAATGATATATTGCAATTGTAAAAAAAATGCATAATTTTGAAAAAGACGCTTTGAAAAGTACTAGTACATTGAAAAATTATGTAATTTTTGAAAAATATAAGTACCTTTGAATGATGTATTGAATTTTTGAATAATTAAGTACTTTTGGAAAATGCATAACTTTTGAAAGAATACTATTTTGGAAAATATAAATATTATGCATATTTTGCAAGTATAACTATTTTTGACAAAGATGTGACTTTGAGAAATATAGGTAATTTTTGAAACATCTTATTTTACTTGACTAGGATTCTTTTCCAGTCTAACACAATCCTAGGAAACCTTGTTAACTACAAGGACATTTTCCTAAGTGTCCTGGAAATTTTTCAAACTCAAGTAAATATTAACAAAATTTTAAAAAAATGATAGTACTTTTGAAAATATGTGCTAGTGCAATTTAAAAAATGTGTGAACTTTTGAAGACTCAATATATTACTTGACTTGGTTTATCTTCCAGTCTGACAGCATCCTGGGAAACCTTGTTGACTACAAGGACATTTCCTAAGTGTCTTGGAAATTCTCCAACCCAAGTAAACATTATTTCAAAAATAATTTCATAAGTCACACAAATTCTTACAAATAGTATTTTGAAAGACTTAGATTTTTAGCAAGATTTTGAGGATATGAAAACATGTTATTAAATAATTTTTTTAATTTGACCTCCCCCTAAACTTGGCCCAGTCCTTGGAAGCTTGTTGACCATAAGTACTCTTCCTCTGAGTCTTAAGGTTTGATTCAGATCAAAAGAATAGTCTAATAATTTTCAAAAATGAAGAAAAAAAACTTTCTGAGATTCTTCTTTTGACTCAGACTCCCCCTAAATTTGACACATCTAGGAGTTCATGAAGATCATGAAGTGAACCTTTCCTCTGTGTCTTTAGGGTTTATGAAAGTTAAAGAGACAGATAAATTTTTGAACATATAATTTTTACAACATAAACCTTTTTTTCGAAAAATAAAAGTGATAATGATTTAAAGCTCAGTTTTCGAAAAGAATTTTCAAATAATAGTAATGTTTAAAGTGTAATTTTGAAAACCATTTCAAAAACAATGAAAAGCACTTTCCCCTGTACCCGATACCGTTTGACTCTATCTAAGTGCCTTAAGGAACTTTAGTGTTGTCCTAAGAGGCTTGTGTCTAATTGAGTGAGTCAAACAATTTTTTGAAAGAATATAATTTTTGAAAGCATATACTGTATTGACAATCAACAAGCATGAAATCCATACAAACATTATTATGTTGAACCACTATTTTGAAAATATATTTTTAGGAAAATATTCTAACAATTTTGGAAAATAATTTTGAAAAATATTTTTCAATTCATTAGTCCTTAACATCTCACCCTTTTTAGATGTATCAATACAACAAGCATGGTTGCCTTATAGGTGTATTGTGAGATGCTTGAATCATTTTCTTAACTTATTATTAACTCTAAGATTTAATTGAAGCTTGTGTTAGATTTGAATTTGACACGAATTAACTTGAATTTGAATTTCAAAAATTGGATTCCAGGTCTTGGCGAGGCACTAGGCCTTCTTTGGCCGTAGCCTTATTGGATCATCAATCCTTTCCTTGACAAAGTCTTTTAATGAAATTTCATTTTCAAAATTACTTTTTGAAAAATTCTAGTCTAACTAGTTTGGGTCTTGGATCGGTAGCTTTGGCTAGTTTCACCAGTCTAAAGAGACCAAGTATACTTGATCTTATTAGAATTGGTTTCCCTAACGTACTATCATCTCACCGCCACCCAACACTAGGTTGATCATGTTTCAATTATTCTTTTTCTATATCCGTTCTAATATATGCATAAAATTTAAATATGAATGACATGTCATATATTTAAAAGAAATAGCAAATGCATGGCATGACAATTATGCATGAGTCAAATAAGTCTAATCATTTTATTTAAGTTTCTAATGAAGTATCAAATTTCCGATTTGATACATGTCGTGTGTACCCACGAATATGTCAACCCACTTTGACATATTTAATGTTATTACTTTTAATTGTTATAGTTTAGGTAAAATTTTATTTTAGTTCAAGTTTAGCTTGTTTAACGATTAGATGGAGATTAAGGATTAATTAATTAAGAATTAATTGATGCTAAATTAACTGAATTCGAATTAAGATTAAATTATTAATTAATTAAATTAATTTAAATTAAGTAATTTAATTAACATTAATTAAGTTTTTAATTTGAATTAAAATTTAATTGTTACTTGCTCTGATACCACTTGTTGGATCGAGAAAAACGATAGAGGGGGGGTGAATATCGTTAAACACTTTTCGGATAGAACTTAGAGCAAGTACGCAGTGGAATAAAAACAATCGCGAACACAAGTAGTTTTACTTGGTTCGGAGCCTAGGTCGACTCCTACCCCAAGGCCCATGGTCGTTGACCGTTTTCTACGGGCAATTCTATAAGTGCGCAAAACGTTTACAGAGAGATATTACAAAAGCAGTATAGTAAACTTAAAAGCAACTCTTCTTTTACCGATGTCCGATGTAGATTGAATTTTCGGAGCAACGGGACGTCGGCGGTGCTTGAGTCTCGAGTCGGGAGGTTTCCGGAGCAGAGCGCGGGAGCAGAAGAGCGTAATTGCGTTGAATGAATTTAATTAAGATTTAATTCGAATTTAATTTAATTTGAATTTAATTTAATTTAATTTAATTTGAATTTAATTAAGATTTAATTAGATTTTAATTTGATTTTAATTTGAATTTGATTTGAATTTAATTAAGATTTAATTAGTTTGAATTGATAAGGTTATAATGATTAATTAATAGTTATGGATTTAAATTCATTATTTTCATTATTTCAAAAATTTCTTCTTCATTTTTATCTACCTTTTCAAATTTTTCTAACAATTCGGATTTATTTGAACCTTTGTAATTTTTGTTGACTATGACCTTAATCTTAGATAGTTCCATATCCTCCTTATCTTCAAAATTATATCTTTTAGTATCCTCAAAATAGGAGGAGTAATTTGGGCTACTAGTTAAGGTTTTGTAATAGTTTTCAAGATTATCTATGATTAGGTTATTATCTAGGAGAATTTTATCTTCAATATTATGTTCAGAATTATCCTCAGATACATCTTCAATATTTTCAAGATATTCAAAATTAATCTCTAGATTATCCTTAAGATTTTCAGAATTAGTTTTTGGATTATCCTTAAGATTTTTAGAATTAATTTCTGGATTATCTTTAGAATTTTTAAATTCGAATTTAGAGTTATACAACGGATTTTCAAATTTGGATTCATAATTATCTAAAGGATTCTCAAATTTAGGATTATCCTTAAGATTTTTGAATTCAGATCTATCCAAATTAAAATTATCAGATTTATCTGAATTAAAATTATCAGATTTATCTGAATTAAAATTATCAGAATTTATTTTAGTAATTGCTAAATTAATATTCTGAATTAAATAATTAATTTCTGAAATTTTAGTCATGTCTGTATTTTCTAATTTTTCATGCAAAATATTAATTTTAATATGTAGTAAATCTAATTTATCAGAAAAATTAACTACTTTATCACAAGACAGTGCAGGAAATTTAAATATTTTTGGAACATAAATCTTGCGTACCTTCGCCGGACATTTGTACTTGTAGTCTCCGGGTTTTCGGCACTTGAAGCATTGTACGTGATCCTTGTTTTTCCGGACTCCTGGCGCTGGTACCTCCTTTGCCGTCGGTGGTGTAGATTGAGTCTTAAGAGTAGGGCACTGATTTTTATAGTGCCCTCTCTCCTTGCATGTGAAACAAATAATATGCAATTTAAAATTAGACATTAAAAAAAAATACCTGATTCACCCCTGGGCTCCCCCTCAACTCCTGACGTAGTTGCTCCGTCGGCGGTTAGTCCGGTGAAGAGCGGCTCGGCTCTGATACCAATTGTAGGACCGGTGCCGTCGATAGAGGGGGGGGTGAATATCGAACGTGAAAATTACTCGTAGAAACTTCGTAGAAAAACTTGGATCATTCTGAACTTAGAACATTAGTAGCACAACGAAAAAGTAAATAAAAGAGATAAGGCAAGACAGTGACACAGCGGATTTTTACTTTGTTCCCGACCCCCCAGGGTCAGTACATCCAAGGCCTATGCACGGGAACGCCCGTCCACTATTGGTCTCCTTCCTGGACTTTCCGGAGGCGGAGAAACCCGACTTACAGTGCAAGTTTACAATCAAAAGATAAATAAAATTAAGTGCGAAAAATAAAAGCAAACCAACAACACAAAGTCTGAAGCTCGGCCGATCTGGACCTCCGATGTGCCGCGCACTTCCTCCTGGAGCCTCCCATTCGTAGAGCCTTGTCTCTAGCACATTGTCGTTGGTCAGAATGCTTGGAATGACTCTTGGAAGTTGTTCTTCAAGTAGAGGGGTGGAAGCCCCTTATATAGCACTCCTGGGGGCGCCCTGGACGTCGGGGGCGCCCCTAATAACTCGGTCAAATCTTATCCTTGCGCCTACCTCACCACAAGTGATAAAATCTTTGACCAGGGCGCCCCGGACCTCCCGGGCGCCCTCCTGAGCACTTATCTGCATTTCGAACCTGAAACAGCAAATATAGGTTTCAACCCGGGTGCCCCGGACCTTCCGGGTGCCCCCCTTGACACCTATTCTGCTTACTTCATGAAAACTGCATTTTCCTCGTTACTACGGGCGCCCCCATCATTCCGGGCGTCGCCAATCATGGTTTAAACCCAAGACTGGGTTTTAAGCCTTGCTCTGGGCGCCCCCAACAGTGGGGGCACCCCCATCAGCCTTTTTCCAGCAACCTTCCTGCTTTGTCTCCGGTTCTTGATACCTGCAAGATACACAAACAAAAAGCATATATACATACAATATTAGGCTTAAGGACTTGGTTCGGACTTCGGATTTGCATGAATCCCTAGGTCGAACCGGCGCTAGTTCTCACCCCCGAGAACGCGCCTTCCACCTACTCCTTTCAGGAGTCGGTTGCCACCCAGTCCTTCGGTTGAACTTTTGCTTAGCCTCCGATTACTCCGGATCTCAAGACGCCCGAACCCCGACCCGTCTCTACTCCTGTCCTTAGTCATCGCTCCGCTAAGTTGCTCAGTCCCTTGGACCAAGACTTCATTACCTTGCAATCCTTTGCCAAGTGCCTAGCAGTCCTTTGCCAGGTCTTCATTCCCTAGCAGTCCTTCGCCAGGTGCCTAGCAGTCATTCGCCAGGTCTTCATTCCCTAGCAGTCCTTCGCCAGGTGCCTAGCAATCCTTCGCCAGGTCTTAGAGTTTAGATACCTAGCAGCCCTTCGCTAGGTCTTAGAGTTTCGATACCTAGCAGCCCTTCTCTAGGTGCCTAACAGCCCTTCGCTAGATCTTGGGGTTTCGATACCTAGCAGCCCTTCGCTAGGTGCCTAGCAGCCCTTCGCTAGGTCTTGGGGTTTCGATGCCTAGTTGCCCTTCGCTAGGTGCCTAGAAGCCCTTCGCCAGGACTTAGTGCCCAGCTTCACTCACCAGGTCTTAGTGCCTAGGTTAACTAGGACTTTTCTTCAACTTAGGTTACTTCTCTTTTGCTCCCCTTTGTCTGTTCAATGTATCACTGACTTAAGTGTATTGTTAAACATTAAAACACTTAAAGGAGAACATCATTGATGCAACTTGCACCAACACGTATTGGCGTTGGAAAGTAGTGTTGAGAAGCCATAGGGGTCGAGCCCCTTGTATAGTTCACCTGGGGGCGCCCTGGACGTTGGGGGCGCCCTCCACGTGTCTCCCGATCCGCAAAGCCTCTATCCGTACTCGGTCAGCCCTTATCCCTCCAGGATCGGGCTTGTGGTTTGACGGGGGCGCCCGGGAAGCAGGGGGCGCCCGGGTTGACTCAATCAGCAGGTTTCTCGGCTGGATAAACTCTATCCGCTTCGTTGGCTTGAGCCCAGGGTGCCCAAGGCATCCGGGGCGCCCGGGAGCACGGGGGCGCCCGGGAGCTTGAGGGCGCCCCGCCCAGTGAGCTTCCGAAGCGTTACTTGCTCAGCTTGTCTTGCCTTCACCTTGGGGGCGCCCGGGACCTCCGGGGCACCCTGCCCAGCTGCTGCCCCTCTCCTTTGGGGCGTTTTGAGCTGCAGAAACTCGTTCCTTCGGTCCTGCATCCAGGGTTAGTGCCACACAAAACAAAGCAAGAATGTTAGTGAGTTTTACAGCCATAGCTGTCTTGGTTCTGACTTCGGGTCTCCCAAATGGAGCCTTAGGTCGAGCCGACGCCTACTGTTCCCTTGATGGAGAACGCGTCCTCACCTACTCCTCTCAGGAGAGTTTACCTTTGACAACCGGCTCCTCCGGTTGGACTTTTGCCTGATGCACCTGACCAGGTCTTCGTGCCCACCTTCCGAGCAGGTCTTCGGTGCCCAGCTCCTTGCCAGGGCTTCGTGCCCAGTCCTCGACTAGGACTTCGTGCCCACCTTCCAAGAAGGTCTTCGGTGCCCAGCTCCTTGCCAGGGATTCGTGCCCAGTCCTCGACTAGGACTTCGTTTCCTGGCAATCCTTCTCTAGGTGCCTAGCAGCCCTTCGCCAGGTCTTTGTTTCCTGGCAGTCCTTCGCCAGGTGCCTAGCATCCCTTCGCTAGGACTTTGTTTCTTGGCAGTCCTTCGCCAGGTGCCTGGCAGTCCTTCGCCAGGTGTCTAGCAGCCCTTCGCTAGGACTTTGTTTCCTGGCAGTCCTTCGGCAAGTGCCTAGCAGCCTTCACTAGGACTTTATTTCTGCACACTTGAGTAACTTTATTAGATCACAAATAACACCTAACTTTGAATCATTTGCCAATATCAAAACAAAGTTCGATATGGTGCTTCCTGCACTAACAATATTAACCTATGGCATCAAATAGGAGAACTTTACATATATGAAACACACCCAAATTTCAGAATTTAGAAATATCAGTCGGGGCAGTCGACTGATACTCTGTTAGTTTGAAATTTCAGGTTTTGTGCCGAATTTCAGAAACTCACCAAAAATTCCAAAAAAATTCAAAAATTATAAAAATTTGCAAGCATGTTTCATATGATATACTTTAACAGGGAAAAATATAACTTCATGAAAAAAAACCAAACATGTTTGACTTTTTGACACAAGATCAAATTCTTTGAAAACATCTAACTTTGTATCAATGTTCCTACCTAGTTTTGAAATCATACATCTTCCAAACATATGACATATCAAATAAACACATAAATGTTTTTAAATTGTTTAAAATATCCAACTATAATTAAACATTTGTTTTTCCCATAGTTGGTCTATTTTTAATAATTTTGATACATCTAATAACCCAACAATATACCATAAGCATAAGTGAATCATTTGTATCATCCTAAGGAATCATGCACCACCTTCCTACTGTATTACTCCAAGGCCCATCCTATACTTCTACAAAAACACATACCAAGTCCCCTTCTTAAAGATGTGAATTCCGCTTCGAGAAGAGGCTTAGTAAATATATCGGCAAGGTTAGACTTTGATTCAACATAAGGCAATTCTATATCACCCCTTGCCACATGATCCCAAATGAAGTGATGCTTCACTGCAATGTGTTTTGTCCTAAAATGATGAACTAGATTTTTAGTCAAATTAATAGTACTTACATTGTCACATAAAACCCTAACCTTGGAGTAATGAAGTTCATAATCCTCGAAGGTATGCATGATCCAAAGTAGTTGAGACACACACCCACCCATTGCTACTTATTCGGCCTCGGTTGTTGATAGGCAACATATGGTTGCTTCCTACTACTCCAACTAACTAAAGATGACCCAATAAATTGACATCCTCCACTACTACTCTTCCTATCTAATTTACAACCCGCATAATCCGAGTCGGTGTATCCAAATAGTTCAATGTTTAGAGTCCTAGGATACCAAAGATCGACATTAAGAGTACCCTTAATATACCTTAAGATCCTCCTTACTACCACTAGGTGAGACTCTTTGGCACATGATTGATACCTTACACACATACCTACCGCAAATAATATATCCAGTCTACTAGCGGTTAGGTACAATAAGCTACCAATCATGCTCCTATATTATTTTGAGTCTACTACTACTTTTCTTTCAAGATCACTATCCATTTTGACATTTGTTCATATAGGGGTAGATGCTACCTTAGCATTTTCTAATCCAAAGTTCTTTATGATTTCCTTAGCATATTTGGTTTGATACACATGAGTCCCTTCATTTGTTTGTTTTATTTGTAACCCTAAAAAGAAAGTCAATTCTTTCACAAGACTCATCTCAAACTCATTTTCCATAGACTTAATAAACTCATGGAGAAATTCACTATTTGTTGACCCAAAAATAATGTCATCAACATACACTTGGGTCACAAAGATGTCCTTATCCTTAGATTTTAGGAATAACGTTGGATCAATTGTACCTCTCCTAAAACCCTTGGATACTAAAAATGGGGAAAGCCTTTCATACCAAGCCCGGGGAGCTTGTTTCAATCCATACAAGGATTTTTATAATTTGTAGACATGACTAGGATAGTTTGGGTTTTCAAATCCGAGTGGTTGCTCTACATATACCTCTTCCTTAATGACTCCATTAAGGAATGTCGACTTCACATCCATTTGGTGAAGTGTGAAACCCATGTGAGCGGCATATGCTAATAAAATTCTAATACGAGGGCATATGTCTCATCATAGTCAAGACCCTCAACTTGATTAAACCCCCTTGCTACCAACGTAGCCTTGTTCCTACTAATTTTTCCTTGATCATCCAACTTATTCCTAAAGACCCATCTTGTGGTAACAATGGTTCAATCATTGGGTCTAGGAACTAACTCCCATACTTCACTCCTTTCAAATTGATTCAATTCTTCTTGCATAGCTAAAACCCAATCCACATCACCTAAAGCTTCATCAATAGATTTTGGCTCAAGTTGGGAAATTAAGGCAATTTGACTACTATGTTCTCTAAAGTAAGACCTAGTCCTCACCCCTTGGGTAACATCTCCAACTATTTGATCAATGGGATGATCTTGGTGATGCCTTAGAGTCCTAGAGGTTATGGGCTCATTTATTACATGATTTTTATCCTCTAATGCATTTCTCCCTCCCCCTTGATCAATGCCCTCCAAATGTAAGTCCTGAACCTTTTGGGCAAGGGGTTGACTTTCTTTTATGTCCTTATTAATAGAAGATTTCCTAGAGTAAGTGCTAGTTGACTCATCAAAATCCACATTGGATGACTCCTCAATTACCTTAGTCCTTTTGTTATACACTCTATATCCCCTACTAGTGGATGAATATCCAACCAAGATCCCCTCATCCGCCTTAGATTCAAATTTTCTCAAATCATCCTTGGTGTTTAAAATGTAGACCTTACACCCAAAAACTCTAAAATAGTGAATTTGTGGAATTCTCTCATTCCACAACTCAAATGAAGTTTTCCATAAAAACCTATGAATTAAGACCCGGTTTTGGATGTAACAAGCGGTATTTACCGCTTCAACCCAAAAGTAGCAAAGTAGAGAATAGACATTAAGCATAGTCCTAGCGGCTTCTTGTAATGCCCTATTCCTTCTTTCTACCGCACCATTTTGTTGAGGGGTTCTTGGACATGAAAATTCATGTTTGTACCCATTTTCTAAACAAAATTGTGAGAAGTTTGAATTTTCAAACTCCCCACCATGGTCACTCCTAATTTGGTTGATCTTGAGGTGTTTCTCATTTTCAACCCGTTTACTAAATCCGACAAATATTTCTAAAGTATCATCCTTATGTTTCATGAAATATACCCATGTATATCTAGAAAAGTCATCTACAATTATCAAACAATATTTAATTCCAATTATTGAGGGTGTACTATGGCAATCAAACAAATCCAAATTCAATAATTCTAAAGGTAAAGAGGTGCTAGTTAAGGTTTTACCTTTGTGTGATGATTTAGATTGCTTACCCTCTTGGCACACATCACACATCTTGTTCTTTTCAAACTTGATCATTGGGAGCCCCTTTACCAACTCCATCTTGGCAACTCTTGCAATGCTCTTCATACTAATGCGCCCAAGCCGCCGATACCACAACCATCCTTCTTCTTCTTTGGATATGAAACACTTAGGAGAAATGTTAGAAGCATAAGAAAGATTAAGATAGTAAAAGTTTGCTTCTCTATATCCTTCGAACATAATAGTTTCGGAGTCATTTTGTCTAATTAAACATTTCTTAGCATGAAACTCAACCCTATACCCGGCATCACAAAGTTGACTCACACTAAGCAAATTAAATTTCATATCCTTAATTAAAAGTAATTTATGAATTGTGATTGTAGGAGATACCTCAATGGTGCCCCTACCAATTATTTTGAGTTTCACACTATTTCGAATGGCACGATTCTTCTCTTAGATAGCTATTGGGAATTGCAACGGTCCAATTATTAGTTTCACATATTCCGAATGGCACGATTCCTTCTCTTAGATAGCTAATGGTGGTGAATTTGCTTACATCCCTGGTCATATGCCTTGAACACCCGCTATCCACTGTCCATATTTTTGAGGCTTCCTTCACCTTCACCTAAAAAACACGGAAAACACAAGCTTTTGGTACCCAAATGCTAGATCCACAAACATCATTTAAATATTTCTTAGGTACCCATGCCTTCTTTGCATTTCCCTTAACACCTTGCTTCCTAGAGGCGCCCTTCCTACCCATAAGTGAAACAAATATCACCTCCTTGATTTTGGGTCTAGAACCTATCCTGGCCTTGTTATACACGGCTCTTTGACTATTGATGATCATGTCAAGACTACTAGAACCAACTTGAAATTTTTCAAGAGCCTTGGTGAGATCTTCTACCTTTTCCCTTAGCTCCTTATTTTCCTTTTCTAAACATGAATCATGTGAAATGGAAGAGGAAACATGCACATTGTTTTTAAGTTTCATGGATTCTAATTTTAGCATTCAAACTTCATTTTTCAATTCCTTAACCTTTTTCCTAGCCTTTGCCAAATCATCATTGGTACTAGTAATGATTTTAACAAGAGTAGAGGTGGGTAAATTATATACCTCACTTACCGACACATCGGATTCCGACGATGAGCCTTCACCTTCACTTGAACTCACTTGTTCATCGTCACTTGACTCCTTTTCATATTCGGATGACTCCAAGTTGTCCACTCCCATCAATGCAAAGTGTGACACATGATCTTCTTCTTCCTCCGACGATGATGGATCATCCCAAGTGTCCTTTAAACTTGTGACCTTCTTTCCTTATTCCTTGGATTTCTTCCTCTCACTCTTCTTGCTTTCTTCCTTCTTTTCTTCCCTTTTCTTTAATTGGGACACTCATTCTTCATATGTCCCTCTTGATAGCAATTGTAGCAAATAATTTCCTTTCCCTTGCTCTTACTCTTTGAACCTTTCCTACCATAAGACTTGTTAGAAAAACTTTTAAAAGCTCTTCGTATTTTCCTTACCATGTAGGCTTCTTGGTCGCTATCCATTGAAGTGCTCGATTCTTACGAATCGGTTGATGATGAATATGTTGGTGCAGACAGCACCCAAGTCGAACCTGTGTTTTGATCAATGGCAAAGGGTTCAAAAGTTAAGATGTTTTATTTTTCTAACATACTACTTGAGTGTGCAGATTAAAGTCCTAGCGAAGGACTGCTAGGCACCTAGCGAAGGACTGCTAGGCATCAGAACCCTAAGACCCAGCGAAGGGCTAGTGGGCACCTAGCGAAGGGCTGCTAGGAATTAAAGACCTAGCGAAGGACTGCCTGGAACTGAAGACCTGGCGAAGGACTGCTCGGACCAAGCGAAGGACTGCCTGGAACTGAAGACCTGGCGAAGGACAGCTAGGCACCTGGCGAAGGACAGCTGGGCAAAAGTCTAACCGGAGGAGCCGGTTGGCATCAGGTAAATTCTCCTGAGAGGAATAGGTGAGGACGCGTTCCCCGTTGAGGGAACAGTAGGCGTCGGTTCGACCTAGGGTTCCATTTTGGAGACCCAAAGTCAGAACCAAGACAGCTAAGGCTGTATAAACCTAATACTCTATTGCTTCATATTGTTTTGGACTAACCCTGGATGCAGGACCGAAGGAACGTGTGTCTGCAGCTCAGAATGCCCAAAGGAGAGAGGCAAGTAGCTGAGCAGGGCGCCCCCAGTGTCCCGGGCGCCCCCAAGGCTAATACAAAATGATTGAAGCAAAGAAGTGCTTCGGTAGATTACTGGGCGGGGCGCCCCCATGCTCCCGGGCGCCCCCATGCTCCCGGGTGCCCCCTGCGTCCCTGGTGCCCCCAGTGCCCAGGGCGCCCCGTGCTTAAGCCAGCGAAGCGGATAAACCTCATCCAGCCGAGAAGCCCGCTGAAACAGTCAACCAGGGCACCCCCTGCTTCTCGGGCGTCCCCGTCAAGGTTCGATCCCTATTTTGGAGGGATAAAATGCTGACTGAGACTGTTGCGTTCAAAGGCCACGTGGGGGGCGTCCCCAACGTCCAGGGCGTCCCCAGACCTACTATATAAAGCCCTTGACCCCCAAGGCTTCAGAACAACTTCTTCCAACGCAATTTCGCTCTTCTGCTCCAGCGCTCTGCTCCGGAAACCTCTCAACTCGAGATACAAACGTCGACGACGTCCCCCTGCTCCAAAATACAATCCACACCGGACGTTGGTAACGAAGAGCTGTTTTTTAAGTTTACTATACTACTTTTGTAATCATCCTTCTGTAGACTGTTTTGCGCATATAGAAATGCCGGCAGTAAATGGTCAACGACCGTGGGCCTTGGAGTAGGAGCCGACCGCGACTCCGAACCAAGTAAAACTACTTGCGTTCTTTTTGTTGTGATTTGATTTTCCGCTGCGTATGCTCTTATCTTTAATCCGAAAACGATTTACGATATTAACCTCCCCCCTCTATCGTTTCTCTCAATCCAACAGAATAGACGACCTTTTTCTTTTTCGTCTTCTTTTTCCTTTCCTTTTCTACAACAAATGTTACACCCTTCTCTTTAGTGGAAATTGTTAGTGCAGGCAGTACCTAAGTCAAACCTGGGTTTTGATAATGGCAAAGGGTTCAGAAGTTAAGATGTTGTTGTGTTCTAACTTGTTCACTGAGTGTGCAGGAAGAAGCCCTAGGTACACTAGGCAAGAAGTCCTGGCAAAGGGATGGGCAAAGAAGTCCTGGTCAAGGACTGGGCAAGAACCTGACCGGAAGTCGGGCAAAGATGTCCTGGTCGACAACTGGGCACGAAGTCCTGGCAAGGGGCTGGCCACCGAAGACCTGACCGGAAGTTGGGCATGAAGACCTGGTCAGGTAGATTGGGGAAAAGTCCAACCGGAGGAGCCGGTTGGCAAAAGGTAAACTCTCCTGAGAGGAGTAGGTGAGGACGCGTTCCTTGTCGGGGGAACAGTAGGCGTCAGTTCGACCTAGGGTTCCATTTGGGAGACCCGAAGTCAGAACCAAGACAGCTACGGCTATAAATAATGACTAACAATCTTGCTTGGTTTGTTTTGGAACTAACCTTGGTTGCAGGGAACGAAGGATTGTATTTCTACAGTTCAGAACGCCCCAGAGGAAAGGGGTAGGCAACTGGGCTAGGCGCCCGGGAGGTCTCGGGCGCCCAAGGTGAAAGGCCAAAATAGCAAAGAAGCAAGACTGCTTCAAAACCACACTAGGCTAGGCGCCCAGGAGGTCCCGGGCGCCCAAGGTCAAAGCCAAAGCAACCATTGAAGCAAATCGTCCACGAAGCCATTGGACGAGGTCAACCTAGGCGCCCGAGAGGTCCCGGGCGCCCCAGTTAGACCAGGGGCCGAATCGGAGGGGATAAGCGCTAACCGAGCTGCGAATGAAGGTTCTCGTAGCTGAAGGCATGTGTCAGGCGCCCCCAGCGAATCAGGTGCCCCCAGGAGCACTATAAAAGGGGCTCGACCCCAAGGCATCAGTATCACTACTTTCTAACGCCCAAAAGCTTTTCGTTCAAGCGCTACGCCCCGGTAAACTCCGACTTCGAGATCTCAGTGCCGACGACGACCCTCTGCACCGAAATACGATCTACATCGGGCATCTGTAACGAAAAGTGTAGCATTTCAATACTGTTGTACTTATATTTGTAAATCCCTTTTTCACGATTATAGTATTGCCCAAAGTAAACGATCAAGAACCGTGGCGCTTAGAGTAGGAGCCGACCGCGACTCCGAACCAAGTAAAAATCTACATGTGTTCCTGTGTGCATTTAATTATTTCCGCTATGTATTTGCTCTTTATTCTATCCGAAAAGTTTTAACGATATTCACGCCCCCCCCCTCTATCGTTTTTCTCAATCCAACAAGTGGTATCAGAGCTGGTGGCTCAAATTTTTCTGCAACCACCAATTTGGGAGTTTTTCGAATTTTATGAAATTTTTAATTTCTTTTTCTTTCGAATTTTTCTCATTAATTGAGGTTGGTGCAACACCACTCGATCGCTTTTTCTCAATTATCTTATTCCCGCACTACTAATCCAAGACCAAGTCTTGGGACAGAATTTCTCTATTTTTTTGTTATTTAGAAATCTAAATGGTCATGCAAGAGGGTTTCAGCACAGCCAGACCACCACTCTTCAGTGGAGAAGACTTCTCCTACTGGAAGAGTCAGATGGAAGTCCACCTGAAAACTCAGGTGGACATTTGGATCATCATCCAATCTGGTTTGGAAATCCCCAAGAATGCTGAAGGAGTGGCACAGCATTACACAGAACGGGATGCCTCGCTGAAGAAGAAGATCGAGGCTGATGCAAAGGCAACCCAGATACTCCAATGCGGATTAACCAAAGAAGAACAGAACTGGGTGGACCCTTCAACAGTGCGAAGGAACTCTGGAGTAAGTTGATTGAATTGCACGAAGGTACCTCCGACACCAGAATCAGCAAAAGGGACCTACTACTGAACAAATTGTACACCATCAAAATGAACGAAGGCGAGTCAGCAGCCCACTCCACGCCTAGATCCAGGAGCTGATGAATGGTCTGCACACAATCGGTCACAAGGTAGAAAACCGTGACCTTATCAGGTATACCCTAAACGCCTTCCCAAGAAACACTTTGTGGGCATCTATGGTAGAGGCTTACAAAGTTTCTAGGGACCTTTCTAAAATTAAATTAGACGAATTATTTTCAGAATTAGAACTACATGAGCAGACTAACTGCACTTTAGCCGAGAAAGGTATTGCTTTTATTGCAGGAAAACCCAAGGAAAGGTGGCCAAGAAAAAGTCTCAACCTGCACCCGAGTCTGACTCAGACTCAGACTCAGAAGACAGCAAAGGGGATCGACCCAAGCTGGTTCGGCTAGCCCGGGACTACTACAAGGAGCTGAAGCATCAGACCAACAGAAGAAAAGCTAGCCGAAAGAAGGAGGATCCAGCTGAACCTTCAACGCCTAAGACCAAATCAAATGTAACCTGCTACGAATGCAACAAGAAGGAACACTACAAATCGGAGTGCCCTAATCTGAAAGAAGCCAAGAAGACTCGAAGGAAGAAGGCCCTTCAAGCCACATGGGATGAGTCTTCCTCGAAGAAGAAGAAGAGGCCCCACAATCGAACCTGCTCACCTCGGAAGACATCAACACCGGATCAGAATCGGATCCGGACGACGGAAAGCTCACCATTTCAGAGGACGACAAAATAATTGTAAGTGGTTATTCTAAAGTTGAATTAGCAGAGTTAATTACTTACCTATCTAGTAACTTGGCGAAAGCCAAAATCCGAGTCGAGTCCCTCCGACAGGAAGTAAAACTTCTAAAAGAGGGCGCTGACTCTAGATCTTTGACTGAGAAGGTTCAAGAAGGAACCTTTGCTCAAGTTGAAAATCTTAAGAAAGAGAACTCCTCCTTGAAAACTTAAGTCAAGGACCTTAGAGCAGCTTTAGAACGATTTACTTCGGGTTCCAAAGGTCTTGACATGATCCCTGGAAAACAAAAGTCCGTTCTAAATCGATCCGAGTTAGGGTATCGAACCAAGGCTAGACAAAGGTCATACTATGCTGTATTGAACCAGTCTAGACCCAAAGTTCAGGCATGGGTACCCAAACTTTGCCTGAATGACCAAGCTGGACCAAACTAGTATTGGATCCCCAAGGACAAGATTCATATCTTACCGAACCATCACCGTGGATTTAGTCTAGGGGGAGCCAACTTAAAAATAATTTTTATAGTTAAATGAATTTCTTTTCTTGTTTTAAATTGCATGATTGCTTGTTTATTTACTTTCTACAAATTATCATGCTTAGACCTAGGACTGGTTAGATTAAGGACTAAAATGATAAACTGAAATTTGAACAACATAGCATTGGGTGGAGGTGAGATGATAGTACGTTAGGGAAGCCATTTTGGCGGAACTAGCCGAACCTACCGATCCAAGACCCAAACTAGTTAGACCAAAATCTTTCAAGGAGTAACTTGAAGTTGGATTTTCGATAAAAGGCTTTGTCAAGGAAAGGGTTGATGATCCAATAAGGCTACGGCCAAAGAAGGCCTAGTGCCTCGCCAAGTCCTGGAAGTCATTATTGAAAACCAAATTCACTTTATTATTGTCAGATTTGAATCTAACACAGATTTTAATTAATCTTATATTCAACCATTTTTTTCAAATTTAAAGCATAATTAATTGTTTTTAAAATAAATTCAACTTTTTAAAATTAATCATTTTTTTCCAAAATAAAATCTTACTTCTATTAAAACCTGTCTCACAAATCTCATAAGTTTAACATGATTGATAACTCTAGATTGGGTGAGACAGACTAGGTTGTAAAAATCAATTTAAGCTATCCTTAATTCTAATTGGATCCAAATCAACAAAACTCTTTATGTGTAGGAACATAAAGATTTGGACCAATGGATGTTGGATAGCGGGTGCTCCAGACACGTGACTGGGGACAAATTGAAATCACCAAACTCAAGTTCAAGAACCTAGGCTCAGTAGCATTTGGCAACAATGCTTGTCACGCCCCGAGACCCAGGAGCCGCTGATCCAATATAAAATCGGACAGTACCTCCCCTGTCCGGCGGACAATTTACACATACATACAACATAATAGACATCACCACGCAGTTTAATTGGCCTCAGGCCTCAAAATATATATATATAGACACTAAGAAAAACCATAACACAAGGTAAATCATACCTGACTGCGGACCGGTCCGACTTATGACGAAACAACCAATACACAAAAACCCCTTAGGGCACACGACATACTCCCAAGACATATACAAGTCCAATAAGTAAATATAAAAATAGACACTACTAAGTACAAAACAAAACTATGCCATCGCGATGGGTAGGGACTGGCTGCTGGGCTCTTCTGGCGACTCCAAGTATCTCAACCTGAAATAAAAAAATATATGGCAACGGGGTGAGTCCATAACTCAGCGAATACCCAGCAGATATGCATAGTATGTTATAATAACAATAAGCATCTACGTTAATACAGTCTCATATCAACAATATGGAAAAACTAGTACTGGAAATACTGAGGTAGATACATACCAGAATCCAGCTAACCTGAAAAAAAGACAATGAATACCATGGAAATATCATTAGTCATATAATCTCAAATAACAAGTCTCCAGAATATGCATGTCAAACAAGTGCAAGAATCAAGTGCAGCAAACAATGCACGATGCAAAGTATGCACATGGTGCAATGACATGTGTCACCCCCTAGTCCCAGTCAGGATATCGTCCACGACGTCCGCGTGGGTAGAGCTGTGACAAACTGTACGCACCCTGCCATCACTGCTCCTGAGTGACCGGGTGGACAGGATGCTGACGGAGGACCACCCCCTACCCCATGTATACATGAGGGAGCTCCGCTCTCATCTCCTCGTGGCTCAGTACGAGAAGGGACCCCTGGCTGCTACCACGCCCGCGCTCACCCTACTCATAGTGGCCGAACGGAGCAATACAGAGCAAATGCACACATCTACGGTATCCACTAACCCATGAGTGGTCGTGCGTGCATATCATGTACCGGAAGACGATTAGGCTCAACCACAAGGGAGTCGCTGATCGCCGGCATGCAACAGTGCAAGGATGGTGTATGATAGATACACATACATAATAACTCAGGGATAACTAACAAGTATCCAGAACAGGCATAATAACTCAGGGATAACTAACCAGTATCCAGAACATGCATAATAACTCAGGGATAACTAACATGTATCCAGAACAGGCATAATAACTCAGGGATAACTAACCAGTATCCAGAACATGCATAATAACTCAGGGATAACTAACATGTATCCAGAACAGGCATAATAACTCAGGGATAACTAACCAGTATCCAGAACATGCATAATAACTCAGGGATAACTAACATGTATCCAGGACATGCATAATAGCTCAGGGATAACTAATAAGTATCCAGGACATGCATAATAACTCAGGGATAACTAACATGTATCCAGGACAGGCATAATAACTCAGGGATAACTAACCAGTATCCAGAACATGCATAATAACTCAGGGATAACTAACATGTATCCAGAACAGGCATAATAACTCAGGGATAACTAACCAGTATCCAGAACATGCATAATAACTCAGGGATAACTAACATGTATCCAGGACATGCATAATAGCTCAGGGATAACTAACAAGTATCCAGGACATGCATAATAACTCAGGGATAACTAACATGTATCCAGGACATGCATAATAGCTCAGGGATAACTAACAAGTATCCAGGACATGCATAATAAACCCGGCTAGCGTATAATCTTACTGCTATCTATAACCAACCATGCATAGCAATATGACAATATCTAAAAGATAAGTCAAAGGGTACCCGCCTCCAAGAGTAGATGTCCGTATCAAACGAACCTCCCGTCCGATAATCAGCAACGATAGTCCAATCAATGCCCTGTATCAAAGGCATATTGTTTAGCTACAATAATACATAATTTATAGCTAAACAAATTATCTCAATTAGGATCGTCTTAATTATCCCTTGTCATTTAACTAATCATAATTAAATGAATAGCCATAATTATCCAAGTTACCTAACTTAGATTCATGTTAGGTTTTCGAAACCCGAATCAATTAAGTTTAAGTTCAAATCTCCAAAACTAATCCAAGAGATTACCTCGAATAAACCCCAATCCTCAAACCTACTAGCTCCACAATCCAAGATACACATGACAAGCTCCTTTTAGGTTCAACATCACAATCCAACTGAAATTTGGCTAGCAAAACTATTTCATCTAATCTGATAAGAAATCAACTTAAACTCAACAAGGACAGTTTCATGAGAAACATCTCACACAATTCAAAAACCAACAAAGTTCATCCACGGCATCAAATTGCTTGCTTCCCAAACATTAACTCTACACAAATTCCTTCCAATAAAAGATCACAAACCAAATTCCACAGCAACTCATGATTCAACACCGACTCGACATCAAAACAGCTCCATCATCCCAATAAATTCATAGAACCAGAATTCAAAAACAAAACAGCAGGATTACAGCTAAAGCCAAGACCACCTCCACAACATAAACTCAATTAGACATATCTAATCAGATGCTAGAGCTTAAGCCCAATTAGGATATGTATTGTCAAAATCTTATCTCACGAAACTCTATTGTAGCCTTCCCTCTGCTCCGATAGTCTTAGCAGTTGAGGAGAAGGAAGATCAAACAACACATCCCAACAACATCAACACCGTGCCATCCAGCTTATGATAGGAAAAGAGAATAGTCCATACTAAAGCATTTACATAAGCATTTTAACCACTACACTACTTCAAATGAATTAAACAAAACATCTATCCAACTAACAAATCTAATTCCATGTTTAATTCAACCCAAATCCACTCCAAAACCGATCACCATAATTAATCAGCTCCTAATTCATATCATACAATTTCCAATTCAACTTGTCCTTACCTGGTTTAGCTGTATCGGTTGTATCCTTGCCAAATCCAACCTTACCTAGCTGATCACCTGCCGAAAACCCAAACTCAGCAACAGAAGAAGGAAATCTGCAAATCTCAATCCATTTGGATAACAGGTCATCCAAAAATCCAGCCCAAGCAAACCAAATCTCACCTAGTGAAGCAAATGGCGTCGACTCGCTGTGATTAGTCACGACAAGGTGCAGCCACAGCGAGAAGTCCCTCCCGCTCTAGCGTAGACGACTGAAGAGGGCGCTACAACGGTATTTGCTTGCTCGTGCGAGGGCTGAGCGAAGTCGACGTTGTCTCTGTTGCTCGCGTGGAAGAAGGCAACGCCCCCGGCTTGCTCACGCGAGGCTGGAATCCGCAGGTGAGATGTGCCCTCGGTCGGACGAAGAGAAGGAGAGGGAGATAGATGCATCGGACCTCCATCGCGCGTGGTCCATGTTGTCGGCGTCGGCGGGGGACGATGGCTAGGGCAACGCGGAGAGGGAGAAGAGAGACACTCAAGTGAATCGGGTGGCTGTGGCTTTGGCTGCGGCGAAGGTAGAGGAGAAGGGGTCGGCTGCGTTAGGGCTCGCGAAGGGAGAGGGAGTGAAAAGTAAGGGTTATAAAGGGGTGGGGCTTTTTGCAAGAAGACCCCTCACTTTTCTAATATCCAAATCTCTCCCTTAGGGCTTTTTAACCCTCCACTTTATTATAATGCATCTCCATAAACCTCTAGGGTTAGATTATTTACCCTTTCAAAATTTAAGAGTTTACCGGTATACCCTTGATAAGTTTTAAGTTTTTATAATAAAGCCCTTTGGGCTCCTCCCGTAAGCCGGAAACCCTAAACTCTATCCGGAAAAATCTCGAAAAATTTTTTGATCCGGATTTTCGAATTGTCGTATTTTACAATGCTACACTCAAAGTCATGGGTCAAGTAACATTGAACTCAAATCTGATTTTGTAATTAAAAAGGTACTATTGGTTGAGAACTTTAAATTTAATTTGCTTAGTATAAGTCAATTATGTGATACTGGTTATGTAGTTACCTTCACCAACTCTGACTGCCTGATTAGAAATTTGCAAGACTCAGAAGTCATGCTTAAGGGCACTAGGAAAAATAACGTTTATACTATAAACCTACCCTTAGTACCTAAATGCTTCTTAACTCAGTTAGAAGAATCAAATCTCTGGCATAGGGGATTAGGTCACACTAATCTAAGATTAATTTCAAAAATCAACCAACTTGGTCTAATTAAAGGAATACCAAAAATTAAGAACCATGAAAACATGATATATGAATCATGCAACAAAGGTAAACAAACCAGGTCTAATCACAAACAAATTCAATCAGACCTAACTCAAACCACACTTGAGCTCCTGCACCTTGACCTATTTGATTCACATGGAGCTAAGTCAACAAGTGGAAACCGATACTGCTTAGTAATTATAAATGATTACTCTAGGTTTACTTGGGTAAGGTTCTTAAAGACTAAGGATGAAACCCTAAACCTGTTTATTGATTTTTGTAAGATAATAGAAAATCAAAACGATACCAAAATCAAAAGACTTAGGAGTGATCACAGGGGAGAGTTTGAGGATCAAAGGTTCGAGGAATTTTATAGAATAAATGGGTATATTCATGAATTCTCAACCCCCCAGCAAAATGGGATAGTAGAACGGAAAAATAGAACCCTACAGGAAGCCGCTAGGACTATGCTTAATAAATTCAACCTAGCTAACCAATTTTGGGCAGAAGCAATTAGTACGGCTTGCTATATCCAAAATATGGTCCTAATCAACAAACGACTTAATAAAACTCCCTATGAATTATATTACCAAAGACTTCCAAACCTACATTACCTAAGGGTCTTTGGATGCAAAGTCCATGTTCTAATCACCAAAGACTATCTAGGTAAATTTCAATCTAAGTCATCCCCTGGAATAATTTTAGGATATTCAACAACAAGTAGGGCCTATTGGGTCTACAATAAACAAACTAACAAAATTGAAGAAACAACCAATTTAATATTTGATGAGGAAACTAATTCAAAATCTAATAATCCAGATCTAAATCCATCATATATTGATCAGGAAGAAATGAACAAATTATTGAACCATCAATTGAACCACTAGTTGAACCTCTAAATGAACTGACTATTGAATCAACTACTGAGTCAATTGAACCAATAATTGAACCAAACCGAGTAATTGAGCCAAATACTAAACCGAACTGTCCAGCCGAACCTGAGACTGAACCAAGTAATAGAAGAACCAAGAAACTCAACTCAGTCACCCAACTGATCAAATTGTGGGTGATCCAACCTTAGGAGTCAGAACTAGGTCTTCCTATAGAAATCATAGTCAGATCACACTGATTTCAAAGATTGAATCTAAGACTATAGAGGAAGCCTTACCTGATCCTGATTGGATCATAGCAATGCAAGAGGAATTAGCCCAATTTGAAAGGAACCAAGTCTGGGAACTAGTACCTAAACCTGAGGGCAAATCCATTATTGACACTAAGTGGGTATTTAGGAATAAGCTAAATGACCAAGGGGAAATAGCTAGAAATAAAGCCCGCTTAGTAGCTAAATGGTTCAGTCAAGTCGAAGGGTTAGACTATGACAAAACCTATGCCCCAGTAGCCAGACTTGAGTCTATTAGAATGTTACTAGCCTTTGCAGCCCATAAAGGATTTAAACTCTACCAAATGGATGAAAAGTCAGCCATTCTGAATGGGTTTATTAGAGAAGAAGTCTATGTAGGGCAACCCCCCGGTTTTGAGGACTTAGAAAAACCTGACCACGTTTACAAACTCAATAAGGCACTGTATGGACTAAAACAAGCTCATAGGGCATGGTTTGAACGCCTATAAACCAACCTCATTTCTAAGGAATTTAACCAAGGATAAATTGACTCAACTCTTTTTGTTAAGACCTTAGAAAAAGACATCTTTATTGCCCAAATCTATGTTGACGATATAATTTTTGGATCCACCAACTCAAATTTCTTAAAAGAATTTGTAAAAATAATGGAAAACGAATTCGAAATGAGCTTAATTGGTGAGCTCAACTTCTTTTTAGGATTCCAAATTAAGCAAACTAAGGATGGAAATTATGTTAATCAATCCAAATATGCTGAGTTAATAAAGAAATTTAAAATGGATAACTCCAAAAGCATAAGTACCCCTATGGCCACAAATGTAAAAATAGATAGTGACCCTGATGGTAAACCTGTAGATCTTAAACTATATCGAAGTATGATTGGTAGTCTACTTTACCTTACAGCCAGCAGACCTGATATCCTTTTCGCTATAGGAATGTGTGCTAGATACCAAACCTGTGCTAAGGAAACACACTTAGCAGCCCTAAAAAGAATACTTATATACATCAAGGGCACCCTTAATGTAGGCATTTGGTATCCTAGGACCTCAACCTTTGACCTATCAGGATACTCGGATTCTGACTATGCTGGATGCAAACTAGATAGAAAGAGTATAAGTGGAAGATGCCAACATTTAGGAAATAGTCTATGTTGAGGCAATCAGCCCTGAGATAATCTGGAGGATCATAGAGTTTTGATGTGTGTGGGCAATATGGTTAAGTTAGGGTTTATTGTGTTCTCAAATGTGTACATGAGTGTGCAGGTGTACAGGTACACATGGACTTGGTTGATGTCTTCGGGTGAAGGATGGCATGGAGGCAAGCTGGAGGCTTGCGTGCGCATCCGAGGGACCGCTGGATATCAAGGACGATGAGCCGAGGGACGCGGACTTCGAGGCGTACGTGAAGGGTGGCATAGAGGCAAACTAGAGGTTTGCATGCGCATCCGAGGGACGAGGGCTGAAGATGAAGAAGGCGTGAAGGCAACAGTCAAGGCTGCTGGTGAAGAGTCAACCGGGTTGTGAGGGTCTGAGTATGAGTGTTTGTACTCAGGGGCTAAGCCGAGGGTTTGAGTGCGAAGAGACTCGTACTCGGGAGTGAAACCCTAGGCTTAGGTTAGACCAATCGACTGGCCAAAGGGCAGTCGACTGGTGTGGGCTGGAACAGGCTGGCAGATTCGAACGATGTACTGTAACGGTCGAATCTGAGTGGCACCAATCAACTGCCCTAGGGGCAGTCGACTGGTAGCGTCTGTTTCAGATTCGAGCACTATTTAAAGGGGCTCGTTTCAGGCTACTATCTCTTGACGAAACTCGCTTGGGTAAAGTGAGTTAGTAGTCTTTTGTGCCCAGATCTTGTCAAAATGATTGTGGTGAGGTTTCTCCACCCACAAGGATCGACGAGGGCTAGCCGGAGGTTATCCAGGGATTGATCCACCGATGGATTCTTGGAATAGTCACCCGTCCGGGGTGGATACCAAGTAAATCAGGTTGTTAGCATTGTTTTCTATTGTTAGCTTATTTTATTTGTATTTCCGCTGCGCAACTAACCACCTTGTAGAGATTCAACCGAAAAAGTGCTATTCACCCCCTCCCCCCTCTAGCACGCCAGTCGATCTATCAGTTGGTATCAGAGCGAGGATAGCTCTTGATCAGACTAACCGCCGAGGGAGCACACGCTAGAGGAAGAAGAACATGGAAGATAAGTTGGGGCAAGACATCAACACATCACCATCCTACAGTCATGAAGAATTCCTCCATTGGATAGCAAGGATGGAAAATTGGCTAGGAATGGATTGGGAGTGTAGAATGACCATTGAAGACCCCTTTGAAATTTCGAGAGACAAGCACGGCAAGAGGCTTCAGCCTAGATATTGGACAGATGAACAACGAGAGCAATCTATGGCAAACGAGAAGGTAATCAATATTTTGATCGATATTTTACCTAAAAATGTGTTGAGTTGTGTAGGAGAATATGAAAGTGCTTATGAGTTATGGAGCAAACTAGAAGAACTTCACAAGAACCCTGCACAAGCTCAACTAGTGGAAGAATCTGAAGAACTAAGCTTAAGGGTCCAAGAAGACCAAAATGAAGGAAAAGTGTCAAGTTCATCAAGTGAAGTTGAAAACTCGAGTGAGGAGCCATTCACCTCATCAAGAGAGGAAGAGGAAGTATTAGCATCAAGAGTTGATGGGGGGAGAGGCCCTCAACTATACAAGAGCAAGAGAAAGCTCCCATCTCTGCCAAAGTCAAATCAAAAGAGCATATTATATGCTTTGGTTGCAACAGAAAGGGGAACTACAAGGACAAGTGCCCGAAAGATAAAAAGGAGGTACACGCTAAACCTATTTCAATTAATTTAAATTCTAACATGGGGTATAGGAATGAGAAGGCTAAAAAGGAGAAAAGAAGGAATATTAGATACTTTACATGCGGGGAGCTAGGGCATTACCATACAAAATACCCAAGAAAGGAGAGTTGAAAAAGATGGAGCACCTTAGAAGATGGGAGAAAGAGGAAAAGAGAAGGAGCTCACATCAAGGGGGAGCTACAAAGGTAAGGGAGGTAATCCCTAACTCTATTTATGCTCAAAGTTCTTCCATGAATGCTAGAAATGTAAACAATTGCTTGCCTAGATGTAATTTTTGTTTCAAATATCATGATAGAACCAAAAACACTTTTGCATGCCAAAATATTCAAAATTCTATGTTTCATAATAAACCTAGGAATTCTAGGACTGAGGACCAAGTCATAAACCCTAAGAAAGGGAAAATATACCTAGAAAAGTGGGTAAACCTAGAAATGATCAAATTAGGTCTAATGACTCTAAGGTTAGGAAGTTAGAAAAGGAAAATCATGTTTTGAGAGCAAAACTTGATAAGTTAGAGAAAAACCTAGATAGAATCATAGAAGGTCAAAGGGGGCAAGCATGATGCAAAAAGATAAATCTCTTAGGAATGGTAGACCGGATTTAGGATACCACCCTAGGAGAGCAAATGATGATAAAATGTCATATTCAAGAGTGCCCTATAACTATGGTAGAGAGAAGGTCAGAAATGGCAAAGAAAAGCCATCTAAGGAAAAAGGAAAGAAATTGACCAAGCATAAGGTCTATAGGGTTAAGAGAGTCAGAGTAGAAGGTCAAGAAGCACCGGAGGAGCACCGGTGTGGTCTTGCCTTTGTAGAAGAATTACCTAGGGAGGTAACTTGGGCTAGGAGCTCAAGGGAGAGTTCTAGAAGCAAAAATAGGATCCATGGTCAATGGATCTCAGGTGGTTTCCTTCTAGGAGATTAAATGGACTATAGGGTGTACCAAGAGGTTCAAACGACTAAGGATAGTCTCAATCCTAGAGAATTGGCACACTAAAGGGAGAATTATTGTGAAAAAGGAAGAAATTAGGATTATACTTGAGGGGAATTGATTTTAATACTTAAACATCATATAATTTGATGCTATCAGTAGATTATGAATGAGTATGGGAAGAAGGATCAAAGTGAGGTCAAAATTAGAACTTCTGGATTAGTTTCATTGATACAATTTAGAGAGACTTAAGGTTTGTACCAATCTTGGGATTCGGGGTGATTTTGATTAAGATTATATTTTTCCCAAGTAGATATAGGATCCACAAATCTCTCCTTGAAATTTCAGATTTTTTGGAGATTTGTGGAATTAGTTAGGCCTTTCTGAATTTCAAGCTGGAAAACTGAAAAACTCAGTATCAGTCGACTGCCCTACTGGCAGTCGACTGGTCCAGGACTGGGAACCTACTGTAAGTTTTACCAGTCGACTGGCCATAAGGTAGTCGACTGGTTGTGACTGTAAATACATTCTGTAAGGTTTCCCAGTCGACTGGCCTCCTGCCAGTCGACTAGGACCCGGGTTTTATAAAAGGAAATGGGCGCGCCAAGGGAGCCAAACTCTAGGGTTTTGGCGATTTACCCGGTGATCTTCTCCTCTCTCAAGCTCCTCCTTCATCCTCAAGCCCTTCTAAGCCCTAAAATTCCTCTCTAAGTCCTCTAACCCCGATCTACCCCTAGGGTTTGTTAAAACCTCTCCTCTTCAAGTCAATCCTTCAAAACTCAACACCATGAAAACATTAGCGAAAAGGTATTGTGATTTAAGGTTTATTTCTCTATTTAAACTGTGTTGTGATACTAATATGATATCTTGTATATGTTTTCTTTGGTATTTTCTCTTTTGGGGGGTATCTTGATATACATGCATGTGTTTGGTATCTTAGGGTTGTGTCTAAGAGATCTAGGGGTGAAGGTTCATCCCGTCCATGTCCGCAAGCTCCACAAGAGGCCATATTTAGGAGCTTAGAATGTAAAAAGAGGTTTGAAGAGAATGAGTTTGTCCCAATGCATTGTCGGTACTTAAACAAAGCCTATTTCCAAGAAAAAGCACCTCAGATTATTGAGATGGTCACCCATTTTGGCATTGAACAGCTGGTTTATTGTCAACATGATGTTAATATTGATTTGTGCAAGGAGTTCTATGCAAACTTGACGTGTATTGACTCAGAAAACAATGTTTATGAATCTAGAGTGGCCGGTGTTACCATCCCCTTCACATCCATGATTTTGGCTAGTTTTCTAGAGTGTCGGGCTCCAAACAATGTTAATACTTATTTTCCCAACATTATTGAGCCGCTTGAGTTTCCAGATGTGACCATCGATCAGATTCACCTGGACTATTTTAGAAGACATAGGCATGAATCTGAGCATACCTTTGATACTAAACCCATGAGTCCATTTAGTCATGTTCTGTACAAGATTGTTATAGAGTGTCTCCTACCCATTGTTACTAAGGGGAGGGTAAGGATTCGATTGCCTCACCTAGTAATGATGTATGCTCTTGAGCGAAGGTTGGACATAAATGTGTCTCTTCATGTATTTACCTCCATTTGCCACTTTTCCCAAAGCGTTAATGGGAAAATTTATATGTCTTTCTGTCATGTGTTGACTGAGTTTTTCCAATTGCGATTCGGTATTCGCGTCACCAGTGGTCAGGTCAAGCACCTGTCCAAGGACTATGACCAGATTGGCACACGCCAATTGTCCTTGGTAGGTATAGAGAGTCGGCAGGGGACATTTGTCTGGAGGGAACGTTCAGAGTCATCGAGTTTAGATGAGGAGCCTGGAAAGTTGGTTACACGTGCAGAGTTCACCCAGCTCCGATCCGATATTCACCAGCTTCAGGAGGATGTTTATGTCATCCGTGAGGATATTCACAAACTTCAGCAGACGGAGCAGAGGATTGAGATGGCAGTTGATGGGATTACCAACCGTCAGGAGGACATGTACGAGATGCTACGACAGCTGCATCTCGTGTATCAGGCTCCACCTCCTCCTCCTCCTCCTCCAGGCGGTGATGATCCTATGTTCTGACCAGCTGATGCAGTTTTTGTGAGCAGTTCAGTGTTGAGAGCATTGTTATTTGATGTATTATCATATCTCTCAAACTTCTCATTCTGACATTGTACTATTTAGATGAATTCAGGGCTTTGGCCCTAGCTTTTTTTTTAGGTTTTATGTCATGACTATCTCCGTGTTTCATGTATAAAACATTTATGTATTGCCTTAGTATGAAGATTTATGTCATGTGTTATCTTGACTTGTATTATTGTTTTTCTACTAAAATACATGATTTAAGTTTTGTTTGAGAACAAGTTGTGTTAATGATATGTTATATGTTTTGAGTTGAGATCTCTAAATATGTGTTCATGATATGATTTGGAAATTCTATCATGTTTGGTTGAGAATCAAATGATGGGGTTTGTATATAAAAGGGCATGATCATTTAGACCTAAGAGAGAAAGAGGGGGAGCTTTTGTCAAAATGGAAGTATCTATATGAAAAAGAAAAGGTTGGGAATCTTTCTATGTCAACTGGAAGTGAATGAAATTGGCACCTATAGGAAATCATGATTGAATTTCAACATTGATACAAAGTTGACACTATTTGAAGCTTTTAGGGTTTGTACCAAAAGTCAAGCACGGTTGTTGTTTTTCATGAACCAATATTTTTCTAGGGTAGGGAATACATTAACAAGTGTGTTTGCAAAATTTCACATTTTTACGGATCTTCTAGAATTTTTTACGCGTTTCTGAATTTCGGCTGAAAATTTTGAAAATTGCGTATCAGTCGACTGCCCTGGGGGCAGTCGACTGGTAGTGTGGTCAGATTGTGAATTTAGATTTCTGAGGGGTTTTTCAGAAATCTAGTTGAAGTTCTATTTGGCACCAAGGGTAGGGTTGCTTGAGGTAACGTTTTGATGGTATCAAAGGGGGAGAACTTGAGTGTTAAGTTAGGTTTGGGTTGAAACTTAACCTTGATTGATTTGTGAAACCTTGGAGTTAAGTTGGGAAAACATAACTTGGAATTAGCAATAAGAATTGAAAATTGGGAGAAAGCATAGGTTAAGGGGGAGGTTGCCGCTTGTGTGTTATGCTTTGATATTCAATTGCTATTGCTTTAGTTATTGCTTTTTGTTATTGTTATTGCTATATATTTACCTAACTTAACATATTGTCACACATCAAAAAGGGGAGATTGTTGAGGCAATCACCCTGAGATGATCTGGAGGATCATAGGGTTTTGATGTGTGTGGGCAATATGGTTAAGTTAGGGTTTATTGTGTTCTCATATGTGTACATGAGTGTGCAGGTGTACAGGTACACATGGACTTGGTTGATGTCTTCAGGTGAAGGATGGCATGGAGGCAAGCTGGAGGCTTGCGTGTGCATCCGAGGGACCATTGGATAGCAGGGACGATGAGCCGAGGGACGCGGACTTCGAGGCGTACGTGAAGGGTGGCATGGAGGCAAACTGGAGGTTTGCATGCGAATCCGAGGGACGAGGGCGAAGATGAAGAAGGCGTGAAGGCAACAGTCGAGGCTGCTGGTGAAGAGTCAACCGGGTTGTGAGGGTCTGAGTATGAGTGTTTGTACTCAGGGGCTAAGCCGAGGGTTTGAGTGCGATGAGACTTGTACTCGGAGTGAAACCCTAGGCTTAGGTTGGACCAGTCGACTGGCCAAAGGGCAGTCGACTGGTGTGGGCTGGAACAGGCTGGCAGATTCGAACGTTGTACTGTAATGGTCGAATCTGAGTGGGACCAGTCGACTGCCCCAGGGCAGTCGACTGGTAGCGTCTGTTTCAGATTCGAGCCCTATTTAAAGGGGCTCATTTCAGGCTACTATCTCTTGACGAAACTCGCTTGGGTAAAGTGAGTTAGTAGTCTTTTGTGCCCAGATCTTGTCAAAGTGATTGTGGTGAGGTTTCTCCACCCACAAGGAGCGACGAGGGCTAGCCGGAGGTTATCCGAGGATTGATCCACCGACGGATTCTTGGATTAGTCACCCGTCCGGGTGGATACAAGTAAATCAGGTTGTTAGCATTGTTTTCTATTCTTAGCTTATTTTATTTGTATTTCCGCTGCGCAACTAACCACCTTGTAGAGATTCAACCAAAAAAGTGCTATTCACCCCCCCTCTAGCACGCCAGTCGATCTATCAGTCTAGTCAGTTGGTGTAGTAGAAAGCAACACTGCGTATCTTGTCCACAACCGAAGCTGAGTATGATGCTTTAGGAGAGTGTGTAGCACAACTCTTATGGATGATGCACACTCTTAAGGACTTCCAGCTTGATTACTCCCAAACCCAAGTTTACATTGATAATATAAGTTCAATTAACCTAACTAAGAACCCAATCCAACACTCTAGAACTAATCATATAAACGTTAAACACCACTTCGTAAGAGATCATGTAGCTAGGGGTGAGATAGTCCTTAAGCATGTAGACTCAAAATCTAACTTAGCTGATATCTTCACCAAACCCTTATCTGAGTCTGAGTTCAGCTCACTTAGAAGGCAGTTAGGGTTATGCTTGGTAGAATATGACTGCTCTACTTGTGCTTCTTTTCAAAAACTGTTTTATTTCTTATTTCATTTGAAAAATCATTTTTTTAAAAATGATTTTCCGACTTAGCTTTCTTTTCAAAACTTACCCCTTTCAAAACTAGGGCTTTTTCGCAAATGGACTTAGCTTAGGCCCTAACCCTAGAACTGCATGCACCTATAGATCTAGAAGCTAGCATCTCACATGCACCTTAGGGTACTTTTGATTGATAACCTAGGCTGGGTTGAGATGCTTAGGTCTATGCCTTGATTCAAGATGCTTTAAGTCAGTGCATCTGCAATAATTGGGGCACTAAATACCAACTGAGCAGCAATCAGGTTAAGTGTCAAGCATAGAAAATATAACTTGATCAGATCACTTAACTTGACTAACCCTAGCAAAAGCTACTGTTTATAATAGTTAGTAAGTAGCTAACTGGGTTAGATATGACCCGAAAGAGAAAATTGAAATTGATTTGGTCCAGTTTAAACTTAGAAATGGTTCAGTACAACACCTTACTTTTATTACTCAGTTTTTTGCTATATTTTTTTTGATATATGGCAAAGGGGGAGAGATTGGAAAGGAGAGAAGGTTTTAAAATCTAATTTTTTTCAAATTAAATTTTTTTCCCTTTATCTCCTTTTTCAAAAAGTAAAGTAATTCAAAATCACTTGGAAAATTTATTAAGTGTTATAAATTCAAAATTTTGCTTGAAAATTTTTTCTAAGTATTAAAACTGCTTGAAAATTTTTTAAGTGTTAAAACTTCAAAATCAGCTTAGAAAATTTTCTAAAGTGCAAAAACTAAGTGTTTTGGAAATTATTTTAAGTATTTAATGTTGGAAACCGGATGGCTAGAGAGGGGGGGTGAATATAGTCAAACACAATTTCTTGCTCTTTGATACTTCTGCGTGATCAGATTAGTAGCAGCGGAAACAAAACACAGAAGCAGAAATAAAGAACAGCAAGCAAAACACAAAAGGAAAGCAAACCGACGCTAACACCTCGATATACATGGTTCAGGGATAACTTGCCCCTACTCCTTGGCGTGCCCGTAAGGTGGACGATCCCTTGATCGTCGGCAGATCAAGCCCCAGTGAACCCGGATAAGATAGTGCCTCCTTCTCGGTGGAGAAACCTCTCCACAGATCTCACGGATGATAGAACTTGAGTACAGGAGATCACACAAGAAGGAACACTCACAAAGCTCTCACAGGAATGCAACAAGATCGCTTAAGCACAAAGCAACAGAGAGCACGAATACAGCCCAGCCAAACTTCCCAAGTTTTTATCATGTTCGCCACCACTCCTCTGCATCCAGCTTTGTCTCTTAAGCTCCTACTCAACGTCGCCAACTCCATCAGCACCACTGACTCACACCCTGACCCACTGACCTCTCTGAGCACTCAGTCCACTGGACACTCCTCCAGCTGAGCCTCCGTCAGTTGCCAGTCGCGCCTTCGTCAGTTGCCAGTTGCGCCAGACACCGTTGAGACCTGAAAACACAATAGATCCAAACCTGCTCCAAGGAAAGCCTCCCATTGACCCTCCTTGAGTGTTTGAATCACCTGCTATCACCTGCACACTCCAAAAGAGGCTTAGCAATGCATATCAAAAAGAAATCAGTAAGTAGCAAAGAATCGGCAATGAAAACAGACTTCTGACAGCGTATTTGAATTAAAGTTCTGCTCCTGATCGGTCGCCAGACGGATCAGGGAGGACCCTGATCGGTCACTAGACCGATCCAACAGACTTCTGCACACTCCTGATTGGTCCCCAGACCAATCAGGCTCCTGCCTGATTGGTCACCAGACCAATCAGGCAGCTTCCTGACTGATCAGGAGTCATCCTGATCTGTCATAGTGAGAACCTTGCGACAAATGATCGTTCACTAGTCCGATCTGAATAGTATCCCTGATCGGTCACCAGACTGATCAGGAGCAGATCAGCAGGGGAACTCAACTCACTGTGGGCTCCCTGATCGGTCACCAGACCGATCAGGAGCTGTGCAGTGAGTGAAACACATACTCCCTGATCGGTCACCAAACCGATCAGTCAACGCTGGATCGGTCACCAGACCGATCCACGAAGGAGCACCGTGCCAATCTTCCTGATCGGTCACCAGACTGATCCAGGGGCTCCAACCTAGCCTTCCAAGCTAGGATTTCATCCACCATAGCCCTCCAAGCTAAGGATTTTTCACCTAACCCTCCAAGTTGGGAATTTGCACCTAACCCTCCAAGTTAGGACTTTTCACCTAGCCCTCCAAGCTAGGACTTTTCACCCAACTCTTCCGGATTAGGACTTTCCAAACCTAGCCCTCCAAGCTAGGACCTGACCCTCCAAGCCAGGACTTTTTCACCTAACTCTCCAAGATGGGACTTTTCACCTAACCCTCCAAGTTAGGACTTTTCACCTAGCCCTCCAAGCTAGGACTTTTCACCTAGCCCTCCAAGCTAGGACTTTTCACTCACCTCTTCCGAATTAGGACTTTTCAACACTTGGCTTCACTCACCAGGACCCGGCTTCACTCACCGGGATTTCTCACACCTAACCCTCCAGGTTAGGATTTCAATCAACACGTGCCTAATCACTAATCAGGACTTAATCATCATCATAATCAGAATCATAATCAACCTAAACTAAAATTGATGTCAACACCAAAACAACAATCAGGGCCAGACTGCATCAACAATCTCCCCCTTTTTGTTATTTGACAACCCGATTTAAGTTTAGGTATCAATTAATTCAATCCTCATAAGGGAATCATGATCCTTCCCCTATAATAACCATAAACTTAATCAGTCATTCTCTTCCCCTTTGTCAAACATCGAAAAGGGTATGGTTATTAAGATTAAACATACCTCCCCCTCAAACCAAGGGTCTCTCCCCAAACCCAAAATAATCAAAGGATACTTTTTGAATCGCATATAAGAGGCATATACCATAAATGTATCATGGCAATAATGTATATGCATCATACGCTAAAAAGTGTGAATTTCACATGAAAACATATACAGAATAATATCATGGTCAAGCATGTATATGTTTCATATGACAAGTAATAATGCAGCTTCATCAGACTTATGATTGATACAGAAAAATTTCTGATGTATCTATGAACAATCAGTTTTCAGAAAAATTTCTATAATTCTGATTCATTCAAGATGAGACTGCATTAACATTCGAAATTTCAAGTGAAGACATATACAAAAGTATATCATGGTCAAATATGTATATGCTTCACATGACAAGTAAGGAATGCATCTGTATCTGACACATAGTCCTGATTGGTCTCCGTGACCGATCAGGTTCATTGATCACGTGATACAGAAACATATCTGATTAGTCTGGGGAGTGATCAAATTTCAGAAAAATTCCGAAAACTCTGATACATTCCTGATCAGACTGCATTAACAATTTGCATTCCACAATAGGGATGTAGACTCTATTGAGATTCGTTATTTCAGAAAATTTCCAAAACACGACATTAAGAACAAGAGTCATGACTCAACAAAACCCTTTCTTAAGAATTTGAACATTCCAACATAGGTTTGTATCAAATTAGTATTAGGTTTTGTTCCAAGTATCTTAACCATCATCCTACTACTCAGTTATATTGATACTTCATCAAAATTGATGAAGGGGGATTGGTCTGAGGAGTAGTCTGATACAAGTGATCATTGTTGATCTGATCAGTCACCGGACCGATCAGTATGATTCCTGATCGGTCACCAGACCGATCAGGGTGAGTCCTGATCGGTTGGTGGACCGATCAGGTCTGATACAGTATGTTTTCTGAAATTGATCAGTTTCAGAAATAAATTTGTTTCACTGTACAGTTTAAGAAACGAGATTTCAGAAACCCTAATTCAATTAGATTCAATCCCATTGATCCTAAAGGGTTTCTTTTAACCAAAAAGTATTTCCCAAACTAAAATAATCATCATGATTTGTGTCAAAGCATAGAGGTAATCCATTTGATTCTAAGGGTTCCCTTAATCAAAATATATGTCATGATTTGTGTTAGAGCATGATCAGTATTTTCTATGCATGAAATTGAATATCAAAACATGTTTGTATCA
The DNA here is from genome assembly GCA_024364735.1 of Boesenbergia rotunda. Taxonomy (NCBI): domain Eukaryota; kingdom Viridiplantae; phylum Streptophyta; class Magnoliopsida; order Zingiberales; family Zingiberaceae; genus Boesenbergia; species Boesenbergia rotunda. The sequence goes on from JAGFNQ010002839.1 coordinate 148,097, forward strand.
AAGCATGATCAGGTTCCCAAAATCTAAGTTGGATACTTCAAAACAGATTTGTATCAAGTCATGATAAGTATATTCCAAGCATGATCAGTGGGAAATCAAACAAGGCATGGAACTTAAAACATCATAACCTATGTGATCATGTTGTTCTTAACCAAAATTAGGTTTGTGCCAATTCCAATGGATGATCAAAATTCCAAAACATGCTTATTTCACATCATGATCAATTTAAGCTATGTGTTCATATTGTTTTTAATCAAAATGAGCATGTCATAGATTAATGTTAATCATCCAAACATCAAAGTCACGGCATACTCATCTAGATTCATCTCCAAAATAATAAGAAAAGCTTAAGCCTAGGCCTTAAACTCATGTTCTTTGTCTAATCATGTATTGTGAGATTTTCATAGTGATTTTCGAATTAGCACTAACTAATTCATGTGTCCATACTTGTTCAATAGCATGCCTTCATGTTGTCTAACACATACAAGAAAATCATGGCATACTTGATCATGTTCACCAAACAAAATATCTTAAGCAAAACCTAAGTCCAAACCTTAAGCTCATGTTCTTTGTTTGGTGATGCCTTATTAGTACAAACTATGTGTTAATCCTTATTCTTTAGCATGCATTCATGTTGTATAACATATACAAGAAAATGGGTTCCTTAGGCTTGACATAAGGCATATCATAAACCATGAATTGTAGGAAAACATAAATAGCAACAATCAAATCAATTGTCCTAAGCAATCCATGACAAGGACAAGTTATGTGCTTCTCTAAACTATCCATGTAATATCATTTTCCATGTTTATTTTGAACTAGTTTAATCCTGTACATGGATATATCATCAAATGTCGTATGAAAACTTTTCTTATTGCCCAAATGAGATTTCATGAATCACTAGCCAAAGGATTGCTTGTTATAAGAACTAAGAAAATGAGCTCAAAGCATTTAATTCGAATTTTCCATAACCAACCATGTGAATGATAGTTTTTTCTTGGTCATGGGTTTGGAGCACCAAATATCAACCACCCATATTGATAGATGCTCCCCCTCAATCAAAGCTATACAATTCTAAATATGGAGGTTTTAGGTACCCAAATTTTGGGACCTAATGAATCTACAATGAATGACTTTGGCACCCATGCCTTAGTCATTTTCTTCTTAACCTTTTGAACCCTAGAATCATTTGATGATCTAAATTGGGTTCTTGACATTAATGATACAAAGGTTGGTTCCTTAGGTCGGTAACCTATACCGGCCTTATTGTAAACCGCCCTTTGGGAATTGAGTATCATGTCTAAGGTTTTGGAGCTAGATGAGAATTTCTCAAGAACATTCTTGAGATTTTCAACTTTGCTCTTTATGTCCTTATTATCATTCTCAAGGGTCTTAACATGCAAGTCATCAATGTCCTCAACCTTAGAGGATTTCAATTCTTTTACTTCCAACCTTAATGCTTTGACTTTGGCCTTAGATTTCTTAAACATTTTTGTCAAGCACGCTATTGTTCTATAGCATTTGTCTAACTCCGGAGAGATTACCTCTTCATCATCCGAAGATGATGAAGGCGCGGTTGAGGAGCTTGAAGATTCATCACTGCTTCCTTCACTTGAATTCTCTACTGCCATGAAATCAAAATGATGGAAGTTCTTCTCCTCCTCTTCATTCTTCTTCTCCTTTCTTTTGTTACCTGTCACACAAGCAAACCCTTTCTCTTTTGGGCTTATGTTAGAGATCTCGTGTAGCTCCATCTCACAAAACAAATCCTCTAACTTAACAAAAGATAAGTCCTTGGAAACCTTGTAAGCATCCACCATGGATGACCACAAAGTATTCCTAGGGAAGGCTTTGAGTACATACTTCACTAGGTCTCTGTTTTCTATCTTTTCATCAATGGAGTGGAGACCATTCAATACTTCTTTGAATCGACAATGAAGCATACTTACAGTTTCATTTTTTCCCATGGTGAGACTTTGGAGTTGGTTAAGAAGGAGGTCCTTCTTGGCTGTCCGGGTTTCATGAGTTCCTTCATGGAGCTCAATAATCTTATTTCTTAGATCTTTAGCACTTGTAAAAGGATCCACCTTGACCAACTGATCCTTGGTCATCCCACATTGCAAGGCGACGATAGCTTTGGCATTAGCTTCCCCCTTCTTGACTTGCTCAGCCGACCAACTAGAAAACTCAAGCTCATTTCCCTCATGATCCTTTGGAGGGGAGAAACCCTCCTTCATTGAGAACCATATGTTCATGTTGGTTTTGAGGTAGAACTCCATCCTTGACCTCCAATATGAAAAATCAGTGCCGTCGAGGAATGGAGGTCGGTTTGTGCTGTAGCCTTCCCCTCCCATGGCCATCTTGTTGACTCTCGGTTGTTAATCCGTTAACAGAGCCCCAAGCTCTGATACCACTTGTTGGAAACCGGATGGCTAGAGAGGGGGGGTGAATATAGTCAAACACAATTTCTTGCTCTTTGATACTTCTGCGTGATCAGATTAGTAGCAGCGGAAACAAAACACAGAAGCAGAAATAAAGAACAGCAAGCAAAACACAAAAGGAAAGCAAACCGACGCTAACACCTCGATATACAAGGTTCGGGGATAACTTGCCCCTACTCCTTGGCGTGCCCGTAAGGTGGGCGATCCCTTGATCGTCGGCAGATCAAGCCCCAGTGAACCCGGATAAGATAGAGTCTCCTTCTCGGTGGAGAAACCTCTCCACAGATCTCACGGATGAGATAGAACTTGAGTACAGGAGATCAAACAAGAAGGAACACTCACAAAGCTCTCACAAGAATGCAACAAGATCGCTTAAGCACAAAGCAACAGAGAGCATGAACACAGCCCAGCCAAACTTCCCAAGTTTCTGACTTGTTCGCCACCACTCCTCTGCATCCAGCTTTGTCTCTTAAGCTCCTGCTCAATGTCACCAACTCCATCAGCACCACTGACTCACACCCTGACCCACTGACCTCTCTGAGCACTCAGTCCACTGGACACTCCTCCAGCTGAGCCTCTGTCAGTTGCCAGCCGCGCCTTCGTCAGTCGCCAGTTACGCCAGACACCGTTGAGACCTGAAAACACAATAGATCCAAACCTGCTCCAAGGAAAGCCTCCCATAGTTTGAATCACCTGCTATCACTTGCACACTCCAACAGAGGCTTAGCAATGCATATCAAAAAGAAATCAGTAAGTAGCAGAGAATCGGCAGTGAAAACAGACTTCTGACAGCATATTTGAATTAATGTTCTGCTCCTGATCGGTCGCCAGACCGATCAGGGAAGACCCTGATCGGTCACCAGACCGATCCAGCAGTCTTCTGCACACTCCTGATTGGTCCCCAGATCAATCAGGCTCCTGCCTGATCGGTCACCAGACCAATCAGGCTCCAGCCTGATCGGTCACCAGACCAATCAGGCAGCTTCCTGACTGATCAGGAGTCATCCTGATCGGTAATAGTGAGAACCTTGCGACAAATGATCGTTCACCAGTCCGATCTGAATAGTATCCCTGATCGGTCACCAGACCGATCAGGAGCAGATCAGCAGGGGAACTCAACTAACTGTGGGATCCCTGATCGGTCACCAGACCGATAAGGAGCTGTGCAGTGAGTGAAACACATACTCCCTGATCGGTCACCAGACCGATCAGTCAACGCTGGATCAGTCACCAGACCGATCCACGAAGGAGCACCGTGCCAATCTCCCTGATCGGTCACCAGACCGATCCAGGGGCTCCAACCTAGCCCTCCAAGCTAAGGATATTTCACCTAACCCTCCATGTTGGGAATTTGCACCTAACCCTCCAAGTTAGGACTTTTCACCTAGCCCTCCAAGCTAGGACTTTTCACCCAACTCTTCCAGATTAGGACTTTCTAAACCTAGCCCTCCAAGCTAGGACCTGACCCTCCAAGCCAAGACTTTTTCACCTAACTCTCCAAGATGAGACTTTTCACCTAACCCTCCAAGTTAGGACTTTTCACCTAGCCCTCCAAGCTAGGACTTTTCACCTAGCCCTCCAAGCTAAGACTTTTCACCCACCTCTTCCGAATTAGGACTTTTCAACACCTGGCTTCACTCACCAGGACCCGGCTTCACTCACCGGGATTTCTCACACCTAACCCTCCAGGTTAGGATTTCAATCAACCCGTGCCTAATCACTGATCAGGACTTAATCATCATCATAATCATAATCATAATCAACCTAAACTAAAATCGGTGTCAACACCAAAACAACAATCAGGGCCAGACTGCATCAACATTTAACTCAAAATTATTTTCAAAAATTATTTTATGTAATTAGCTCAAAATTACTTTCGAAATTATTTAAAGTACTTAACTCAAAAGTGTTTTCGAAATTATTCTAAGTACATAACTCAAAATTGCTTTCAAAATTATTCTAAGTACTTAACTCAAAAATTGTTTTCATTATTCTAAGTACTTACTCTAAAATTTTCTGGTGGAAAATTTTCTAAGTGCTAAAACTAAATGTGTTGAAAAATTTTCTAAGTGCCCAACTCAAAAATATTTTGGAAAATTTTTCTAACTTAAAATCCCTAAAACTAAATGTGTTGAAAAATTTTCTATGTGCCCAACTCAAAAATATTTTAGAAAATTTTTCTAACATAAAATTCTTTTTTTAAAAAATTTTCTAAGTATTGAAAACCTGAATAACTTTTTCAATTTTAGAAACAAAGACTTAGAAACTTTTTCAAAAACCCCACGAATGTTTGAAAAACTCAGGAGGAGATTTCTTCCAGGGGGAGGAAATTAAATTTGGTACTTTACTTTTTTTTTTATTTGTTTAACTTAACTTTTTAAACCGGGTTGCTATAAATTAAAAAGGGGGAGATTGTTGGTGCAAGCAGCACCTACGTCAATCCTGGGTTTTGATAATGGCAAAGGGTTCAGAAGTTAAGATGTTGTTGTGTTCTAACTTATTCACTGAGTGTGCAGGAAGAAGCCCTAGGTACACTAGGCAAGAAATCCTGGCAAAGGGCTGGGCAAAGAAGTCCTGGTCAAGGACTGGGCAAGAAGCCTGATTGGAAGTCGGGCAAAGATGTCCTGGTCGAGGACTGGGCACGAAGTCCTGGCAAGGGGCTGGGAACCGAAGACCTAACCGGAAGTTGGGCACGAAGACCTGGTCAGGTAGATTGGGGAAAAGTCCAACCGGAGGAGCCAGTTGGCAAAAGGTAAACTCTCCTGAGAGGAGTAGGTGAGGACGCGTTCCCCGTCGAGGGAACAGTAGGCATCGGTTTGACCTAGGGTTCCATTTGGGAGACCCGAAGTCAGAACCAAGACAGCTACGGTTGTAAATAATGACTAACAATCATGCTTGGTTTGTTTTGGAACTAACCTTGGTTGCAGGGAACGAAGGATTGTGTTTCTGCAGCTCAGAACGCCCCAGAAGAAAGGGGTAGGCAACAGGGCTAGGCGCCCGGGAGGTCTCGGGCGCCCAAGCTGAAAGGCCAAAATGTCAAAGAAGCAAGACTGCTTCGAAACCTCACTGGGCTAGGCGCCCAGGAGGTCTCGGGCGCCCAAGGTCAAAGCCAAAGCAACCATCAAAGCAAATCTGCCACGAAGCCATTGGACGAGGTTAACCAAGGCGCCCGAGAGGTCCCGAGCGCCCCGATCAGACCAGGGGCCGAATAAGAGGGGATAAGTGTTGATCGAGCTGCAGATGAAGGTTATCGCAGCTGAAGGCACATGTCAGGCGCCCCAGCGAATCAGGCGCCCCCAGGAGCACTATAAAAGGGGCTCGACCCCAAGGCTTCAGTATCACTACTTTCTAACGCCCAAAAGCTTTTCGTTCAAGCGCTACGCCCCGCCAAACTCCGACTTTGAGATCTCAGTGCCGACGACACCCTCTACACCGAAATACGATCTACATCGGGCGTCGGTAACGAAAAGTGTAGCATTTCAATACTGTTGTACTTAAATTTGTAAATCCCTTTTGCGCGATTATAGTATTGCCCAAAGTAAACGGTCAAGGACCATGAACCTTGGAGTAGGAGCCGACTGCGACTCCAAACCAAGTAAAAATCTACTTGTATTCCTGTGTGTATTTAATTATTTCCCCTGTGTATTTGCTCTTTATTTTATCCGAAAAGTTTTATCGATATTCACCCCCCCCCTCCTTCGTTTTTCTCGATCCAACAGAAATGTTAGCTTGTTCATGCAATTCTAATTCACAAAATAAATCATCTAATTTGACCAAAAAAAGATCCCTAGATACTTTCTAAGCATCAACCATGGATGCCCACAAAATAGTTCTAGGGAAAGATTGTAGTACGTGTCTTACAATATCCCTATTTTCAATCTTCTCACCAATGACATGGAGTTCATTGATGATTTCTTTGGCGCATGTATTGACTTACCGTTTCATTGGCCTTCATTGTGAGCGATTGTAGTTGTGCTACCGCAAGAGGTCTTTCTTGGCCCTCCTTGACTCATTTGACCCTTCATTGAGTTCGATGAGTTTCTCCCAAAGTTCCTTCACGGTTTTGAATGGCCCCACCTTGTTTAGTTGCTCTTTTGATAATCCGCAATGAAGCATCGTGATGGCCTTACCATTGGCTTGAGCCTTTCTTATGATTTCTTTTGACCAATTTCTCATAGGAAGAGGCTCTCCTCCTTCGCTCCTTGGCATTTCGAATCCGTCTACAACACTCAACCAATTTTCGATGTCATTCATGAGGTAATACTCCATCCTACCTTTCCAATAGGCGAAGTCATTACCGTCTAAGAATGGTGGCCTTGCGGTGCTATAACCCTCTTGAAACGCCATTTTCTTGAATGCTCCAGTCGACGGTTAGTTCTTTCGAAATGAACTGGCTCTGATACCTCTTGTTAGATCGTGGTGCCTAACTAGAGGGGGGTGAATAGTTGCTTTCGATTTCCTCTACAAAAATTGTTAGCCAAACACAAATAAAAATGATAAGAACGATAAGAACAATGCTAACACCTTCGTTTACTTGGTATCCACCTCAAAGAGGTGACTAATCCAAGGATCCACATGCGCGCACAAGCTCCACTATGAAAAACCTCCTTCAAGGTGGAGAAAACCTTTACAAGGTTGTCCTCTTCCTCTTTACAAGATGGAAATAAGAATGAGAGGAAGAGCTGAGGACTTTTAGCACAAACAGCACAATGGTACCCTCAAGAACCGTACCTTTGACTTGCCCAAAAGTCACCCTTTAAATAGAGTAAAGGACAACTCCAAAAGTTGTCAAGCCCGATACTAGTCCACTGCTAGAGCTGTCAAACGGGCCAACCCGTGGCGGGGTGGGTCGGCCCATGGCGGGGCGGGGCGGGTCAACTCGTCATCTAGGCGGGTTGGAAAATCCTCAACCCAACCCAATCCAAGGCGGGTCGTGGGTTAGGCGGGCCAACCCGCGGGCCCATCAAAATATTTTTAAAAAATTAAAAAAATTAAAAAAAATCATATATTTAGAATTCATCAATCAAATATATTAAGAAATATATTTTTTAAATATAAATGGATACAAACGAGTACTCATGTGATGAAAAATATTATTTTTTATTTCAAAATAATAACAAAGAAAGATAATAAATTGTCATAAAACTTAAATAACATGTGATTCTCAACCCGCGGGCCAACCCAAGCCCGTCGCGGGCCGACCCGTGCGGGTCACGGGCCTAGGCGGGTTGGCCCGTGGCGGGCTTGGGTTGCTTAAATTCTAACCCAACCCACTTAAATTGATTGGCGAGATGGGTCAACCCGACGGGCCTAACCCAAATTGATAGCTCTATCCACTGCCCTTGGGGCAGTCGACTGGCCCCGCATTAATAGCTAGCCCAACGGCTAGTTTTCGGGGTTATCAATAGACTACCCCATGGGCAGTCGACTGATGTCTCGGGAAGTCCTGGCAGTCGACTGATTTTCCCCCAGTCGACTGCCAAGCATATACAAGCACTCTTCCTCACTCCAACGACCCTACATCACTTGTGCCTTCAAGTATACTCCCTTGGCTTGCTCCTTGAAGACCTCTTCCATCGACTATCATCCCTCGGATCCGTGTTGATGCAGTTTGACCCTGATTATTGTTTTGGTGTTGACACCGATTTTAGTTTAGGTTGATGACTATGATTATGATTAAGTCCTGATCGGGGATCAGGCATGGTATGGAAATCCTAACCTGGAGGGTTAGGTATGGAAAATCCTAGCTTGGAGGGCTAGGTGTTGAAAAGTCCTAATTCGGAGAGGTTGGGTGAAAATTCCTAGCTTGGAGGGCTAGGTGAAAAGTCCTAACTTGGAGGGTTAGGTGAAAAGTCTCAACTTGGAGGGTTAGGTGAAAAAGTCCTGACTTGGAGGGTCAGGTCCTAGCTTGGAGGGCTAGGTCTAGAAAAGTCCTAATTCGGAAGAGTTGGGTAAAAAGTCCTAGCTTAGAGGGCTAGGTGAAAAGTCCCAACTTGGAGGGTTAGGTGAAAAAGTCCTGGCTTGGAGGGTCAGGTCCTAGCTTGGAGGGCTAGGTCTGGAAAAGTCGTAATTCGGAAGAGTTGGGTGAAAAGTCTTAGCTTGGAGGGCTAGGTGAAAAGTCCTAACTTGGAGGGTTAGGTGAAAAGTCCCAACTTGGAGGGTTAGGTAATGAAATCCTAGCTTGGAGGGCTAGGTTGGATGAAATCCTAGCTTGGAGGGCTAGGTTTGAGTCCCTGGATCGGTCTGGTGACTGATCAGGGAAGTTGGCACGTTGCTCCTTCATGGATCGGTCTGGTGACCGATCCAGTGATGACTAATCGGTCTGGTGACCGATCAGGGAGCACACAGTGAGGTTGGGAACCTACTGTGTGGCTCCTGATCGGTCTGGTGACCGATCAGGGAGCAGGTCGTTGCCTCGCTGCTTGGCTCCTGATCGGTCCGGTGATTGATCAGGGAGCAGGCAGTTCACTCACTGCCTTGCTCCTGATCAGTCTGGTGACCGATCAGGGAGCAATCAGTGAGTTGAGTTCCCCTGCTGATCAGGTACTGAACGGTCTGGTGACCGATCAAAGACTTAGGATTTGATTTCCGCGGTTACTGTTCACTCAGACATGGACCGATCGGGCTTGAGCCTGATCGGACAGTGTCTGTCCTGATCGGTCTGGTGACCGATCAGGCTTCACTCTGATCGGCCTGGTGACCAATCAGGCTTGTGTCGCCGCGAGAGCTGGGAGTCCCAGCTAAGCGGTGGATCGGTCTGGTGACCAACCCACGAGCCCTGGATCGGTCCAGTGACCGATCACTTTAATTCAAATTGCAATGTCAGACGCTCTGATCGTGTCTGACCGTATCTGATTCTCTGCATTTGATCTCTAATACTTGATTTACTGAGTGATATGTTGTTCTAATGCTCTAATTAAGCTACAGGTGACAGGGACGGATTCAAACACTCAAGGAGAGTCAATGGAAGCCTTCCTTGGAGCAGGTTTGTCCGTTTTCCATCTCAGGTTGCAACGGGCACTGGCGCTGGTTGGAACTGCTGATTGGGGCTGGTTTGAGAGAAGCTTAGGGAGTCCAGAAGAGCTCAGTGGTGGCTGGTGGTTACAGGTGAGCAGCTGGAGGCTGCAGTGAGATGTTGTCACCTGGCGCTCAGTGGAGAAACAAAAGGGCGTAGTGGAGTGTTCGGTAGAACAACTTTCTGGCTTGAGTTCTTGCTGCGCAAGTGTTTTCTCCACACCTTGCTTGTGCATTCTGAAGTTCCATCATCTTGAGCAAGCTACTGCAATCTTGAAGCAACCATCCCTTGCTTGAGCACTTGGAGGAAGGAACAAGAGGCTTTGAGTCCAACGGCGAGAAGACACGAAGAAAGGGTTCTTGCGTGAGATCGTCGCTGGGTGGAGCTCGGAAGAAGCTTGCTGTGTTCTTGTATGTGCTAAGTGCTAAGTAAGATCTTTCTTGTGTTTCATTGTGCTTAAAACTATATCTTTGATTGAAACGCTGTGGAGAGGTTACTCCACCGAGAAGGAGGTTTCTTTCTATCCGGTGTTCACCGGGGCTTGATCTGCCGACGATCAAGGGATCACCCACCTTAAGGGCACGCTAAGGAGTAGGGGCAAGTTATCCCCAAACCTTGTAAACCCTCTTGTTAGCGTCTTGCATTTGCGCTTAGCTTAGGGTTTTAGTTTTCTGCATACTCTGTTTCTATTCTTTCCACTGTGTTAATAAATGGTTTAAGTGCAGAATTTTGATAAGTGCTAAAGTTCAAGTGATTGGCTATATTCACCCCCCCTCTCTAGCCATCCGAGTTCCAACAAGTGGTATTAGAGCTTGGGGCTCTATACAAGCGGTTTAACAACCGAGAGCTATCATCCATGGCTTTGAGAGAAGATTTTTCCACCACCCGACCTCCCTTCTTCGATGGCACAGATTTCCAATATTGGAGATCGAAGATGGAGTATTACTTGAAGATGGACATCAATACTTGGTTCGCGGTGAAGGAGGGCTTCACCCCTCCAAAGGATGATGAAGGCAAAGAACTTGAGTCTTGGCGGTGGACGGCTGAACAAACTCGGAAGAGTGAAGCCGACGCGAAGGCGGTTGTCACCCTACAATGTGGCATGAATAAAGAACAACTCATCAAGGTTTGTCCTTTCACAAGTGCAAAAGACTTGTAGAACAAGCTCATCGAACTCCACGAGGGCACCCGGGATTCAAGAATCGCCAAGAGGGACTTGTTCCTCAATCAACTTCAAAATCTCTCCATGAAGGAGAATGAAACCGTAAGTGAGTTACATAGCCAGTTCAAGGAAGTCCTCAATGGGCTTCATTCTATTGATGAAAAGATCGAGAATTGCAACCTTGTGAGGTATGTGCTAAAAGCATTTCCAAGGAATGCTTTGTGGTCATCCATGGTGGATGCCTACAAAGTCTCCAAGGATTTATCAATTGTTAAGTTAGATGATTTGTTTTGTGAAATGGAATTACATGAAATGGCTAACAAAGGCCCCAAGGAGAAGGGGATTGCCTTAGTTGTAGGAGAACGATCTAACAAGAAGAAGAAGGAGAAGAAGAAGGAGAAGGAAGTCTCTTCATCTTCATCCTCTTCCGAATCCGAGTCTGATTCCGAGGAAGATGGCAGCGAGTCTTCTTCCTCCGAGATGACTAATTTTGTGAGAAGAATGATGAGAAGGGGTTGATGCTTCAAGGGTAAAGGTAACCATAGTGAAGTTAAAGTTGATAAGTCTAATGCCTCTTGCTATGAGTGTGGTAGGAAAGGGCACTTCAAGAGTGAATGCCCAAAGCTAAAGAAAAAGGAGGAGAAATCCAAGAGGAAAGAGGAAAAATCAAAGAAGAAGAAGAAGGTCTTGAATGCCACTTGGGATGAATCCTCCTCAAGATCATCCGATGAAGAAAACGAGGAGAAGAGTACACGGCACGTGGCACTCATGGCTCTTGGAGAAGATCAAGAGAGCAGTGGTGAATTCTCCAACTCCTCAAACGTGGCTTCATCATCTTTGGATGATGAAGAGGTAACTTCTCCCGAACTAGAAAAATGTTATAGAGTTATTGCATATTTAACCAATATGTTGAAGAAGTCAAAGAATAGGGTTAAATCATTGCAATTAGAAATTGAACAATTGAAGTCATCTAGGGATGATAACATAGATGATTTGCATGTTAAAATGTTAGAGGATGAGATTAAGTCATTAAAAATTGAGATTGAACATTTGAAATCCTCTAGGGTTGAGGATGTTGATGATTTGCATGATGGATTGCTAGAGGATGAAAACAAATCATTAAAGAGTGAAGTTGAGAGACTCAAGAATATTCTTGAGAAGTTCTCAACAAGCTCAAAAACTCTAGATATGATCTTGAATGCCCAAAGGGCAGTCTACAATAGGGCCGGTATTGGTTACCGACCCAAGGAACCTTCATTTGTGTCCCTTATGTCTAGGATCGGTGTTAGACCAATTAAGACACCTAAGGTTCAAAAGAAATTGTCAAGGCATGGGTGCCTAAGTCTTGTTTAGTAAATGCTTTAGGTCCCAAGGTTTGGGTACCTAAATCTTCCATTTTTCGAATTGTGTAGGTTATGATTGAGGGGGAGCATCTATCAACTTGGTTCGTTGATAGTGGGTGCTCCAAACACATGACCGGGGATAGATCATTGTTTACCACACTTCAAAAGAAGAGTAGAGGTAATGTTTCATTTGGTAACAATGGTAGTCTTAAGGTCATAGGAATAGGAGACATTCAAATATCCGAATGTCTTAGAATTTCAAATGTCCTTCTAGTCAAGGGGATGACATTTAATCTCCTAAGTGTCAGTCAGTTGTGTGACACGGGTTACACAATTGATTTTCAACCAAGTCAATGTCTAGTTAGACAACATGACACCTTGGACACGGTACTAGTAGGAACAAGAGTAGACAATATTTATCAAGTTTCATTTAAAAGTGCTACTAATGCTTTTGCTAAGTGTCTCATGTCAAAAGAAGAAGAGTCCACCCTTTGGCACCGGAGGCTAGCACATGTTAACATGAAGAACATCCGGAGGTTGGCCAACAAGGGATTAGTTCGTGGCTTACCAAGCATCAAGTATGAAAAAGAAAAGATTTGTGATGCATGTCAAATGGGTAAGCAAACAAAATCTGCACATAAAGGTAAAAGCGCTGTAAGTACATCTACCGCTTTAGATTTACTTCACATGGATCTATTTGATTGTAGCACTATCATATCATTGAATGGAAGTAGATATTGCTTTGTTATCATTGATGATTTTACTAGATATACATGGACTTATTTTCTAAAATATAAGGACCAAACCTTAGATGTTTTCATTTCTTTTTGTAGAAGAGTTGAAAACGAAAAATCATCAACAATTAAGACAATAAGAAGTGATCATGGAGGTGAATTTCAAAATCAACGATTCTTAGAATTTTGTCAAGATAGAGGGTATAGACATGAGTTCTCTACTCCTAGAACACCACAACAAAATGGTGTTGTAGAGAGGAAGAACCGTGTTTTACAAGAGGCTGCACGAAGCATGCTTAATGAGTACTCACTACCGAGTTACTTATGGGCCGAAGCTGTAAATACAGCTTGCTATGTGCAAAACCGAGTCCTCATCCATAGGTTCTTAGGAAAGACTCCCCATGAACTTTGGTTTGGAAAACCACCTACGGTTAAACACCTTAGGGTGTTTGGTTGTAAGGTGTTCATCCTAAACACCAAGGATCACCTTGGAAAGTTCACGGCAAAGGCTGATGAAGGGATACTAGTCGGGTATTCCCTAGTTAGCAAAGCCTACCGAGTCTACAATAAGAAATCTAGAGTGGTTGAAGAGTCTTCTGATGTTGTCTTTGAAGAAATTCCAAAAGTCAATGGTCAACCAGAAGATGAAGTCCAATTCGAACTTAGGAGACTAAGTTTGAATGAGAGTCCAAATGTTGTTGATGATGACGAATCTGATGACGGTGAGCCTAGACAATCCATAGATCAGCCGGATCCTGAGGCTGAGCTTGTGTCTAGTGAACCCATTCAAGAAGCACCACCAACACCTAGGCAAACTAGATTAGCCTCTAGTCATCCCCAAGACCAAATTGTTGGAGACATCCATCATGGGGTTAGAACTAGATCATTCTTTAGGAATGAGGCTAATGAAGTTGCCTTAATTTCCGAAATTGAACCTAGAAAAATTGATGAAGCATTAAATGATCCCGATTGGATCATTGCAATGCAAGATGAACTAGGTCAATTCGAAAGGAGTCAAGTTTGGGACTTAGTCCCTAGACCTAAGAAGACCACCATCATTGGAACCAAATGGGTCTTCAAAAACAAATTGAACCATAAGGGAGAAATCATTAGAAACAAGGCACGCTTAGTAGCCAAGGGCTATAGTCAAGTTGAAGGCCTTGATTATGATGAGACCTATGCTCCCGTGGCACGATTAGAATCCATTCGATTGATGCTTGCATTTGCAGCACATCGTGGCTTCAAGCTATACCAAATGGATGTCAAATCGGCCTTTCTAAATGGTCTAATAAGAGAAGAGGTCTATGTCGAACAACCTCCGGGGTTTGAGAGTTTTGAATTTCCAAACCACGTGTTCAAGCTCAAAAAGGCACTTTATGGTCTTAAACAAGCACCCCGAGCTTGGTATGAGCGGTTGTCGACATTCCTAATTGAGAAGGGCTTCATTAGAGGCCAAATAGACCCTACACTATTTCTACGTAGAGATGGTGACAATATTTTTGTGGCCCAAGTATATGTCGATGACATAATTTGTGGCTCAAATAACAAGGGCTATTTAAATGAATTCATTGGACACATGGAAAGTGAATTTGAAATGAGTCTGGTGGGAGAGTTGACTTTCTTCCTTGGACTTGAAATCAAGCAAACCCGAGATGGGATCCATGTGCACCAATCAAAGTATACTCAAGAAATGCTCCGTAAATTCAATATGAGTGATTCAAAAGAGGTGACCACTCCCATGGCTACGAACACAAGACTAGACAATGATGAGAGTGGTAAACCCGTTGATTTGACTCAATATCGGAGCATGATAGGTAGTTTGCTATACCTCACAGCCAGTCGACCTGATATTCTTTTCGCTGTGGGTATGTGCGCTAGGTATCAAGTTTGTGCCAAGGAATCTCACTTAATCGCTGTTAAGAGGATTTTGAGATATCTTAAAGGCACAATAGGAGTCGGTCTTTGGTACCCCCGTACCGAATCTTTTGATTTGATTGGCTATACCAATTCCGACTACGCTGGATGTAAGTTGGATCGGAAAAGCACGAGTGGGGGTTGCCAATTTCTAGGATCATCTTTAGTTAGTTGGTCAAGTCGGAAGCAACATTGTGTTGCTCTCTCCACGACCGAGGCAGAATATATTGCTATGGGAGAGAGTGTATCGCAATTGTTGTGGATGATTCATACTTTAGAGGACTATGGATTGAGTTACAAAGGTGTGCAAGTGTTGTGTGACAACATTAGCACAATCAACCTAACCAAGAATCCAGTCCATCATTCTAGGACCAAACATATTGAAGTGCGTCACCACTTCATTAGGGATCATGTAGCTAGGGGAGATATTGTACTCTCACATGTAGAGTCCAAGTCAAACCTCGCTGACATTTTCACTAAATCACTCCCCGAGAATGAGTTTAGTTTCTTAAGAAGGGAGTTGGGAATGTGTCGCGCTTTATAGTTTTCAAAATGCATTCAAAACCCTTCATGATGAGTTCTAATTGTTGGGATACAATGGATAACTTTGGGGACATCTCACACAAACTATAAGGTTTACCAAAATATTTTTTTTTGCTAGATATGGGGTGAGATGTTAGGATCAACTCAATTTCTCAAAATGTCAATGCATCCCTTGAGAAATTAAGTTGACGAGATAAAAATCACTTCAGTGACCAAGTATGGGGAAAACAAATGCATAACATATGTGTATTTGGCTCCATGATCATACTTGGACATTCCAATCAAGGAAACTTGATTGGAAACCTGAATTTGGCATGATCTTGGTCGAGTTTGATTGGATGATTGTTGATTGAGTTTGACTCCACTTGGATGGAGCAAAGTGTTTGTTCAAACCATCAGGACCATTCATTCTTGTTTAGGGATCAATTATAGTCAGGGGATCACTTCCAAGATCGATATTTTCCATCAGATTCCCTCAGAAATCGTGTAAATGTCTGAAACTGAAAGTTTCAGATCGTATCTGAGAGTATCAGGAACCCTGATCGGTCACTGGACCGATTAGGAGTAGGGTTGATCGGTCCCCGGACCGATCTGGCTCTATCCTGTGGTGATCGGTCCATAGACCGATCAGAGGAGTCATAGAGACTTAACGAAATTCTGACCAAACACTCTGTGCTAGCCTGGATTGGTCCTCGGACCGATCTGGCACCCTGTCGTGATCGGTCCACAGACCGATCAGGGGGCTTCCGGAATATCACCCAACCCTACTGCTCGCTTCCTGAATGATCAACCGATCGATCAGGAGCCTTCTTAATTGGTCAGTCGACTGATCAGGTCCAGGCCAGTCCGATCAGGCCATAGCCTGATTGGTCTGGGCGCTATTAGATCGAACGATGATTCGTTCACATTAAATTTCGGTTGGTGGACCGATCCACCAACCTAATAACTTCGCGAAAAACCTCATCTCCCAAGCCCTAGCGTCGAACCTCACTACCTGCGTCTCTTTACCTTGTGCGAGAACGTTCCCTACGTCTACTTCTTCCCTGAGTGAGCTTCTGCGTGTGCGATCCAGAGAAGGGTTCCTACGAGCTCTTCCTTCTCTCTCGCTGAAGGGTTTTGCGTTCATCTCTTGCGCTGAGAGTTTCTCCCGCGCAAGCCTTTTCTTCCAGATTTCAAGATCTCCATCAAACATCTTTAATGGCATCTAAGTAAGCATTTTTGGTTAATTTCTTTTTGGATCAGTTCATGGATTGTGTATTTGGGGCTAACCATGTTTTGGTATTGTGCCGTGACCTCCTGTTTTGGCCGTGACCCACCTTTGCCATGTCCTACCTTTGATCAATTCTACCATATGCTTACTTGATTATTTCTCCTGTGATTGAATCTTGGGTCTTTGATTAAACTATGTTCTTATGATCAATTTCACCTTATGTTCACATGATTATTGTTCCCGTGATCAAATCTTGGGTCCTTGATTAATTCATGTTCATATGATCAATTCGCTCTTGCTCAATTGACTTAAACTATGTGCATGATCTGTTCCATTCTTTAGAAAATCATCTAAGGGAAAGGAATCACTGGAGGGTAGCTCGAGGGGCAAAACCCCTTCCTCATCAGCACCCACCCGAAGGCCTCAGCCTTCCTCCAGTTCTCACTTTTCAAATGCTGCCTGCGAGCAGGCATTTCAGTCCAGAACTTTTAAATTGCTATCCTGCCGTTCAATTGATGTTCCTTTTCTCTCTGAGCATTGCCCCTCGATCATGGAGATAGTCACCTTTTACAACCTTGGCTTTCTACTCTCTCTGGAGAGGACTATCAATTACGACCGTCTCTCCAAATTTTACAACAATCTCTAGCAAGGTCCTCAGGGGGGATTCGAGTTCACTACTCGAGTTGCCAAGAGGAATCTTGATTTCTCCTATGACATACTAGCGGAGTATCTGGGTGGTCGACGATCACCCAACCTGTATTCGATCTATCCCGAGCTTCCTGACCCTCTATTGGCCCCTTTTGCGGATGTTNATGGCAAGCGGGTCTTCTTCCTCCGAGATGGCTAATTTTGTGAGAAGAATGATGAGAAGGGGTCGACACTTCAAGGGTAAAGGTAACCCTAGTGAAGTTAAAGTTGATAAGCCTAATGCTTCTTGCTATGGGTGTGGTATGAAAGGGCACTTCAAGTGTGAATGCCCAAAGCTAAAGAAGAAGGAGGAGAAATCCAAGAGGAAAGAGGAAAAATCAAAGAAGAAGAAGAAGACCTTGAAGGCCACTTAGGATGAATCCTCCTCAAGCTCATCTAATGAAGAGAAGGAGGAGAAGAGCACAAGGCATGTGACACTCATGGCTCTTGGAGAAGAAACCAGTGATGAATCTTCCAACTCCTCAAACGCGGCTTCATCATCTTCGGATGATGAAGAGGTAACTTCTCCCAAACTTGAGAAATGTTATGGAGCAATTGCATGTTTAACCAATATGTTAAAGAAGTCAAAAAAATAAGGTTAAAATATTGCAATTGGAAATTGAACAATTGAAAGCATCTAGGGATGATAACATAGATGACTTGCATGTTGAAATATTGGAGGATGAAATTAAATCATTAAAACTTGAGGTTGAACATTTGAAATCCCCTAGGGTTGAGGATGTTGATGATTTGCATGATGAATTGCTAGAGGATGAAAACAAATAATTAAAGAGTGAAGTTGAGAGACTCAAGAATATTCTTGAGAAGTTCTCAACTAGCTCAAAGACATTAGACATGATCTTGAATGCCCAAAGGGCAGTGTACAATAGGGTCGGTATTGGTTACCGACCCAAAGAACCTTCATTTGTGTCTCTTATGTCTAGGACTGACGTGAGACAATCTAGGACACCCAAGGTTCAAAAGAAAGTTGTCAAGGCATGGGTGCCTAAGTCTTGTTTAGTAGGTGCTTTATGTCCTAAGGTTTGGGTACCTAAAACTTCTATTTTTCGAATTGTGTAGGTTATGATTGAGGGGGAGCATCTATCAACTTGATTCGTCGATAGTGGGTGCTCCAAACACATGACCGGGGATAGATCATTGTTTACCACACTTCAAAAGAAGAGTAGAGGTAATGTTTCATTTGGTAACAATGGTAGTCTTAAGGTCATAGGAATATGAGACATTCAAATATCCGAATGTCTTAGAATCTCAAATGTACATCTAGTCAAGGGGATGACATTTAATCTCCTAAGTGTCAGTCAACTGTGTGACACGGGTTACACAATTGATTTTCAACCAAGTCAATGTCTAGTTAGACAACGTGACACCTTGGACACGGTACTAATAGGAACAAGAGTAGACAATATTTATCAAGTTTCATTTAAAAGTGCTACTAATGCTTTTGCTAAGTGTCTCATGTCAAAAGAAGAAGAGTCCACCCTTTGACACCGGAGACTTGCACATGTGAATATGAAGAACATCCGGAAGTTGGCCAACAAAGGATTAGTTCGTGGCTTACCAAGCATCAAGTATGAAAAAGACAAACTTTGTGATGCATGTCAAATGGGTAAGCAAACAAAATCTGCACATAAATGTAAAAGCGCTGTAAGTACATCTACCGCTTTAGATTTACTTCACATGGATCTATTTGATTGTAGCACTATCATATCATTGAATGGAAGTAAATATTGCTTTGTTATCATTGATTATTTTACTAGATATACATGAACTTATTTTCTAAAATTTAAGGACCAAACTTTAGATGTTTTCATTTTTTTTTTTGTGGAATGGTTGAAAATGAAAAATCTTCAACAATTAAGACAATTAGAAGCGATCATGAAGGTGAATTTCAAAATCAATGATTCTTAGAATTTTGTTAAGATAGAGGGTATAGACATGAGTTCTCTACTCCTAGAACACCACAATAAAATGGTGTTGTAGAAAGGAAGAACCGTGTTTTACAAGAGGCTGCACGGAGCATGCTTAATGAGTACTCACTACCGAGTTACTTATGGGCCGAAGCTGTAAATACAGCTTGCTATGTGCAAAACCGAGTCCTTATCCATAGGTTCTTAGGAAAGACTCCCCATGAACTTTGGTTTGGAAAACCACCTACGGTTAAACGCCTTAGGGTGTTTGGTTGTAAGGTGTTCATCCTAAACACTAAGGATCATCTTGGAAAGTTCACGGCAAAAGCTGATGAAGGGATACTAGTCGGGTACTCCCTCGTTAGCAAATCCTATCGAGTCTACAATAAGAAATCTAGATTAGTTGAAGAGTCTTCTGATGTTGTCTTTGAAGAAATTCCAAAAGTCAATGATCAACCAGAAGATGAAGTCCAATTCGAACTTAGGAGACTAAGTTTGAATGAGAGTCAAATGTTGTTGATGGTGATGAATCCGATGACGGTGAGCCTAGACAATCCATAGATCAGCCGGATCTTGAGGCTGAGCTTGTGTCTAGTGAACCCATTCAAGAAGCACCACCAACACCTAGGCAAACTAGATTAGCCTCTAGTCATCCCCAAGACCAAATTGTTGGAGACATCCATCATGGGGTTAGAACTAGATCATTCTTTAGGAATGAGGCTAATGAAGTTGCCTTAATTTCCGAAATTGAACCTAGAAAAATTGATGAAGCATTAAATGATCCCGATTGGATCATTGCAATGCAAGATGAACTAGGTCAATTCGAAAGGAGTCAAGTTTGGGACTTAGTCCCTAGACCTAAGAAGACCACCATCATTGGAACCAAATGGGTCTTCAAAAACAAATTGAACCATAAGGGAGAAATCATTAGAAACAAGGCACGCTTAGTAGCCAAGGGCTATAGTCAAGTTGAAGGCCTTGATTATGATGAGACCTATGCTCCGTGGCACGATTAGAATCCATTCGATTGATGCTTGCATTTGTAGCACATTGTGGCATCAAGCTATACCAAATGGATGTCAAATCGGCCTTTCTAAATGGTCTAATAAGAAAAGAAGTCTATGTCGAACAACCTCCGGGGTTTGAGAGTTCCGAATTTCCAAACCACGTGTTCAAGCTTAAAAAGACACTTTATGGCCTTAAACAAGCACCTCGAGCTTGGTATGAGCGGTTGTCGATATTCCTAATTGAGAAGGGCTTCGTTAGAGGCCAAATAGACCCTACACTATTTCTACGTAGAGATGGTGACAATATTTTTGTAGCCCAAGTATATGTCTTTGACATAATTTGTGGCTCAAATAACAAGGGCTATTTAAATGAGTTCATTGGACACATGGAAAGTGAATTTGAAATGAGTCTGGTGGGAGAGCTGACTTTCTTCCTTGGACTCAAAATCAAACAAACCCGAGATGGGATCCATGTGCACCAATCGAAGTATACTCAAGAAATGCTCCGTAAATTCAATATGAGTGATTCGAAAGAGGTGACCACTCCCATGGCTACGAACACAAGACTAGACAATGATGAGAGTGGTAAACCCGTTGATTTGACTCAATATCGGAGCATGATAGGTAGTTTGCTATACCTCACAGCCAGTCGACCTGATATTCTTTTCGCTGTGGGTATGTGCGCTAGGTATCAAGTTGTGCCAAGGAATCTCATTTAATCGCTGTTAAGAGAATTTTGAGATATCTTAAAGGCACAATTGGAGTCGGTCTTTGGTACCCCCGTACCGAATCTTTTGATCTGATTGGCTATACCGATTCCGTCTACGCTGGATGTAAGTTGGATCGGAAAAGCACGAGTGGGGGTTGCCAATTTCTAGGATCATCTTTAGTTAGTTGGTCAAGTCGGAAGCAACATTGTGTTGCTCTCTCTACGACCGAGGCAGAATATATTGCTATGGGAGAGAGTGTATCGCAATTGTTGTGGATGATTCATACTTTAAAGGACTATGGATTGAGTTACAAAGGTGTCCAAGTATTGTGTGACAACATTAGCACAATTTAACCTAACCAAGAATCCAGTCCATCATTCTAGGACCAAAGATATTGAAGTGTGTCACCACTTCATTGGGGATCATGTAGCTAGGGGAGATATTGTACTCTCACATGTAGAGTCCAAGTCAAACCCCGCTGACATTTTCACTAAACCACTCCCTGAAAATGAATTTAGTTTCCTAAGAAGGGAATTGGAAATGTGTCGCGCTTCATAGTTTTTGAAATGTATTCAAAACCCTTCATGATGAGTTCTAATTGTTGGGATACAATTGGGTAACTTTGGGGACATCTCACACAAACTATAAGGTTTACCAAAACGTTTTTGTTTGCTAGATATGGGGTGAGATGTTAGGATCAACTCAATTTCTCAAAATGTCAATGCATCCCTTGAGAAATTAAGTTGACGAGATAAAAATCACTTCGGTGACCAAGTATGGGGAAAACCAATGCATAACATATGTGTATTTGGCTCCATGATCATACTTGGACATTCCAATCAAGGAAACTTGATTGGAAACCTGAATTTGGCATGATCTTGGTTGAATTTGATTGGATGATTGTTGATTGAGTTTGACTCCACTTGGATGGAGCAAAGTGTTTGTTCAAACCATAAGGACCATTGATTCTTGTTTAGGGATCAATTATAGTCAGGGGATCAGCTCCAAGATCGATATTTTCCATCAGATTCCCTCAGAAATCGTGTAAATGTCTGAAACTGAAAGTTTCAGATCGTATCTGGGAGTATCAGGAACCCTGATCGGTCACTGGACCGATCAAGAGTAGGACTGATCGGTCCCCGGAACGATCTGGCTCCCTCCTGCGTTGATCGGTCCACAGACCGATCAGAGGGGTCGACAGAGACTTTGCTGATTTTTGTCCAACCACTCTGTGCTAGCCTGGATTGGTCCCCGGACCGATCTGGCAACCTGTCGTGATCGGTCCACAGACCGATCAGGGGGCTTCCGGAATATCACCCAACCCTACTACTCGCTTCCTGACCGATCAGCCGATCGATCAGCAGCCTGCCTGATCGGTCAGCCGACCGATCAGGACCAGGCCAGCCCGATCAGGCCATAGCCTGATCGGTCTGGGCGCTATCAGATCGAACGGTGATTCGTTCGATCACATTAAATTTCGGTTGGTGGACCGATCCACCAACCTAATAACTTCGTGAAAAACCTCATCTCCCAAGCCCTAGCGCCGAACCTCACTACCTGCGTCTCTTCACCTTGTGCGAGAACGTTCCCTGCGTCTACTTCTTCCCTGAGTGAGCTTCTGCGTGTGCGATCCAGAGAAGGCTTCCTACGAGCTTTTCCTTCTCTCTCGCTGAAGGGTTTTTGCGTTCATCTCTTGCGCTGAGAGCTTCTCCTGCGCAAGCCTTTTCTTCCAGATTTCAAGATCTCCATCACACATCTTCAATGACACCTAAGTAAGCATTTTTGGTTAATTTCTTTTTGGATCAGTTCATGGATTGTGTATTTGGGGCTAACCATGTTTTGGTATTGTGCCGTGACCTCCTGTTTTGGCCGTGACCACCTTTGCCATGTCCTACCTTTGATCAATTCTACCTTATGCTTACTTGATTATTTCTCCTGTGATTGAATCTTGGGTCTTTGATTAAACTATGTTCTTATGATCAATTTCACCTTATGTTCACATGATTATTGTTCCCGTGATCAAATCTTGGGTCCTTGATTAATCCATGTTCATATGATCAATTCGCTCTTGCTCAATTGACTTAAACTATGTGCATGATCTATTCCATTCTTTAGAAAATCATCTAAGGGAAAGGAACCACTAGAGGGTAGCTCGAGGGGCAAAACCCCTTCCTCATCAGCACCCACCCGAAGGCCTCAGCCTTCCTCCAGTTCTCGCTTTCCAAATGCTGCCTGCGAGCAGGCATTTCAGTCCAGAACTTTTAAATTGCTATCCTGCCGTTCAATTGATGTTCCTTTTCTCTCTGAGCATTGCCCCTCGATCATGGAGATAGTCACCTTTTACAACCTTGGCTTTCTACTCTCTCTGGAGAGGACTATCAATTACGACCTTGTCTCCGAATTTTACAACAATCTCCAGCAAGGTCCTCAGGGGGGATTCGAGTTCACTACTCGAGTTGCCAAGAGGAATCTTGATTTCTCCTATGACATACTAGCGGAGTATCTGGGTGGTCGACGATCACCCAACCAGTATTCAATCTATCCCGAGCTTCCTAATTTTCCTACCTTTGCAGCACTTCGTCTCTCTCCCACTGATTACATCTTGTTCAAGATTATCACAAATTGTATCCTACCAATCACTTCCAAACCTTTAACTGAGATCCGACCCTATCATTGCCTTATGCTCTACGGCATGCACCGCCGAATGGATTTTGATATCATGGAAAGTATTTTTCAGTCCATTCTATCTTATAGAGAGCCGAGCCGCCGCACAGTCTACATGCCATTTGGTCATGTCATCACCGATTGGCTTATGTCAGTAGGTGTTGATGTCACCAAAGGCAGGACAGTGCCTATGGTCCGACAGGATTGTCGGCTTGGTCGGCGGGCATTTGCCAAGTCCGACATCATTATTCGAGAGCACGATCGAGTCTTGGTTTGGAAGGATGGGAGAGGACTCGGTGAGCTACCTGGAGGAGGTCCACATTTTCAGGTGCCAGTCGATGCTGCTGCTCCTCAGGAGGCTCCTGCTGCTGCTGATTACTACGATGAGCCCGAGCCAGACCTGCGTTGGCAGATCTCAGAGCTCGATTGGACCATCCAGCAGGATCTACATTTGCGGGAGATCTATCGCGAGGAGGTCCGCTCGGAGATCCGATCCTTCGACCGCAGACTGACGGCAGTGGAGTCTGATGTCTCTGGGGTTCGCACGCTGCAGCAGACCTGGTACGATGAGTGGCGCCGACATACATTTCCTGGGGATGCGCCTTCCGGTAGTGCTGCACATGGGTCCTTTGCTGCTGATGATGACACGCTGGACGATCCGATGCAGGCTGACCCCCCCCCCCCCCCCCCGCTGATGACTGATATACTCTGTGTCTGCTTGACATTTGACTTTCTGATTACTTGGATTGTATGACTTTCGGGCTGTATGCCCTGTGATTTGACTTTCATGGCCTCGTGCCACACTTGCTTTGACTTCGATGCATTGGTATGCATCCGCTTAGTTATTTGGTTTTGCTGCACTTGATTATGACTAGATTTTGCTAAATGATGCATCTGATATTTTTCATGTATCTTATATTTGCCTTATCATGTTTAGGATGTTGGCTTATATGTGTTCACATGATTACTATCTGTCTATCTGCCTCATTCTATAGTGCTATGTTCATGCTTATGATGTCATGTCCATATGATACATATGCTTGTTTTGCCATGACTTATCTTTGTCATATGTGTTCGTATGTGTTTCTAAAATCAATCATATCTTTGTTGATTTGGGATACCCCTAGGGTTGAGGGGGAGTATGGTTAAACTTAACAGCCCCTCTAGACCCTTTTCGGTGTTCGACAAAGGGGGAGAGTGTGTTTGGTTAAGTTTAGGATGATCATGTTGTAGGGGGAGGATCCTGATTCCCCTATGATTCTGAATTTGAGAAAATTGATTGAGAATCCCTAAACTTAAAATCGGGTTGTCAAACAACAAAAAGGGGGAGATTGTTGATGCAGTCTGACCCTGATTGTTGTTTTGGTGTTGACACCGATTTTAGTTTAGGTTGATGACTATGATTATGATTAAGTCCTGATCGGGGATCAGGCATGGTATGGAAAATCCTAACCTGGAGGGTTAGGTGTGGAAAATCCTAGCTTGGAGGGCTAGGTGTTGAAAAGTCCTAATTCGGAAGGGTTGGGTGAAAATTCCTAGCTTGGAGGGCTAGGTGAAAAGTCCTAACTTGGAGGGTTAGGTGAAAAGTCCCAACTTGGAGGGTTAGGTGAAAAAGTCCTGGCTTGGAGGGTCAGGTCCTAGCTTGGAGGGCTAGGTCTGGAAAAGTCCTAATTCGGAAGAGTTGGGTGAAAAGTCCTAGCTTGGAGGGCTAGGTGAAAAGTCCTAACTTGGAGGGTTAGGTGAAAAGTCCCAACTTGGAGGGTTAGGTGATGAAATCCTAGCTTGGAGGGCTAGGTTGGATGAAATCCTAGCTTGGAGGGCTAGGTTTGAGTCCCTGGATCGGTCTGGTGACCGATCAGGGAAGTTGGCACGCTGCTCCTTCGTGGATCGGTCTGGTGACCGATCCAGCGATGACTGATCGGTCTGGTGACCGATCAGGGAGCGCACAGTGAGGTTGGGAACCTACTGTGTGGCTCCTGATCGGTCTGGTGACCGATCAGGGAGCAGGCCGTTGCCTCGCTGCTTGGCTCCTGATCGGTCCGGTGACCGATCAGGGAGCAGGCAGTTCACTCACTGCCTTGCTCCTGATCGGTCTGGTGACCGATCAGGGAGCAATCAGTGAGTTGAGTTCCCCCGCTGATCAGGTCCTGAACGGTCTGGTGACCGATCAAAGACTTAGGATTTGATTTCCGCGGTTACTGTTCACTCAGACATGGACCGATCAGGCTTGAGCCTGATCGGACAGTGCCTGTCCTGATCGGTCTGGTGACCGATCAGGCTTCACTCTGATCGGTCTGGTGACCGATCAGGCTTGTGTCGCCGCGAGAGCTGGGAGTCCCAGCTAAGCGGTGGATCGGTCTGGTGACCGACCCACGAGCCCTGGATCGGTCCGGTGACCGATCACTTTAATTCAAATTGCACTGTCAGACGCTCTGATCACGTCTGACCGTATCGATTCTCTGCATTTGATCCCTGATACTTGATTTACTGAGTGATATGCTGTTCTAATGCTCTGATTAAGCTGCAGGTGACAGGGAAGGATTCAAACACTCAAGGAGAGTCAATGGAAGCCTTTCCTTGGAGCAGGTTTGTCCGTTTTCCATCTCAGGTTGCAACGGGCACTGGCGCTGGCTGGAGCTGCTGACTGGGGCTGGTCTGAGGGAAGCTCAGGGAGTCCAGAAGAGCTCAATGGTGGCTGGTGGTTGCAGGTGAGCAGCTGGAGGCTGCAGTGAGATGTTGTCACCTGGCGCTCAGTGGAGAAACAAAAGGGCGTAGTGGAGTGTTCGGTAGAACAACTTTCTGGCTTGAGTTCTTGCTGCGCAAGTGTTTTCTCCACACCTTGCTTGTGCATTCTGAAGTTCCATCATCTTGAGCAAGCTACTGCAATCATTGAAGCAACCATCCCTTGCTTGAGCACTTGGAGGAAGGAACAAGAGACTTTGAGTCCAACAGCGAGAAGACACGAAGAAAGGGTTCTTGCGTGAGATCGTCGCTGGGTGGAGCTTGGGAGAAGCTTGCTGTGTTCTTGTCTCTGCTAAGTGCTAAGTAAGATCTTTCTTGTGTTTCATTGTGCTTAAAACTATATCTTTGATTGAAACGTTGTGGAGAGGTTACTCCACCGAGAAGGAGGTTGCTTTCTATCCGGATCTTCCGGGGCTTGATCTGTCGACGATCAAGGGATCGCCCGCCTTAAGGGCACGCCAAGGAGTAGGGGCAAGTTATCCCCGAACCTTATAAACCCTCTTGTTAGCGTCTTGCATTTGCGCTTAGCTTAGGCTTTTGGTTTTCTGCATACTCTGTTTCTATTCTTTCCGCTGTGCTACTAAATGGTTTAAGTGCAGAATTGTTGATAAATGCTTAAAGTCCAAGTGATTGGCTATATTCACCTCCCCTCTCTAACCATCCGAGTTCCAACAACTTCCACATGGACAGACCCCCGGCGACTGGGCATCGTCATCGACTCCTTCCAGAAGAGGTAACATTTATAATTATTTTTCTATAAATCGGTTTCAAAATTTTGGGATTAGATTTATGCTCTCCTTCTTGTTACAAACTAAACTATTTAATGTTTATGATAGTGGGATAATAAAAAAAATTATTGAAGAGGTTATGATAGAAAGGTTTTTTAAAGGAATGAGGTTTTAAATTTTCGATGTGACAGTGATATGGCGGAGCATAAATCCTTATATGCGATGTCCTCACATAATTTAGCTCTTGGGTTAGAGTGATACGGATCAGTGACATGACACAATTAGGAAATTAGGTGGGCTTGGTGTGGATCAATGATATGGCTTAATTTGGATCATAGAATTAAGATGGCTGATCATATTCATTCAGATGAAAGGACATAAGTGCTCGTTCGGTGACTCAATTTCATCCATTGAATTTAAAATGAAAGACTCATATGCATTAAGGTGAAGGGACAAAATGCTCTTTTAGATGAGTGTTGATCTGAGTCGTAAATTTCAAAATGTATGAATTAGATAAATTCAACTGAAGGGACATTGTGTTCCTTGAGAAGGGATGCGAATTAGATCGTCCAATTCAAGATAGATGGATTAGATTTGATTGAAGTAAGAAGTTCCTCTAATCCTTCACATAGTATAATAAGGCCACCCACTTTGTCATTCCATTCGTTCAATTCAGAATACAAGCATAGCATTACACACTTGCATTCTGGAGGGTTCGAGATGTTTTTTTGGTTCATAAGTCTTGTGATTTGCAATGTTGCTATTGCAAGATAAAATCATTATATTTTGAGAGATTATTATCGTATTCTATGAGCATCATATACACGGGTAAATTTATCTTAAAGTGATAGAGTCCAACTCTAATCTTAACTTTGCCTAAATGGTGCTATACCTGTATTCTGCACGCACTCAGATTGTATCGCCTTCATCAATTCCAACAACAACTCATTGAAGTCAAATATGATTTGTAAGCTCTCCCAAGATACTACTTAGAAGCATAATTTGTATGCTTCACACTAGACAGAAAATCCACTTGGTATTACCCTAAAATACTACACAAGTTGCTTTGCAACAATGGCTAGTGGTTACAAGAAGACACAGAAGATGATGCAAGTCAACATCGCGCTTTGAGCATTTTAGTAGCTAAGAAATCAATTCCAGTGATGAGAACAAGGTTGACATTGTTTTATGGATGTCACATAAGACCAAACTGATTCAGTCAAATTGAAAGATGTGTTTGGGATATGATATTGCAACAAAAACACAAGTGGGAGTCGAAAATTTTGATCTAGAATGTAAATGACCCACCTTGTAGGCCCTGATCCTTGTTAATCTTGCGACTTTGCCTAGAACCTCACTGCTCCGGATAAGTCCTAATTCGTTCAGTGGTTTTACGTCACAATTTCCCGGCGTGCAAGATCTTAAAGCAATGTACAAGTAGATTTTGACAACATACGGACAACTTAACTAATTATTTAACAATGACGCATCGGATTCACTCTTTAGCTTGATCAAGGTGCAAATCAAATATCAATCCATTTACAGATCCTTGCCTACCAAGAAGCAGCATGCCTCCGTGACAGGCCCAAATCTACTAGATTAAATTGTCACGAATGTGAGCCTCAAATTTAGATGTATATGAATGAAAGCTGGAAACCCTTTTACAATCAGAAATATGATAATGTAATATAGGGGCCACAGGTCGTATTTTTCTCGGGGCTAGTTGACGTTGTTTGATTCGCGCTTGTATTTAGGTGTCGTTTGTGTTTTTGGGTTTCGAATCAATTTTGGGTTTTGGGTTGCAAACATGAATTGAAACGGCAATGAAAAGGAAGGAACTTAGCTAGTAAGCTAAACAAGTTATGACAATCAGTAACTTGACCAATATACCACTTAATCCACTAAAACAAGTAATCAATTTGGGAAAATGAATCTGATTTCAAATTGCAAAACAACTGTTGAACACAAAACAACACAGCAGCCTAAAACAGTTCACTACAAATTCAATCCTTAGATTTGACTTGATACCAAGATGGATACAAACGTGTAAGAATGTAAAAACTAATGTGCCAAAGATTTGAAGTAGCTGCAACACTTGTAGCCAATTAATTCAGCTTGAAGGCTAGGCTAACAAGGAGAACAATTGCAGAATTTTATGAAGAAATTCCAACACTTGAAGATTGATAACAGCAGGTAAAAGTTTACTTCAAAGTCTCACAAGATCAGTTGAGATCAAATGCATAAACCTTTCTTGAAAAGAGATCCAACTAATTCCAAATGGTAATTAGAAGGTGGCTGATAATTCAGAACCGTTGCCACAATTTGACACACACCAAGCTGCTGAATTTCAGAATGCAGGGAGACAAATTCGGATGCAGAAATTGACACAGCAACCAAAATGAATTGCTCAAATTTGTTGTTCGTATGAAACTCAAAAGAGCTCATGTTCCATTGATTCAACTTCAGAGTTGCGACTAAAACTATAACCCTGCATGCGGTGAGACTGAAATTGATGAATTTCAGGCTGTGAGAATTCAGGATCTGATGCTGAATTTCAGCAACAGTTTGGAATGCAGAACAAGCAACAAACAAGCTGAAATTGATTCATAAATCTAATCTTCAGTAAAGGTTCAAGGGAGCTAATGAGCTGATACACATTTCAGTAACTACACACCAACAATTTCAGAAATACAATGATACGCAGCCAATGAAAATTAATATGCAGATCAAAGGTGCAGAATTCAGAAATAGATGCAATGGTTTACCAAATAGGAACCTTTTGATGTGCTGTAATTGAAACTGAAAGAATACAATTGAAGAATGCAGCAAATTTCAGCCTTAGATCTGAAACTGTCGAGTGCAGTAATAGATACAGACTTTCAGAAACTGAATGCAGGGATTAAAGGTACAGATCAGTAACAATTCGAATGCAATTGGAACTTAATTTAAGGACAAGAGCTCACTGAAGATTGAGCTAAACTTTGTACCATTCAAAGCTTTGCACAATTCCGAAACTGTCAATGCAGAATCAGTTCAGAACTGCAGATCAATTCGAGTGCAAACAAACTCATGAAGCAAGCTGAATTCGAGTGTGCAGTTTAATGTCAAATGAGATGTAGAAGATTCGAAGGTTCTCTTGACAAAACGTAAGAAACCAATAGCACTTAAGCTGATAGACTTAGAATCCAATTCATGTGCAGAGATGAATTCCAAATGCAGAAACTGATGAATGAAAACTGATACACAAGCTGGATTTCAGAAACATACTGAACCAAAGAAAAATTCAGAAATGATACTACATATGAAACGCTTGGATCACATAACTGAATTCGAATGATGAACTAAACTAGAGAATTTTGGAACTAAACTGAAAGCTGCAGAAAAAGGATGATACGCACAGGGTACTGAATTCAGAAACGTGATTGTGCAGAAATTCAGCTGAACAAAACTCATGAACGAAACTACAAAGTAAATCAAACTTCGAGCTATCAAATTAACATACTAAAAGTGCAATAAGCTGAAGCATTCATAAGCTAAAAGGAATTACAAAGAAGGAAGCTGATACGCAGCTGAAACAGGGTAAGCTAATAGAAATTTGATACGCAAGCTAAAAAACAGGAATTAATCTAAATTAAATTCAATGGATCACTGAACAAGATACTTGGCTAATTTACTTGCTTAACTAAAACCGAAATTAAGCTGAACAATTAAGAAAACGAGATTAACAAAATCTGAAACCAACAGAACCGAAATTACAGCAGTAATGGAAATTACAGCTACAAAAACTGAATGAAACTAAATTATCTAGCTACTCCTCAACCATTCCTCAACTCAAGAGCTCCTTGGTCGTCAATCAAGGGAGAACCTCGGACCCGCAAGCTCCGCAAATCAGCGAAAATCGCCTATGCTACCGAATCTGATCAGCTCACTGCCCAAACTGAAATCAGCTTCCAATTTCATCAAACTCGCTGTGGTGGCTCGCGATTGGGATTAGGGAGTGTCCGAAACCTTCCAGGGAACCCCTCTGGTCAGCTCGAATGCAGTGGAAGTGGAGCACAGCTGAGTTCGTTGAATCGGATAGCAATTCTGCCGAGACCTCGCGCAGCTTGCTATTGAACAGAAAATCAATCGGAAACCTCACTAAGAGCTCTCTTCACTGACCTAACTCTTGCGTTGATGATGGAATTGAGGGATCGCGCCTCCTTGACGAAGAAATTGGCTAGAAAACGAAGAAGAAACGACTGTAGCGGCGGAGACGCGACGAAGGAGAACTGCAGCGGAAATTTGATTAAATAGTTATCAACGGACGACCCAGATTGATCGGAGGAGATCCAACGGCTGATCTTCATCTGATTGGAGCCAAACTTTTATGATGATGATCTGGGGTCAGGATCTGCCTTGTAGTAGCTCGGATCCTCCAGATATGCAACGGATGGTCCAGATCAACTCTATCTGTGAATGGACGCTCTAGAGCCCTCCTTGCTTGATCCAACGGTTGATCTAGCTCTGATTGGGATGAAACCTTCAGATCTTGATGATAGAGCTTGATCAACCCTAACCCTAGCTCGGATTGCTTCAGATCGTCCCGGATGGCTCAGATCTAGCCGCTTTTGAATCGGACGGCCTGGATTAATCGTAGGCTTGATAATTCGATCCGGTTCACATCCGACTCAGGTTTGACCCAGTATGCCCTAAGTCCAGGATCCTTTCATGCCTACAAAAATATATCAGAAAATTAGTGGCCAATTAATCCAAAAATATGTAATTTTGCAATTAAGTCCAAAATAAGAGGAAATCCTAAAACCTAGGGTAAAATCACAATTAAGAAATAAAAACATGGGTCAAACATGGATTTTAGCAATTAAAATAATCAATAAAATGGTGCTTATCACTCCGCCACCCGGATTTGTCCTTGGTCTGACTAGGATCACGCACCTTTCCATAATTTCGAAACCTATCACTAGATGAAACACTACGAAATAACTCAGCTTTACCATCGGAATTCCATCGATATGTATCTTTACCGACGGAACTACGACGAGAAAAAAAATGTCGAAATATTAATTGTTGGGGAAATATTCCCGACAAAAATACTAATCTGTCGGAAAACAACAACAGAATTTTTATTCCGTCGGTAATATATTACCGATGAGATTTATTTTTCGTCGGTAATTACCGACGAAATCCTTTTTTCCAGCGGTAATTACTGATGAAAAATATAGATTCCGTCGGTAATTACCGACGGAAACACGAAACCAGTCAGAAAATATCGATACAGGTTTACGATATATCCCCGACGAAATATAAATTTCGTCGGTATTCCATCGGAAATATTAAAAGAAATATAAAGGATATTGCTAAAATTTCGAACTATTTTATTTACAATACATATCAATAATGAAAAACCATCACATACAATGGTATTATACATTTCATACATTCACATTTTATATAAACACACATAAAATATATAAAAACACTCACAATCAAACGTAAATAATCCAAACTTTACAAACACAATCAAACATAAATCTCATAAATAATATCTAATATTCATGTCTTAATCTAATCACAATAACATTATTAAACAAACTAAACTATATAGTCTACTCACAATCAGCGCAACAAATTATAATAACATAAAAAAACTAATTAAACTATCAATATAATCCTAGTCCAATCATTCGCAACAAATTACAATAATATAAACAAACTACTGTATCAATATCCAAATCCAAATTACATACCATAATAGAAGATAATCAAATACACCCATACATAAGACAGTAATAGAAAATCCTGTAAGAAAAAATAAAATATAATATGTTATTAATAGATTTATCTAAAATTAAAATATATATATATGTATAACAAAATTTAATACTTGAATATAAATGTAGTGATTATGATAATGATGACTACAAGATAAGGACTCCTAAAATAGAAAAATATAATATATTAGAATATAATTACAGAATAAATAAATTTTGCATGATTTTTATAAAAAACATGATATAGTTTAATATACCTCAGAAAAAGTCTAATTGTTACCGTCTATTGGGTCTTGAGTCTCTTGTGACTCAAAACCATATTGTGTTGGCGGATGAAAGTAGCTACGACCGTCATCATATGGTCCATGAGAGCTTTATGATTGACCTCCCAGCAACGATCATCATCGGCTCTCCTCCGATCATCCTCTGCTCTCCTCCAATCCTCCTTTGCTCTCCTCCGATCCTCCTTCGCTCTCCTCTGCACCTCAGTGGATATCTATTGATCTATCTTCTGATCCATGGAGGCAATTTGAGTGCGCAGTTCTTGATTTTCTCGTCATAAAGACTGCACCTCAGCAAAAGAAGAGAAGGAAGTGTCATGGCCCATAGGAATTCTTAAACGGTCAAATGCAACTTTGGTCTGTGAGCTAAGGTTGTAGAGGGTGGAATTTTTTGTCTGTTCACCGACAATATCATAATAGATCTCATTCAGCATATTGGTGGATAAAGTCTGTGACTCCCCCCTCTATCGATGGCTTAGATGCCTGAGCCACTCTATTTGTAATTTGATCCTGTGTGGAAAAGATCATCAGATTAATATTAAATTTGAATACAATTACTAAAGTTAATAAAATTAGAAATGATTCAATGGAATAAAGTTAATAATTTTACGTGTATGACATATGATCGAGAATCAACAAATGTCTCATCCTTCTTTTTATGGGTCTTGAGAAAGACCTCCATATAAGTGGGATGGCAGGCTAGATCTCGTACATATATACACAAATTTATTATGCCTAAATTATACAAGTTTAGTAATAAATACAAAATTTACTTGCATAACTTTGAATTAAACTCATCAAATCTATAGTATGCTCAATAATAGATTTAGATCCAGATGAATGTTGGGTTGTTCCAGTGCTTGGGCTACTTGGCTCTATATTTCTATTGGCTCGAGCCTTTCAGCATTTTCCTTCTACCTTTGTTTATTCCAGATGGTCGTCCATACACCCCAAGTCCCAACATCAACATACGATGGTTGCGTTGCCTTTATTCTCAAATAATACATGTGGTCTCTATACAATTTGGCACAATAAATATTCCAAGTATTTTGAAATTCTGCCTCATGTCCGTCCTTCCATATATATTTTTCTACAATGCAAATTATTAAAATTAGTTTATTAAAATTTAGAATAGTAAATATATTAAATATACTTACTATAAATTCATTATAATAAAATGTCTTCGTCACCTGGTCTATATGTCTCCATGTAAGATCAGCAGCACATACTCTTTCTTTAAATTTTCAGTAATATAAGAGGAGACTCGATGGCCATCAGGAATAAATCTGCATAAAATATGAGAAATATATTATAACTAAAGTCAGATATGAACTTGAATTACTAATAATAAAAAATACTAACGATTTTTCAACAATTTTGAGCACCTTGTAGTCACGGAGTGCTACTGGCTGCTACTCTGGCTGCTACTATGCCATAATAGTATATACAAAAATAATTATAACACATCATAATAAAGTTTATATACATGATCATATAAATTGGAAACAAAATGAAAGCATAACTTATATGATAAACAAAAATCCAAATATTTATTCATCATTAATATTGCTTTAATCAATAGTAGCAATTTCTAAACCCTCATCGCTAGACTCTGTTAGTTCAACAAGTTTGTCACTGCTGGACATATCTTCATCATCTATATCTGCGTAAGTGACGTTAATATCTACAAGTAATTGAGATGTAGATTAGAGTTGTGAATCAACTGAATATCTCTCCACGTAATCATTTTTAAATGTATCATGGTTTTTAGTAATGAGGGTATTTGACATTTCTATGGTTGAGCGAGCCTTCATTCAACAAACAAATAACCATTGACTAGATCTTCGTCTCCTCGTAGGATATTCAAGATAGAAAACTTAACTCGCTTGTACCCCAAAGATGAAAGGTTCGAATTTATTGAACCTTTTGTTTACATTAACCTTAACTAAATTGTAGTTTGGATGTATTCTAGTACCTGTTCTTGGGTCGGATCATACTATGAACATTTGAACAATACATATCTTTTTAAAGGTAATGCAGGGTATTCAACCACTATAATTTCGTCAAGTCTACCATAATAATCAAATTCAATATTACTATTCTCCATATATCTTTTGACGCATACACCAGAATTATAGGTTAACCTCCTTGAATTTTGGTGTGCGACGTGGAATTTGAGACCATTAATATAGTAACCAAAGTAAACCATTATTTTACAAAGGGGACCTGATGCAAGATTCAATATCCTATCATCTTCGATATTTGAAATTCTACAATCAATCACCTATAAAATTAGTTTTGACATAAACTAGGAGATTGAATAATAACTTATAACTAAAATATTATTAAAAATGGCTCTAACTTACATATATTTGGAACCATAATGCAAATTTGGTCTCTAACTTTGCAGTTATCTCACTTGCACCAATTGATGATTTTGTAGATATAGTTGTTGTTCATATAAGCTGACAAAGAATATCAGATATAAAACAATCAGGATATCATATATAAAATTAACAAGCAGTTAACTAATATTTTATTAGTGAAGTAAACTTACTTTATATATGATTTGACCTCATGATAGTTTAAGAGTATGTATGTTCTTACATCATAGTATTCCTATTCAGTTAACCATCTAGAAATGGAGTACAAATTGCCTTGTCAGGATACTTGAAAATAGAAAGCATCAATGAGTCTATCGGTTATGCATCATCAAAATTTCTAAGACACTTGCGATGTCTAGTTTTCATATGATCAGCAAAATAATAGGAGCAAAAAGAAGATGCTTCTTTCACCAGATAAGCATTAGATATTGATCCCTCAACTCTTACTTTGTTACGAATATTATTTATTAATTTTCACAAAAATCGTTCAAATGGATATATCCATCTATACTGAATAGGACCAGCTATTTGTGCATCATATGGTAAATGTATTAGTAGATGTTCCATTGAATCAAAAAAAACTAGAAGGAAATATTTACTCCAGCTTACATAGTGTGAGAGGAATGTCTATTTTTAGGCGAACCATATCACCCACCATAATACACCTCACTGTCAAATCTCTAAAAAAATAGTCTCAATTCTGTGAGTGCTTCCCATACATTTTGAGGAAGTAAGTCATGGAAAGCTACTGGAATAAGTCTTTGCATGAACACATGACAGTCATGACTTTTCATTCTAAACATCTTTAATCTATTCATATCGACGTATCGAGCCATATTAGAGGCATACCTATCTAGAAATTTTATTTCTTTCAACTAACTACATAAAGCTTGCTTTTCATCTTTGTCCACTATATAACAAGCCTCTGAAAATCTATTGGTTGTTTCATCCTGATGCAATTCTAGCCTGTTAACTAGCTTTTTTTAATTCTTTACGTGATTTTATAGTGTCTTTAGTTTTTTTTAGGCACGTGCATCACAGTGTCGATGGATATTATCGAAGACGTTTTTCTCAACACGCATAACATCTAAATTATGTCGAATGAATAGATACTTTCAATAAGGTAACTCCCAAAATATACTCCTTTTCTTCCATCCACACTTGCATATCCGAATAATATATTTATTTATGTCATCGGAACAAGGTTGAGAAACTGGTAGAAATCCATAATTGTCTATTTGTTCAATGATATCTTCACCTGAAGCATTCACTGGAGGAGATTTTCTAACTACAACATGTTGGGACCGGGTGCATGTCGACAAGGATACGGGTTCGTAAAATTTTAAAATTTTTACGTGCAACGGAAGAATTAGCATAAAATAATTTCTTAAATTATTTTAACCACGTATCTAGCATGCAACCTTATGATGTGTTGACATAATCATAAATTAAAACTTTGCGGAAAAGTAAATTAATTTACCAAGTACCTCGCGTAACTCGAAGTAAAGGACGAGATCCAACCGTAGCGTCCCTTGGAAGCTCCGCCTCTATTCGCGTCCACGCCGAGTTCTCTTTGGGATGACTTCGCAAAGCCACGAGTTTTGTGCCGACGAGAACTACTAGATTCTCTAAGGGCACAACTAGAAGAACAAGAGAAAAGATAGGAAACTAACCACCAAAGTAACGGAATCAAAATTCCGAGAAAAGAAGGAAGGAATCGCAATCCGCTTCTTCTTCTTCTTCGACTCTTCCTTGGTTGTTGTTGCTCACGCCAACCCTAGATGGGTGGATGGTGCGCCGGCCCTAATGGGAGCTTGGGGCGCCGGCCCTAAGAAGAACAAAGGGCGCCGGTCCTAAGGGGAAGAGAAAGGGAGGAAGAGAATAAGAGAGAGAGAGGGAGAGAATCTACTAATCTCTTGATTACTCAAGTTAGAATTAAGGGCTTGCCTTTGGTTCCTTTATATAGTAGCATCTCCCTTGCCAAGTCTCCCTCTTAACGGAATTTTCATAACAAATTTATCCTATAAATTCTCTTATGAATTATTCCGTTTAAACCAAGTTTTATTATAACTAATTTTATAATAAAACTATTACTTCTCTCTTTTAATTATGGAATAAAATTTGTATAAAATTTTCTTATCATGGATAAATCAATTCATAATTGATTTTATAAATTAAAATTAAACCAATTCATGGTTCATTTTAATTTCCATAAAAAGAATAAATTTCTACAAATTTATTTATAAATCTCTTTATATAAATTTCTTTATATATCAATTTATTTATCCATAATTCATAAAACAAATCGCGCTAGATTTATTTTATTAATTAAACCAATTAAATTGGTTTATTCCCTTTTTAATGGCCGGCCAAACCAAGCCGATCCCATCGTGAATTAAACTCATTTAATTCGCCCAATAAGCCTTCAAAAGACTTAGCCATTTTTAGCTTCCATTGCGCCTCTGATAAATTCAGATTCGACTTATTTCTCTTGATCGGAAAATCCAATTTTCAACTCATTTTAAATCCCTCGGATTACTCGTAGTGCGTGTGACTAAATAGGCTTTCGATTTTGTTGGCCGTCTATAATTAACCAATTATAGAACGATCATGAGTGGCACCTAGTAGTACATCATGACCCCCAATTAATCGAAAGATCAACGGTTGACCTCAGAAGTAATTCTGAAACCCTTCAGCAGCTCTAATGAATCGTGCCTCATTCCCTTCACCATCTTATACCCACTTGGTTCAAGACACGGTCTATTTGTGTCAGTCCCCACTAGGCTGACTACGTCACACCTAGCCCAAGTAGTGTCTTTCTCGTCCTTTGAATTTCTATTTACTCTCATGTATTTAAGAGACTTGCACTCTAAACATGATATGCTCTGGCCAGAGGCTTTGAGTAACAATCTGACGATAGGCCTGAGTATACATCTCCTCGTAAGGAGTGGTGAATCCTTTGTAGGCTGCTCAAACATCTTCGGGCACTTCGGCTTATACCCAATCATCCTGGGTCCACACCTCCTAGGAGATGCTTGCTTAAGATGTTAAAGTATAAGTCTCCATGACTAAGATGACTTGAACACCGCAAGTCAAAGGATCTGTAGGACCGATGCACGTGAGAGGGGGGGGTGAATCACGTGACTTTTAAAATCTTCGTTATAAAATCAGAGTCGATAAAAAATTGTACGATGCTTTTGATAACGTGCGCAGCGGAAAAATTAAAACGAAATGCGAAAGCGAAAAATACTAAAAATTACACGAGGAGTTTTACTTCGTTCGGAGCCTTCGCCGACTCCTACTCGAAGGCCCAGGTTCCTTGAACCTTTCCTGTGGGCAATCCACTAAAAACCTCTACCGACAAACTCCCGATAGAGTGATTCGTATACAAGATTGGGCGGAAGTGTAACAGCCCTACACTTCCCCCTTAAATAATTTAAGTGCAGACAGAATGAAAAATTCGTTACCCAACACTTAGATTAATCTGAAGCAGCTTGGGTGTTGGGAGCGATCTTCCAGCAGCGGTCGGACAACGTCGAGTCAAAGCACAAACCGCAGCAGAGGAGCGTGGAAGCAAGAGAGCGTCAAAGCTTGAACCAGAATCAAATTTTCTTGTCTGTTAGAGGGATTGCTTGCTTCTATTTATAGTGTCTCGATCCATGATCTTCTCAGCTCAAATTTTATCCATCAACAAGATGAAATAATTAAAAAAAAAATAATGTTTCTATCCTTTGCTTCAATTAAGAAAATAATTTAAATAAAATATAAATACAGAATATTGAAAAGTTAACCAAGAGGTTTTATCCTCTTACAATTTTATTAATAATTTAAAAGGAGATTTTATCCTTCCAGCTAAGCTTCACGTGAGAATTTTAAGCATTAGTAGGAATAATTTTATTCTCTAAAAAGAAGGAAATACGAATAATTTAAATGATAATTTATCCTCCACCAAGGCTTTAGATAAGGAATAATTTTATAAAATTCAACTACAAAATCTAATTAAATAAATTCTGTAAAATAGAGTTAATGCATTTAGAGTTAATTAGACCCCGTCCAAACCGGAATAATTTTATAAAATTCAACTACAAAATCTAATTAAATAAATTCTGTAAAATAGAGTTAATGCATTTAGAGTTAATTAGACCCCGTCCAAACCT
This sequence comes from Boesenbergia rotunda, assembly GCA_024364735.1. NCBI lineage: Eukaryota > Viridiplantae > Streptophyta > Magnoliopsida > Zingiberales > Zingiberaceae > Boesenbergia > Boesenbergia rotunda. Next base: position 187,518 of record JAGFNQ010002839.1, read on the forward strand.
GGATAAGGATCTAACCAGGACTCAACCGAGGTCACCAAAATGGGCCTAAGTTGGACCGCGCCTACAGTCCTAAAATAGGACCTGTCCTCACTGGTTCGCTCCTCCAGTGACTTACCTCACTTACCTCGTGCAGCTCTACTCAACTTCTTAACCCACCAGGTCTTCCTGCCAGGGCTCAACCACCCTGGTCTTTTTGCCAAGTTTCAACCAACTTGGGCTTCAGCCAGTTGTCAGGCCCCGTGAACCCAACTGGACTTCTCGCCAGGACTCAACCACCTTGGACTTCCCGCCAGGACTCAACCACCCTGGACTTCCCGCCAGGACTCAACCACCCTGGACTTCAGCCTGGTGTCAGGTCCTAAGTCTTTCAACCCTGCACACTTAGTAAAGAGGTCAAAACCAAAAGCAAGTCTAACTTTAACCTATTTGTCATTCATCAAAACTCAGGTTTAACTATTAGTGCAAATTGCACCAACAGGATCATCGCACTTAAGCTGCAGTAAGAACTTCATTGACATTTCTATATAGATTACCATATGAAGTTTTACAGCTAGTCACTCCAATGAACTAGTTCCCTTAACTAGCATCCATGTTTATTTCCGGACATCCCAATGTCACCAGCCAGTGAGAATCAGCTGATTAGAGAATAACCCATGCTAGTCTCAATAGAATTGATAGTGTCCGTATTTATCAACTCATCGACTAGGGATATTTTCAATACTTCACAATTGCACATTTAGAGATAATCACTATTGTGATCCCATCACAAATTCTCTTATGCTGTGAATTGTATTGCGGACATTCAGTAGATGAGTTTAAGATCCCAATCAAATACATAAACATGTATACTCAAATAGTGAATTATCATTTATTAAAATGAATATTTACAATCATAAGGCGATTGCCTTAGGACACTTCTCTCATATCACTAACACAACATTCTTTAGATTTTTTTTTATTTCACTTAAGAGGGTGATTAGGTAAAAATTTATGGTGATTATCAAACCAAGATACCTTCCCACTACAAGGTAATAAAAATGCATCAAACTCTATCATGCTGTGTGTGCATGCTAATTTACCAACTGTGCTCCATCCGGACAATATTGGGTATGCTAGAAAATCGTTGATTGTCTATAATAATGCAACATGTAATATAAAATTAGTTTTACTTAAACATCATAAGTCAACGATCCTATATTCCATAAATCATTCAATTTGACAATCAGAGGTTGGAGGAAAATATCTATCTTCTCTTCGGGATTGGTTGAACCAAGAATTAGTACAGTAAGGAATATAAATTCATCTTTCATGTACATCCATGACAGTAAATTATATGGTGTTAAAATAACTAGTCAAGAAGAATACTGCTGTCCTGACTGACCAAATGGTTGAAATGCATTTGGGAAAATTCTCAATCTCACATTACGTGGTTCCATTTGAAATGAAAGAAACATAGTATCATGATGTTTCCATGCAAGGGAATCACAAGGATGACACATTATAACTCCTTCGTATACATGCTCATGATGCCATATCATGTGGCAAGTTGTAGCAGTAGATGGACATAAACGTTGAAGTCTAATAGTTAATAAAAAGTAATACATCACTTTCCAAGCAATTTTTTTTCTTCTTCTTACCTGATATGCGAGTAAGAGGCTTATAACTGTTGGTGCAAGTTGCATCAATGATGTTCTCCTTTAAGTATTTTAATGTTTGACAATACACTTAAGTCATTGATACATTGAACAGACAAAGGGGAGCAAAAGAGAAGTAACCTAAGTTGAAGAAAAGTCCTAGTTAACCTAGACACTAAGACCTGGTGAGTGAAGCTGGGCACTAAGTCCTGGCGAAGGGCTGCTGGGCACCTAGCGAAGGGCTGCTAGGTATCGAAACACTAAGTCCTGGCGAAGGGCTGCTGGGCACCTAGCGAAGGGCTGCTAGGTATCGAAACCCTAAGACCTAGCGAAGGGCTGCTAGGCACCTAGCGAAGGGCTGCTAGGAGTCTAAGACCTAGCGAAGGACTGCTAGGCACCAGGCGAAGGATTGCTTGGTAATGAAGACTTAGCGAAGGGCTGCTAGGCACCTGGCGAAGGACTGCTAGGGAATGAAGTCTTGGTCCAAGGGACTGAGCAACTTAGCTGAGCGATGACTAAGGACAGGAGTAGTGACGGGTCAGGGTTTGGGCGTCTCGAGGTCCGGAAGTATCGGAAGCTAAGCAAAAGCCCACCCGAAGGACTGGATGGCAACCGTCTCCTGAAAGGAGTAGGTGAAAGGCGAGTTCTCGGGGATGGAAACTTGTACCGGTTCGACCTAGGGTTTCGTGGAGATCCGAAGTCAGAATCAAGTCCTTAAGGCTAATATTATATGTATATGTGCTTTGTGTTTGTGTATCTTGCAGGTACCAAGATCGGAAGATAAAGAAACCTATTGGAGGCCCTGAAGCAGGGAGCCCCCAGTGTTGGGGGCGCCCAAGCTAATGAAGCAAAATGGCAGTTTGGTGTGTTAGGCAGAATAGGCTTCAAGCGGGGCGCCCGGAACGTCCGGGGCGCCCGGGTTCAAAGCTGTTTGTGTTGTTTCGAGTCCGAAACACAGATAAGCCCTCATGAGGCCGCCCGGGAGGTCCGGGGCGCCCTGGTCAAAGGTTTTATCAGCTGCGACGAGGTTGACGCGGGGATAAAGTTTGACCGGGTTTATCGGGGCGCCCCCAGCGTCCAGGGCGCCCCCAGGAGGCCTATATAAGGGGCTTCGACCCCTCTGCTTCAGACACAACTGCCAAGTGCCATTCTGATCACTCTGACCAACAACAACGCGCTAGAGACGAGGCTCTACGATCGAGAGGCTCCAGGAGGAAGTGCGCGGCACTTCGGAGGTCCAGATCGGCCGAGCTTCAGACTTTGTCTTGTTGGTTTGCTTTTAATTAATTCTGCTTTTAATTTTCTATATTATTGCTTGTAAATTTCAACTGTAAGACGGGTTTTCTCCGCCTCCGGAAATTCCGGAAAGGAGACCAATAGTGGACTCACGCCGAGTACATAGGCCTTGGACGTACTGACCCAGGGGGTCGGGAACCAAGTAAATAAATCCTGCGAGTAATCTGTGTTTTGTTCTGTTCTTTATTTTCCTATTTTCCGCTGCACTAACGCTCTAAGTCTAGAACGAACAAAAGTCGTACGAAGTTTTCAACGAAAGTTTCACGATCGATATTCACCCCCCCTCTATCGACGGCACCGGTCCTACAATTGGTATCAGAGCCGAGCCGCTCTTCACCGGACTAACCGCCGACGGAGCAACGACGCCAGGAGTTGAGGGGGAGCCCGGGGGTGAATCAGGTATATTTTATTTAAATGTCTGTTTTTAAATTTCATATTACGTGCTTCACATGCAAGGAGAGAGGGCACTACAAAAATCAGTGCCCTACTCGTAAGACTCGGTCTACACCACCGGCGGCAAAGGGGACACCAGCGCCAGGAGTCCGGAAAAACAAAGACCACATCAGATGTTTCAAGT